>JAUCMU010000036.1:15434925-15465227 GCA_032275025.1 Enteromius treurensis
AGTCTGTGTTGTGTTGGAATTTGACCATTTTTCAGTCGTCTTTTGCAAACACTTGATTTATATAAGAAGTAGGAAACCATGGTGTTTGAGACTCACAGTCCATGTACTGAACTGTTATTATTTAACTATGCCAAGGTAAATTCAGTTTTCCATTCTATGGCACCTTTAATGTAGATGGTGTCTTGAGAACTTTAGGTTGTCTTTGGCGACCTTTAACTATATGTCAGTGTTTTTCTGCAAGGCATTGCACTTAGGTGACCCACACCCTTGAGAAAGCACACATGCATTGGGTTTGATTGACACTGGCATTTCAATGACAAATGTCAAGTTAGATTAACGTATACTTACAAAGTCACATTAAAGTGTTTACAAAGTATAAAAGTTATTCAAATAGGAAATGAAAACAGCAGCTCCTATGTGATCATGCTGTTTTTAAAAATAAATATATAAAACTTTAAAATGACATATTTTTTGAGTTACAACTGAGAATGGAGGGCCTTCAATGCGACGTCACTTTGGAGAAGAGTCTGACAAATAAATTAATGTAAATGTGTGGCATTTGAGGTCTTGCGTTATATAGACTACTATATGGAGATTTTTTGTTGTTGTTGTTGTTGTTGTTTGGAGTTTGACAGCCATAGCCACAGTAAACTGTCACAGCATGGAAAATACTCAAGAAAAAAAATGCAGGTTGCATACAGGTTTTGGAAGGGTGAAAGACCATGGATAGAATATTAATTTTGGATGAATTATTTGTTGAAGTTCTTCTGTCTTTGCCTTCACACCTACCCTCAGAGTCTCTCATTCTCTTTCTTTCACTTGCTATCTCTTCCTACGTTTTTCATTTTATTCATTGGCGTTTCATTGTGTACATTTTCTCTTTTATCTCAACGCTCTCTGTCACAGTCATTGTTCGGCTCGTTAATTTATTCATCTACTCACTCATTCATTAATTCAACAAGCTGTCCCTCCCTTCCCTATTTTACTCACTCCCTCTCCTCTTTCTCCCGGTTCATACGCTGTCTGAGCTCCTCCAGTCTGCTCTCCATCTCCTTGGCATGTTGATCCAGCTGCACTGTTTCCATACGCAGTTCCCGGAGATTCCTGGGGGGGGGAGGGGATACACATGAATATACGTTTTGCATGCTACATATTTAATTGTACAAACCAGTGTGACTCTGACTTTTTCCTGTTTTATTAGTGTCATTCTGCTTATAACATTCATCCAACTGAACACACAAAATCGTGTTATTCTGCAAAAATGAATAGACTATTCAGAACTTTTGGCTTGCCACCATTTGCAAACATGTAACGTGCTAATAATGTGAAAAATCTGAAGCGTGAAAAGAAACTCAAGGGAACAGACTGTTCAAACCTGACATTTAACTTCATTGACTTGGGCTTGCTGGGAAGTACCACAAAGTTGTTTAAATTCATGGTGCTCTCTGATCAGACTGTAAGCTTCACAGGCTGTAATTTCCACTGAAGTGTCCTGAGAAAATAGAGTTCTGAATGAGAAATGCACAGCACAAAATAGGACACGTTTCACTGAATTAACCTACAAAGAGGCCAATGAAATGAATAACGGCAGCAAAGTTTTACAAAAAAGACATGGTGCAGTTATATTAAAAGATCACAGTACTGAATGATTATGTATTTAGCTATATACCATGGTATTTGCATTGTACTACAAAGGTTACCACCATAGTAGTGCCATTTTGTTGTAGCACACATTGGACATAAAATACCATGGCATTTGCATGATACTCAAATATATGTCAAATGGTATCAATGTAGTGTACATAAAATGCCATACAAGATAAGTTACTCAAATGCACGTCAGAAAATAGGACGGTAACGTTACTACCATATCTAAAAACATGGTATTATCTAAATTATACACAATTTATCACTAAGGTGAAAGAAAAGGCAGATAAATTAGAGGAACCTGCCAAATATGTTCTCATTAGTCCTGCTTCTTGCATATTTAGACGTTAAGTTATAATTAGAAATAATTAACGTTATAAGAAACAAAGGCGAGGGCTGTTAATAGAAACGAATTCTATTTATTTTCCAGAGCTAAAACATACTTTATCAGCCATACTTTATCAAAGTGTCACAGGTTTTTAAAAGTACTTACATAAACACCGGTTTCCTGAACTACCGCTTGAGGAAGCTGTGTAGGTCTGTCGTTATAGCAACGCGTCTCGCGATGGTTCATCTGTAGCGGGCATGCGCATACGCACGTGCTCGTGCTCGTGCACCTGACTGATTTCAACAATGACGAATAACAACAGAAACAGCGACGATAATAATTTTAATAAAAAAGAATTTAGATTTTTAACAGTTGAGAATCGAATTTGAGATTTGTACATAATCTGAAAGCTAAATAAATAAGCTTCCCATTGGTGTATGGTTTGTTAGGATAGGACAACAGTTGGCCGAGATACAATGAAAATATGGAATGTGAGGGTGCAAAATAATTAATAAATTCATATCTAAAAATTCATAAAATCTTCTTTAATTT
The DNA here is from genome assembly GCA_032275025.1 of Enteromius treurensis. NCBI lineage: Eukaryota > Metazoa > Chordata > Actinopteri > Cypriniformes > Cyprinidae > Enteromius > Enteromius treurensis. The sequence goes on from JAUCMU010000036.1 coordinate 15,437,453, forward strand.
GTCCAAATAAAGTTCTTACCAATGCATATACTTATTAAAAATGTTTTTTGATATATTTATGGTAGAAAATGTACAAAATATCCTCATGGAACATGATCTTTATCTTTTATCCTAATGATTTTTGGCTTTAAAGAAAAGTAAGGTTTTGTAGTCCAGGCAGGGTCACTTTATAATCCAGTGTATAAACAAATACATAACCTACCAGTGACAAGGCTACAAAAGTGAAATTACTGGCTGGATAATGTGAACTTCCAACGTGTGAGGGGTTGTTAAAAAGTTTCTAAAGGGAAAAAAAAATAACAGAGTTTTACTGTTTTCTTTGTGTTTGGCAACTCATGTCTGTGCTAATGAAGTCCTGACGTACATCAAGCGTCCTGTGGCTTTCTGACACGGAGGAGAGAGACCTCTGTTGCTCCTGTAATTATGGACAGCTTGATTTCCCTAATTAAAATCATTTCAGCACTAAAATCAAATTTCATGTGGATGTTTTGATTGCAGTCATAAGAACCCTCATTAAAGCGTCAGCACCGTATGTCTCAATTAGTCTACAAAAATTAGTCTACTGTTTTGTTTTCACAAGAGTTTTGTGTCAGCCATTTCAGCATTATGCATTTATTTTCCTTCATCAAATTTAAATACATCACTCTCAGATGTATTCATATTTAAAATAATTACACATTAACACATTTTCATAATCAACCACACTGAAAGAAAGGTGTAAACTTGCAAGTCACTTTTATTTTGAAGTGTATGCCCATATGTGTGCATATTTCACTGACCACTGCTCAAATTATTTAGATGTAATGGAATAAACTGATAAACTGAGCCAGAATAAGTGCTCAGAGCCACACACAGATTTTTTGGACCTGGTATTTATTAAAAAAATAATTTCCATTCCAAAATGTTTTTGCATATTAATGCTAAACTGTATAATTGAGCATCGTCCCAGCAAAATGATTTCTAACACATGCTAGTTTCAAGTCTCTCATACCACTCTGCGCTCTCTTTCTGCTCACATAATAAACTAATTTAAAATCCAATCAATATTTCATGTCCATTTATTTATTTATTTATTTGCAGCCGTGTAATAATCACTTGTTATTGAAAACTAAACCCCAGCACGGTGACGTGAAGCGTGTGTGTGCTCATGGAGAGAAACTGCCTTTACAACACAGTCTGTCCTCATTTGTATTCAGCAGCAGTTGAAACTTTCAGATCTGCTATTGCAAAGGTATTCTTCCAGATCTGGTCTTGCCTCTCCGTTCCTCTTTCCTTGCTGCTTCCCTGCCTCTCTCTGTACCAAGACGAAAGAGAGATGGAGGCAGGCATTGCCCTCCCTTTTTCAAGGCAACACAGATGAAGGTTGATGGTGGATTTTGACTTCTTTCTCCCTCTCACCTTCCTGCATGAGCCTGACCAAAGAGTCTGTGACCCACAAATCATGGACCCTGTCCCATGAGTGGTACTTCATTTACACAGTTTATATAGTTGATATTTACTGTAACAATTAGACCTAGAGAAAGTTAGAGAGTATTCTTAGGATGATTAAGAGGTTAAAAAATTAACAAGATGTTACATAATAAACAGTATAGATCTCACAGGTTACATTGCACTAAAAATGATTAGTATTTTATATGTGTGTGTGTGTGTGTGCAACAAAGGAAATTGCAAAAATGACAAAAAGTCTAAATGCTCTTTCTCTAATTCGTTGATTCGCTGATTGATTCATTCATTCATGCAATTATTGATTCACTGATTGATTGGTTCCATTTTTTATACACATTTTCAAATATATTTACAAAACATGCTACACTTTTGCAGCTACTGAGGTTGTATAACAATTTTTTTTTTATTTGCATGACAAAGGTGACATTCTCTGCAACAATTGGAATTGCAAAAAAAATGTTTTGTTGTCAGGGAAAAAAAGGAAGAAAATTCCCAAACATTCTCCGGTCTACAGTAATGAGAATAAGATTTATTTCTTTTTTATTTAGAACTGAGGGTAATGTGCTGTAATAATATCACAGTGCAAAACAAAAATCATCATGCTCCTAAAATAGACTTCATTTTCTTTAAGCAAAACATAATTTCTTATGAAATAAGACCCAGACGCCTTCTTAACAGTTTTGTGAGATTCACTCTAATATCTATTCAAATCTATCCCATGCCACAACTTTGGCTCCAGCCACCAGCAAGATAGCCAGAGTAGGACAGCATACAAATGAGCCGGACATCACAATATATAGACAGTGAGAGAGAGACACAGAGAGAGAGGGAGAGATTAAAAGCGCAGAGGTCATGTGGTGTAACAGTGACAGATGAGAGGTAAAATGTTGCGCATATGTTGAAATGTCAGTGCTATTTAATCCATTATGGTGCTCGATCACAGCGGCTGATTCAAATGTCATTTGTTAACTCTGGCTTTCATACGGGACGACCGATTTTTAAATATTGTGAAATCCGCTGAGCTATGACCAGAGGGCGGTTAACAATTTAAAATCATTAGTCTGACTAGGCGACAATGTGCTATATTAGCATTTACACACATTGTGCTGCACATATGTTACACATTCCCAAAAATGGCAATTATATCTCACATAAAACTAGTTTTTAAATTAAAAAATATTAAATATTGTTATGACAGCATTTTAAACGCCATCCTAGAATGTACTGAAAGACATTTTATTCGTTTATTATTTATTTATTACTTATTTATTTAAGATAATGCATGAGACAACAAAAATGCTGAAAAGAGTGCTGATAAAATACACATAGCCTATTGTTTTTCATACTTTTCTGCACCTTGACAGTGGTGATTGTTTGGCAGTCACTGGGACACTCACAAGCCTCCTGGTTTTAATCAAGAACATCTTAAATTGTGTTCCGAAGATGGAAGAAGCTTTACGGGTTTGGAAGTGATTAATGACAAAGTTTTGAGATGGAGTGTCCCTTTAACCATTGTTTATGCATGCTGCTGTATGTATTTCTATGCCTCAGCTAAGCAACATGCTAACATCAGTGCTTATGGAAATCAATAAGTGGAGTCTCCTATGCAGGAGTTTCTGTCCATGTTCCAAATCAATTACTTATGAAGGTTCATTTCAGTTAGGATGCTGTTTTAGTAGACAGCTGCCTGTGGAGGCAGTAGCGATGCAGCGATGACCTGATGGTGTCTCTGAAAGTAAAAAGGCATGCAGACCTTGTAATAGTTACTGTGGTGACACAATGATGGGTCTGTTTGACAAGCTTGTTCATCCCGGTCAGATTTTTCTCACCACTCAGTGACCTCCACCATGCTGCCAGTGAGAAGAGATCAAGAGGTCGCCAAAGTCCGAGGGTCAGATTGTCAGAAGTGTCAATCTCGGAGCGGCCAGAGATTAACGTAATATCGGGGCAAAAAAAAATGCAAGTGCTGACCACTCCGGGAAAGAAGCCGGAAAAAATGACCTTTTCACTCGCAAAGCAGAAGCGTTTTTGAAGGATTTCCAAACTCACTGCTGTTAGCAAGAGAGTATGGGGTTAGAGAGATGAGCGTGCTATGAGAGATAAACTATTATTATATTAAATAAATATAGAGAAATATGAAACTGATGGAAATCAAACAGGTGTGAAAGTTGCTGTGATCGGGGTCTGGCAGTCTGTGGCCCACTGGGCTCCACAAAGCCACCGACCCAAGCCAAACAGATAAGTGTGACAGGCTAGCATTGTGAGGATGCTATCACTGACATGAAAGAGTGTGTTTTTTTACTCTTCACATTAACACAACACTCTGCCCTGACACTCCTCCAGAAATCTAGAAACACAATCTAAATATGATTGAACATTAATAGAATATAGATTATGATCAAAGTAAACAATGATGTATTTAAGAAAAAGTGTTACCTTTAATACAAGGAGATGATCCAAAGGTTGAGTTTGACCTTTGACCACAACATCCTGTTCAAAAAGTACATTCTAATCCATTGAATCATGTTTGTTGAAATAAAAATGAATAAAGCTAATGGAGAAGATGTGGAAATATTTACACAAATCATAGGGAATATGGACGAATTACTTACATTAAAATATATTTTTAAAAACATTTATTTTGTTAAAAAACATACATGAAAATGGAAATATTGAGTCAATTTTTACCAATATGTATTAATAAAATGAAGAGGTTTATTGAAACAACATTGATGATATAAGTATACTAAAAATTTAGATATTTGTATTAAAATATGACTATTTTAATCAACATTTATTTATTAAATTAAATGTATTTATATTTATTTATTTATAAAGTGGATTAAATAAGAAAAGCATAAGAATAAAATAAATGTTATTAGAATTCTAATATTGTTAAATAAAATTTATTTGCATATTTATTATTTAAAAAGTTCACTAAAAAGAGTCATTAAAAGTATATACTAAAATACAGAAAAAAACAAAGATTTTAAGAAAGATTTATTTACTAAATCGTTTTAATAAATTACTTAAGACCATTTTATATTCTAAAACTATTTTAGAAACTATTTTTATTCTATCATTAAAGTATACTAACAGTTCAGAAAAGAAGAAGTGAATCATATTTAAGATGGTAGACGAATCGAATCGAGTCACATCTGTAAAGGAGTGCCTGCTAAAGCCCTGACACAGTGACCTGCCAAAAGTGTCAGGCCTCATCCTGTGTTTCAGAGCCGGCAGACTGACAGACATCTCTTCACCGAAGCCCCAGGACTTTGAGGACACACTTCTGCACTCCAGACAACATCCATTTCTATCCCCGTATAATCTTTTTTAGGGTGTGACCAAACGACTTTGTTATGATGTTCATGAAAATTTATGACATTCTTATTTCACCTCTGGCGAGTTTCAGGTGCTGCTCAGCATCTGAGGGAGTAAATCAGCCCATGGCCCTCGATAAAAGCACTCCGGCACGGCTTCTTCCTTCCGGGATGTTTTCATATGCTGCTCATTATAATCAATGAAAACAACATAGTTTGACCTTCAGTAACCTTCCTTTTTCAACCATTTTCTGAGCACTGAACCTGTTTGGGTTACATATAGAGCAATTCAATAGCTTAGAAACAGTCAGATAAATGTACTTCACTGCATTGCTCAGCTACACTGTTTTAATAACCACACTGCCATCTAGAGGTCACTAGTAGAACTAGTAAGACACCATTTGTCTTCAGAGCTTGGCAGAATGACTTCTTCATGGGATCTTTAACGCTCATTTTTGGCATTTTTCTATCCAGAATTGATTAAAAACCTCAACCCATCCCTTCATTTCTAAGTCAAAGGAGATTAGCATGCGTTTGATCCTACATTATACATTTATTCGGCCAGCAGGCTGGTTTCTCACCTTTGGTTTGATCTAAGTAGGATTTTTTTTCCCACGACAGCAAGTAGATAAGTGTGACGACCTTCAGAGTCAGGGCTGCTTTGGGGCGATAAGACATGTGTCCTCATGTGACCAGCGGCCGTGGACGTCCAACACGGGTGACACCATTCACCAGATGCTGATAGACTGGTGCGTTTCTTTTAAGAATTGTGTGACTGTATCTGTGCACAGACTCTCAACTACTCCTTATGAATGTTTACCATGGGTTTACTGGTATAACACTCACTGTAGTCTCTATTAGGAAGTAATGTTGAGGCAGCAGACGTGAATGATTTCTATAATCATGCAGCTTGCTGAAGAACCTTATACTGAACATTGAAATGTGCAAATATAAACAAACAAAACATAATTGCTGTTAGTATATACATTTTATACTTGTGTGTAACATAAGTTAAAACAAAACAAATGGAACCAAACCCCACACAGAACCTAGTAATCACCTAGCAACGTCCTAACAACCACTTATAAGACCTTAGCAACAGCTGCAAAATGGTCCTGATTCTAAACGTTCATGTTTTGTTCTGTAATATAATGTACACATTAAAATTGTTAAACTAAATTTAGTTTGAGGTTTCATTGTGTAAAATGAATGAATTAATTATTCTAGCAGGAAATACTAACTTTATTTCTTAACACAAAATGTATATATTTCAAATATTCTTAAACATATTTTTTTCGGATCTTCTCAAAAATCTTTATTTAAAACAATGTTAGATAGAACGATAGAACGATAGATAGATAGATATTTAAAGTGTTGTCTTTTCATGAGAAAAGCGAGAGAATGGTTTAGTTTGCTCTGTTTGTGCTGCACTGTATGGTATACTAAAGTTTCTAGCGTCGAGCTGCAATTAAACAGTGAGCCACAATTACTATTAAATCAAGTCTCTGTGGCCCCTGGCACCTCACATTAATTAAAAATGTGTTATGAGTATCAAATGTTCAGCGAGAGAAAAATATGTTTAGTTTGGAACTGACTATGGAAGCATGCAGCGTCTCTTCTCTATCAGCGCCTCAGGCCTGCAGCGTCCTGCATCTCAACAGCCTCTGATGGACCACTAAATGATGCTGTTTTCCTATAAGGTAATTTTTTCATAATGGTGGTTTGAAAAGTGATGAAGTGCCCCTCGAAGGAAAACCTGACACACATCGAGTGCTTTTCTCTCGCCTCTAAGCGCAGTGATTATTATGGCAAATAAATGTCTTGCATTATTTATAATATGTAATAAAACTTTGGTGATACAATGCATCATTGTAGTCTTCTTAGGATAATCTTTTAATTCCCTCATTATGAATTAGCGCAGAGTCTTACCTCAAGAGTAAGCCGTTGGAAACATTAGCTTAGCCCTGCTTTGATGTGTTACTGAGATTTAATTAGCAGAGTAGGCATGAGGCAGTCTCCCCCCACAAGATAAACAAACCCACAAAAGCTTTGTGCCATGTTAGACGGTTCAACAACAGTGCCGTCCAGCGCAGAGCCTCCTGGAGTTGTCAATCGTTCTGATATAAAACCATCTCCTCCCAAAAAGTGAAGTAGTTTCTGCCTTCTTGAGACCAAAATGCCTTGGTATTACATAAAGTATGTGGAGAAAACACATGAACAGTACAGCAATATACACACTTCCTCCACAAGGACTTTCTATGTTTCTTTTGAACCTGTGCAGCGTGAATGTTTATCATTTCATTAAGGCCATAATATGTGTTTTTTTCACACATCTCACTTCACACAAAGGGGGCAGACTACAGAAATTATGGCAAACAAAAAGGAAAAAGTGTATAGGTTCAAAATTTAAGTATTCCTTTTAAAGAGTCTGGAATTCTGAAGGAAAAAAACCTGTTGCTCGGGATGGCTTCCAAGGTGTTGCTATGAAGTTAAGCGGTTTCAAACAAAACGTGTACAAACACTCATGGAGTGTAAAAAAAAAAACTATTTGCCATATTTCCATTATATCTTTTTAATTTGCTATTTATTTTTTACATATAAAAAAAATAAGAATAATTTAAAGAGTAATAGAAATGCAACTTTTGACTATCAAATGTTTTAGATTTCGACTTTTTTTTCTTGTAATTCTAAAATTATATCTCACAATTCAGTTGTGAGATTTAAATGCAGAATTGTGAGATATAAACTTGCAATTCTGAGTAAAGTCAGAATTTCAAGATGTTATTGCACAATTGTAACTCAAATGCAAGCTATAAACGTACAGTTTTGGAAAGAAAACTAAGAGTTAGGAAATATAAACTCTTAAAACAATCAAATATATAATTAAATATACAAGATAATTCAATATTATCTTGGGTGGGGGGGGGGAAATCTGATATGCGGGACATAAACTGCAAACTGCAAAAAAGAAAGTCAGAAATTCTGTGTTCATGCAGTTTTTTTCTCAGAATTGGTAGAGAAAAGCCTGAACTGCGATAAAAAGTTGCTATTACCTTTTGCATTTTTATTGAATGGTGAATCCATAAGTCTCCTCAATATGCTGTTGAACAATTACAGTAAAGTTTAACAAATGACCACTTAGTATTTGTTACATTTTACACCTGTAAAACCATCTGAAGTGGAATACATAATAACAACAGACAATCTAGTGTTCTGTGGTCTTACCACAGTATGTCCATCAATCGCCATCACAACGGTGAACTGTTACACAACATCCCAACAGTAGAATAATACAGACATTCAAATACCATTAACAGAAATGAGGTCATAAAATTAATTTGGCTCCAGTATTTATTTCAAAAAGGAATCCGGTACTTGATTCGCAGTTCTAGTCTCAAAGCAACCGAGACGAGTCACTTAAAATGAGTGCTTGCTAACAGCACCCTATTTGTGTGCGAGTTTATTATTCAGAGCTCTCAGAGCGGCCGGGTGTCTCTCCAGGGACTGCGACTGCAGTGTGATCCAGAGGAGAAAGAAGAAATGTTCTATATGCATAACCCTTCTCGTGCCCCCTGCCCCATGCCCACAGAAATTGGACAAGGCGAGATATTAGAGCTGAAGTTATATCTGAGGACGTGGCCGAGGGGCTGCACTGTCACACTGCATTCTGGGTATTTCTCTGGCAGAGGAGGTAAAAGCCATAGCTCTCCTGAATGATTTAACACACTGAAATGACACAGCACCCACTGAGCAATATCCAGGCGCTAATGCATCTCCTTAACGCTCTCATGTCATCTGAACGGAAAATGCAGTCTGCTATATCCTCTCTGCTGGCATGAGAGATACACACCGGGCCGCATTATACATTAATGTCGATGCGAAACATGGTAAACTTGTATTGCAAAGAGTTCATATTGAAGTCTGAGGTTATTTACAACTCAACGTGAATGGACAGCATCTGCAACCCGCTGTCTGTTATCACAGAAAATGATTTTGACTCGTCCCTCAGAGTGTAAAAACTAATGGGAAGCTTGTTTACAGTCATGCACAATGCGAGGAGGGTTTAAAAGCCCAAATGTGCCTGCTTGTATTTGTTACAGAAAATCTTGAGTAGAAATGTTTGTTATTTGAGCTGTAAGTGGTTTCATGATCCTTTGGGGACATGAGTAGTTTTTCAAGGGGAGAAACTTCTGCTTATGAGTTACTTTCTTGTGCAAACAAGAGTTTTACAGATATAACATATAAAGTATAACATGTCCCACTATTTATGCCCATTTATTACATCATTTTACAGTAATGATGTGTGTGTGTAGCTATGTATAACTATATATATAAATATATAAAGTACATTTATTGAAATAACATAATTAAAAATGTATTGATTTCTAAGTTTGCAACAAAAAACTGGGCATCATGCACTTGAGAACTACACAACAGACTTTCAAGGCTCTCCAAACACAACAAACTAACACAGAAACAAGTGCCTCGTCACTTTGAAATGCACTCCAAAAAATTAAGCGGTCATATGATGCGATTTAATATGTTCCTTTCTCTTTAGAGTGTTGCATGCTGTTAGTGCATAGAAAAGATCCTTAAAGTTGCAAAGATTAAAATTTCAAAACCAAAGAGATTTTCTTTATTAAACTGACTTGTCCATACCCCCCTATAATAGCTAGATTAAACACACCCCTACAATTCTTTGTCACAGAGTGTGTTTATTTTCAAACACCGCAAAGAAGGAAGGTGGAGCTATTATTCTCACTGTAGTGCTGTTGCCAGCGCCATGTTCTGGAGACGCTGTGTGTTGTTGTGAAAGGAAAACTACTGGCTTTGTGCTTCCAAAAGAGGACATAACTAAAATCAGTTGTGAAGTTGTATTCACAGCACTGTTCCAGAACAGTTTAACTCGTGTGTTCTGCGCATTTACGGAAGACGGACACCTAAAACCCGGGCCAATCAAAGTGCACTGGATAGCTGGCCATTCAGAGCACACCTCGCTTTTTTAGAACGATGAGCTTTTTTACAAACTGACTCCCAAATTGAAATCTATTTGTGTTCTAAAAAACATGTTTTATATAATCAGACTGGATGGAATCTTAGTCTGGAGCTATTAAAAAACAGATTCATATCTTCTGTACCCACTCAGTCTTTGCTCTTCATGCCAATATAAACTGAATTGCATGATGGTTGAGATAATAACATAGAAAGATCAATTTCAATGCCCAGCATTTCCACCTTAAACAGTCCACAGAGAAACTATTTTGTGAAGGCCTAGTTTTAACTTTTCACGGCCAAGCTTGATAACAGTTCTATTATTACCAGACGCATGCAAACACATGTAATGTTTAATAGTTGCATTTTACTTTCGTTAACACCGTGTAATCGTGGGATATTTGAAACATTCATTTGAGGAGCTTGTGCTGCCTGGTGGATGAGTCAAAATTATTCTCTTGTTCTCATGATGGACAACACGCCACTTAAGAGGTGCGTGGAGATTAGCCAGTTTCACACACAAAACCCATTAAACTGCCAGGCTACCTTTTCCAGAATGCACCTGTCTTTCCATATATTTTCAATGAGATTAAAATTGTTAACAAATGATGCAGAAAACATATTGTTCAACCAAAAATGAACTCTTGTTATCATTTACTCACCATCATGTCATGCGCAACACAAAAGGATTGGTGAATCCTTCATCTGACAGTTAAATCTGTAATATGAAGAACATAAAAACGGTTAGTCATAAATCCATGACCTTGAAGATAGCTGCTATAATAGCTCCTTATGAACGAACCCTAGCCACACATGCACAATCTATCAATCTCAGCTGGCGATTGGTCGGCATGATCATCTGTCACTCTCCTAATGGCCTCTCCCTCATGTCAAGATGATAAAAGTGCCAGGTTGACGAGGGATAGCCTGGGAAAAGAGTGTGTGAGGCTTTGGCTTGGTTCCCCTCCTCATTAACCTCAGTGATGGTCTGACAGACAGCTGTCGAGATGAGCAGTTGACTAGTATCTGTAGAAGAAGAACGGCTGGGTGGAAGAATGACAAAGAAGAGATTGAGAGGGAGAGTGGTGAAAGAGCAATGAGAGACACAGCAGATGAAATCAGCCAGAAAAAGACTGAATAAGCTACTGACATGCGGCTGTACGTCATTAGCTTGACAAAAAGATCAATGAAAATTCAGGTCAAACTCAACCGACTAATCCCAGAGGATGCTCCATCATAACTTATTGACTTAATAAAGTCCTAAATTATCTTTCATTCAAGTATGAAATATCTCACAATGTTATTCTCTAAACTAGATTTGATTTGGGAGTGGGGGTGGGGGGGTGCTCTGACTGGTTCTTGCAACCCAGGCTCATTGGAAATATGTGCCTCTACATACATTTCCGCAACTCCATAATTATATACCTTACTGAACGTTTTGCGGCAGTTTCAAAGTGAAATGTGCAGAGAGTGGCGCTAAAACACACATTTAATACATGACTGTGGCAAGTTTTTACGTACGTTGCAGTGTTTTTATAATGCTGCTCGCCATATGTTTTACGGGCATTCAGAAATGAAATATCCAGTGAGTGTTGCTACAGGTTAATGCTATATCATGTTGGAAATAACCCTACAACAAACCCAACCCTAAACCTCCGCTATTGTGTTTTGTTGAACCAGTTTCACAAGGTTTAAACCGGAACTTTTCATCATCAAAGTGCAACACTGTATCACGTGGGTGGCCGATTAAACCTACTGAACTTATAACTAATACAAGCTGTATACGTGACGACTGCATTCAAAATCATCGGTTTATATTAAATAATATGTAAAGTTTTTAAAATATAGCCTTGGTTATTTAATATATATAAGTAACTGCAGTAAACTGTTAGCAATAATCAATAAACAATATTGTTATTGCGCTAGGTTGTTATTAGACACCCAAAGTAAAATTTGCGTCCTACAGCAAAACCAGATGGGAAACACTGATGTAGGAGAAACAATTGAGATATAAAATGGATCTCATATGTGATTTTTCTTCCCAACAGGCCAGTCCATGGAGGGTTTGGCAAGAGCGAGTTTCACTGCACATGGTTTCAGACATCTAAGCTGCAGTCCTAATCACTGTGAAGTGTGTGTAAGTAAGTGGGCATACGTGGGCATGGGCGGGCTGTGACAGTCTGGCCACCCCGCGGTAATGAGAGTCAGGAAGAGGGTGATCAGAGACGAGGAATCACATCATTAGGACCACATTCCCTTGCAGTCAAGAGCCAGAGAGAGAAAGAGACAGAGCAGTCACTCCGCTGAACAGATCAAACTCTAATGAGCCTGTCTCTTTGTTCAGCACCCAGACCTCTGATGCACTCCTGCTACACACGCACACACAGTTTAATGGCAGAAAGACAAATACTCAAATAAGTGTCTATACATCTTTATTTGTCAGACACTCTGAGCTATGGCAGATTGCATATAAGGAACATTGGCTCTGCTCCAAAACTGAGCTGCTTTTGCAGGCAGCATTTTAGCATTATAAGTGTGTTCCTGGGGCAAAGTCTGTGCTGAAATGTTGCCAGTAATGTTATGCTGCCTCTCTGGCCTTATTCTAAAGTATGTACTTCACTTTTTTTAGTGCATATCGCAAGTACCACAACTTGTGTGAGAAAGTAAATTGTGGGTCAGCATCCTTTCATTTATTTTTTATTTCCTTTTTTTTAAGGTTTTAAAAACCTATTAATTGTTTAAGAAATAAAAACAATGCAGCAGTGTTATATTCATTTCAGTGCCATATACAACATAGCTCAAAGGTTTAGGAATGGAAATTTTTTATGTTTTAGAAAACAAGTTTTGTATTTTAAAATGTCATGTATTACTGTTATCAAAGCTGAATGTTCAGCATCACTACTCAGCATAATTATACTGATCCTTATACACTGGTTAACACGCGCAGGTGAGTTTGATTAGGGTTAGATCCAAACTCTGCAGTGCATTGGACCTCCAGGGTAAGATTTGGTGAAGCCTGCTCTAAGCAATATTCTAATTCTGTTCTTTCAAAAAAATAAGATCCTTTTAGACTTGCACTCTTTTCATTTACTACCTGTTGTTTACTTATAAGCACTAGCTTCTCTATTCTTCTGTTATTCTATCTGTTTTCTTTTTATTTATAATGGAATTTAAAACGTCCTTGCTATGTGTAATAGCACTTGCATATCATTGCTCGTTTGTTAATTTTGATTGCTTCTACTGTCCCTGTTTAAGTTGTTTGAATAAAAGCGACTACCGAATGACTAAATGTAATGTAATAATCAATGTTGACTGTCAACACAAAAAAAAGACGATCAATCTAATGCACCTGTCTTTAGAATGATAGTGTATGCATTTGCAACTTTTATCTAAAATAACTTACAGTGCATTATAAGTACACATTTGCCAGCAGAGCATTCAACTTGAAAAGCAGAGCAACTTTGGGATTTAAATCTTTAAAATGTCCTACCTGTCATCTCTGAGCCTTCAACCACAGGGCCAAATGTTCCCTGACATTCAGGAAAGGTTAGTTATCTGAAAGACAAGAAAATACATGCCAGTATTTTCATCTGGCAGGTATGCTTATCCAAAGCGACTTACAGTTCAATTCAATTCAATGCAAATTTACTTGTATAGCGCTTTTCATGATACATATCATTGCAAAGCAGCTTTACACCAAAGTAATGTTTTACAGTATACGTAGTAGTAGTTTGTACATGTACATATGCATGCGTACACACACTTATACGCATGCACACTCTCACTCAAATGCATGCTCAAACACACATATCCGTGCACACTAATGCATGCACTCACACACATGCATATCAATGCACGCACAAATGTATATTCACACACACTCTCTTTCTCTCTCAAATGCTTCCATTCCCCACATATATGCATTCGGACACACACATGCATGCAAACACTCTCTCACACACACACACACACACACAGTCTTTAAGTTAAGCATTAATGTCTCTATTAGTCAAACTCGTGCAGCAGGTCCTCCTAACCTCCTGACCTGCAGAGTGTCTCAGATATTTATCTGAAGCTCAATTACAGATTGAATGTGTTGCTCCAATGGAAGAACTTCCGTCTGGAGAGAGATAGATTCACTAACTTAACTAAACTGGTTAGCTGTCTCCAGGGTCATTAGCTGACCTGTGGGGTGCATTAGTGTTGTTCTGTGTTTGACTGGTGTGTGTGTGTGTCTCTGCAGTGCCCAGCGCTCCACCGCAGAACATCTCTCTGGAGGTCGTCTACTCACGGGTGAGTTATGATCTAACAGGTGTTTTCTGAAGAGTCCTGATTTCAGCTCGGTGTGTTTGTGTTGAGCGTGTGTGTGTGTTACGATGAGCTCAGCAGACCTTCATTCATTATTCATCCACATTAGTGTGTGTTTGTTTGTATCTGATAAACCAGCGCTGGAGCAGTCTAACACACATTAATGAGACATCTACTGATGATCAGCTCAGTCTGGACTCTAGAGGTCTGCTCAGATGTCATGTGTTCATCCACACAGTGAGCAGATCTGTGTCACACACACACAGAGTCAGAAACACTCGTGCACTGAATTCATTTCAGGACTAATGTCATTTCTGTGAGGTTCAATATAACACATCATCATATCATTACCAGGAGCATGCACTGTATTTCACATTAATTATTCTATTCTATTCTATTCTATTTTTGTAGCCTTTTTTAATATTTAAATACATGTTTTGTATTTTATTTTCATATTAATGTATCCCATCATTTTATATTATTATTTCAATCATTAAATATTTGTATTTTTGATATATAATTGCATTATATTTTTATTTATACAATACCAGTGTTCATATTAGATGTATTAAATATGTCATATCTGTTTATTTAATTGAATTCATTGAGCTATTATTGTCATGTCCTCAGTTTTTATTTTCATTTCAGTTAAAGTTGTATCAATTTTGTAATTTGCTTTTTTTGTTGTTATTTTAATTACTTTTATTATTGTTTTTTTAACTGCAGCTCTATTTACTTTTTTATTAGTAATTTTAGTACTTTTTGTGTTCAGTCAGCTGTCACTGCGACATTTTTATTATTTTCATTTTACACATTTATATTTGATTTTCTTTGACTTCATTTGATTGAATGATAATTGTTACTGCTTCAAAAAAAAAAAGCTCTATAGAAATAAATGTGAGACTGGTCTGTGTTAACAGTGTGTATCCAATGCAGTGTGTTGTCTGGATAACATCTGTGTGTGTGTGTGTGTGTGTGTGTGTGTGTCACTGTAATGAGCTGCTTTGTCTGAGCGGTCCGATGATAACGGATTGTTTATGACAGGAAATTGGGTTTCATTGTGTGTCGCTGTGCTTCTGCTCATCCAGAGACCAACAAAAGACCCAGAATGCATCTGTCTGTCGGACGCTCTGCAGAATGATGATAGTGACATTAGATTGAGCCGCAGCCATCTCTGAAACTCACTGAGCGGGGACAAGCGACCCTGAAGCTAATGATTCTCTCTGATTTCCTTAAGAATTAAATATGAATGCGATGGAGATGTGAGACAAATATAATTCACAAAACCTGCTCTTTTCTGGCTGGCAGAGGCTCAGCCATGCATCATGTTCAGCGAGCTCGTTTTCAGACTCAAACATTTTCATTTTTCACTGGAAAATTAAACTGTCTATTTGTGCATGGTTTGCTGCGCTGCTAGTGGTTATTAATGACAGAATCAGACGGATGGCCTCTATAAACAAATACAGCTGAGAGAGAGGTCAGAGAGCGACACAGCATCTTAAATATTTATCGATTTTATGAGTCGTTAACTTGCTTTTCCTTCCATTAGGACAGAGTTGAGAGGCTCGTCTGCTCTGATGAATCTGACTGATGTGGAATATCCTTCAGATTAATAACAGACGAGAGAAAGAGGATGACAGTAGACAATAAAATCACTTTATGATATTTATTATTAAAATAACTTCTAATTGTATTGCTTTGGTTAACCATAAAAACAATGTATGTATGTGTTCACATAAGCATACAGTATATATATGTAAAAACTCAGTGTTCAAATAAATAAATAAACAATTCTAAAAAAACATCAGAATTGCAAGATATTAGATCAAAATTAATATTGCATCAGACATAAACTTAGAATGTTGATACAAACTCACAATTCAAGTCAGAATTGCCATTTAAACTACATCACAGTCAGAATTGTAAGATACTGTGCTATAGACTCTAAAAAAAGTCAGAATTGTGAGATTCTCCACAAAAAAATCCATCAGAATCATGAGACGCGTCAGAATTGGAATACAAACTCACAAACACATACTGAGATATAAGTATATCATTTTTTTCTAGTTTTAATCATTTTAGTACTTTAACTTGTTTTTTTAGTTAGTTTCAGTAGGTTTTTCATCATATATTTGTATTTTATTTGAATATTTATTTTAGTCATTTTTATTAGTTTTGGTTACACTTTATTTTAAGGTTACACATATCACATTCAATTACTATTATACTGTAATAACAATTAATTACATGCAAGTAACTCATAGCCACAACCACAACCATATAGTTAATTAACATTAGTCTGTACTTATGTATAATAACACTAGAGCAAGGACACCTTAAATAAAGTGTAAATAATAGCTTTAATTACCTTAGTTGTACTCATTTTGTACTTTCATTTATTTTATTTCAGCTACTTTCCATGGCAGTATTTCTTATTTTTAAGGAAGCTTTTCACTTTATTTATGACTTTTTTCCACCTTTGTTTCTGTTACCAGTACTAGTTTTTGTGAAGACTAGCAGCCCTGATGTGTAAACCAGCATCTCACTCCTTCAGAAGCTGAGAAAACTTCCTCTGATTCTGCAGCTGCATTCACTCCAGTATATGTCTGTCACCCATTCACTTCTGGTTTATAGTACTGCAGTAACACACACACACACACACACACACACACACACCGATCCCTGCAGCAACACATTGTTCTGAGTTGATTCTCACTGTTCAACACAGGATAATTAACACCATGATGGGGCCAAAATGACAATCCTGAACCACTGCCACACACACACACACACACACACACACACGAGCTGTAATCAATTAAGACGAGTCTCCAGGTCCAGGAGCGAGTGCCAGTGAATGTTAATGAGTGCGGCGTGTGCCGAGCAGGACTGGCCAGTCTGAAGCGGGACGGACGAGTCGTGTTGGCAGCGCTGTGCTCGGAATCTTAATTGCTTTATTTGCATGCTAACGGGCAGATGGCACGAGCGCAGACTGAGCGTATGATGGCATCCCTGCACCGTGCAGTTTATATCTGTTTCCGAGCCGTTTGTGAAGGTTAATGAATCTGTGTTTGGGAGTTTAGAGAGACCAGCCAGTAAAGGTTGAGCTGACCCGCCGATGTTTGTCATCAGTAAGTTATGCTCGTACTAAAGACCCTGTCACATCAACGCACTCTTCCTCTGCTTTACTGAACAATTAAATGCCCTTCCCTGCATAATTAATAAGCATCCATGCAGAATACAGATGGCTGAAAAGGTCTGAACGGTAATAAAAATGAGTGGAAGCAGCAGCAATTAGCCGGATTTTTTTTCTTTGAGAATAAATGAATACTTTTATTCATCAAGCATGCACTGAAAAGATCAACAAACTTACAGGACAGTCGTGTATATTGTTACAAAATAGCTCTCTTTCCGATAAATGCTGCTCTTTTGAACGTTCTATTCTCAAAGAAACCTTATTATAATGAACTAAAACCATACAAACGATTGAAACGTAATGTAAATCAAATCAAATAATCAAGTTATGCAAAATGATAAATCATGATGACTCTATGATAAAACTAAAAAGATGAATAAAGTCACCTTTAAAGTTGTCTAAATTAGCAATGCATATTACTAATCAGAAATTCACTTGTCATACATTTACAGTAGGAAATATACTAAATATATTTATGGAACATGATCTTTATTAATTATCCTAATGATTTTTCGCATAAAAGAGAATGGTATCATTTTGACCCATGCAGTGTGTTTGCTGTCTACACATTTCTACAAATATTCCTGTGCTCTTATGACTGCTTCTGTGCCCAAGAAACAGATATTAATTCTATACATTTATGTGAACATTACAAATGGCTTTATTGCATCCTTGCTAAATGAAAGTGTTAAGTTCTTACTTCTCCTCTTTATTTCTACCAAATGTACACGTGACTGGAGTCCCAGTAATAGTGTGTGAACACACACTCACACCGACGGCTGATCTCAGTGTGTTTCTGGTCTGTCTCAGAGCATCAAGGTAAGCTGGCAGCCTCCTCCGGCAAACACTCAGAACGGCTTCATCACCGGATACAAGATCCGCCATCGCAAGACGGGCCGGCGCGGAGAACAGGAGGCCCTCGAGCCCAACAACCTGTGGTACCTGTTCACCGGTGAGACCATCTGAACCACGTCTGCCTTCATTAACACACACACACACACACACACACATTCAAGAACATAGGAGCTCTGTTGCTGCTACGATTGGCCCTTTCTGATCATTAATTAATGTCTGCGGTGCTGACGGCGCTGTGTTTCTCATGCGTCGCACTCCTCCGCTGCACGCTTTGTTTCTGTAACGCTGGATTCTATGCATGCTAAAGAAGTCGACGCATCACGGCGGATTTGTCGTCCTCCGGGGCTTCAGGAGCGTAGATGTGTGTTTGTTTGAATAGGATTTCTGAATTTACTGGAAAATCATATTCATTTCCATTATTCCCTTGATGGATATCTCGCTAAGTTGCTATTTCCGAAGGGATTCATTTCACAGTGCCGTTGGAGTGTGTTATGCTAATTCCCCACACTCCGGGGTATTCAGGGATGACAGCGCCCTGCTATCATAATTGCGTTTTTTTATCTTTACACATGATGGAAATGCATCCTGATCTGTTTAGATGAGGTTTGGAGACCTTGTTTACCTCGCCGCCTTGACTGATTGCTGTTTACTAATTAGAATCGCAAATAATAATCGCATGCACACACACACACACACACACACTTTGACTCTGGCTCTTTGTTTATTGTCTGACAGGACTGGAGAAAGGCAGCCAGTACAGCTTCCAGGTGGCAGCCATGACGGTCAATGGCACGGGGCCCAGCAGCGAGTGGCAGACGGCCGAGACGCCGGAGAATGACCTGGACGGTAAGTACAGCTCAGAGCAGAACACTTCCCTCTCGAGGGCGGACTTGTGGTATTTGAGGGCTTAGCTCTAATGATGGCCGCTTGTTTCGTCAAGCTTTGTTTGTTTCGAGCCAGTGATTCAGAGAGAGTCTCAAAGCAGCGAATCATGTGATCATCAGCTCAATTCCATCAGAACGCTTTCCCAACGTTTACAGGTTTTCCAGTAATGAAGTATTGATCAGTATCTATCCACCTATCCATCATCCATCTACCTATCCACCCATTATCCATTCATTCATCCACCTATTGATCTGTCATCCATCTATCTATCTATCCATCCATCATCTATCCACCTATCCTTCTATTATATATTCATGCATCTATCTTTCTATCCATCCATCCATCTGCTATCTATCCAGCTACTGTAAAAGCAGGCTGATCTGTTTTGATTATTTTCAAGGCAGTTTACATGTTTCATGAAGCTTTTAAACCTCTGTAAATAATTGGCCTCGAACCAGCTAAAAGTCATGTGATTTCAGCAAACAAGGCTTCCGTAAGTCTGAAACACCACAAGGAGACGTTAATCTCTGTGACCTCAAGAGCCAGTGCGATCATTTTAATAAACAAAATGGAAGAGTTGAAGTTAGTAGCCCCTAACCCTAACCAGATTAACCAAACTCTCCATAAAAGGATTCTGCTAATAAAGGATTAATTGTATTTAATAGATTACCCAGTGTATGCATGTTAGTGCTTTTGTAATAAAGGCGCGTTTCATGGCACTCAAGGACACCTTGCAAATCAGAAAAAAAACAGACAAAAACAGTACAACACACAACAAAAAATCACATAAAAATGTTTTTAGATGAGATTTTAAAACTGGGAGACTGGAACTGTTGCAAACCTCTTCAGGAAGTCCGTTCCATAAAAAAAAAAAAGGTGCCACATAACCATGGAAGCTGTCCGTGTACGTGGAGGTAACCTCTGAAGCACGCGACAGAATATGCATACGGAGAAGATCCAGAAGATATTATGGAGGTGCCAAGTTATTGAGTGCTTTATAGGTTAAGAGTCATATTTTTAAATGTTCACAGAATTGAACAGGAAGCCAGAGCAAATGTTGTACGACAGGAGTGATATGTTGAGAAATGGATATAACCCGAGCAGCTGCAATTTTTAGATTTATCATGACCATCATGAAGCGTTTCAAGCTCTTCGAAACAGTGAACAGTTTCAGTTCAAAGTATTATTTGCTCTTACAAAGTAAGAACCATGTTTAATACACACTGGTGATCATTCATTGACCTGAAGCAGGGAATGCTGTCTAGTGAGAGATGGCTTTGGGACCTGGACATGTCTGATTCCCTGGGTAGTGTGCTTACTGCTGAACTAGTGTGGATTGAGACGTAGCCACAGGCTAAGTCAGGCACGTCAGCGATAAGAGGAAACAGTTTAAGCAGAGAATCGATACGTCTGGCGTTTAGTGTGTCTGCCAGCACAACGAAAGTTAAAAGCGCACATCATACAGTGTATAATAGATGAAGATGTAGTTGACATTTACATTATCTTTCAAGTTGACGCAGAGCACCGGCATCGTCTGTTCTAATGAGTGCCTTGAAGTCGTTTTTGGGCTTTAGAATGTCACCTTTGAACGAGACGCTCTTCTGTGTTCGGATCAAACGTGTGGCGTGAGGTTTGATCAGTACCTGCTTCGACTTCACTCTAGTTTGCTGCTTTGAGAGAGTCATTAATCAGGGACGCTCCATGCCTGAGGGAGAGACGTTTACGAGAGCGAGCCTTGATCTGAGAGAACACCCGGCGAGCCTCAGAACGCTGGAAGAGTCATCCTCTTAGCTGAGAGAAGAGTAAACACAAGGAATTTCAAAGCAGAAAACACCAGGACAGAAATAGAAGTGTAAATATGAAGCATGTGGAGAGAGAGAAACACGTGTGCAGAGCCATTAGAAAGTTCACGACTCCTCGTGACCTCATCTGCTGAAGTTGATTTTATCCATCCTTCCCTCCATCAAACAGTGTATCTGTTCATTCATATGTCATGCGACAGTATCTCTCGATCTATTTGTTCATCAATCTGTCTAGAGTTCTGTTCATTAATTGATTGATTGATTGATCGCTTGCTAGATTATTCATGTCGTTCTGTCTTTCTATTGTTTGTTTCATTCATGTGTTGGTTCAGTCTGTCTGTCTGTCCTTCATTAGTTTGTTCAGCTGTTCTTCTGCTTTCTCGCTCTGGGTTGTGCTGTGAAGAGAGATGATGGCTCTGCAGCAGTGATTCAAGCAATGGCCTCACTTTTCTCTTCTTCTTTTCTCCGGTTTTACAGAAACTCAAGTTCCCAACCAGCCGAGCTCTCTTCATGTGCGTCCGCTGCCCAACAGCATCATCATGAGCTGGACGCCGCCGCTCAACCCCAACATCCTCGTGCGCGGATACATCATCGGCTACGGAGTGGGCAGCCCTTACGCCGAGACCGTGAGAGTGGACAGCAAGCAGCGCTACTACTCCATCGAGAACCTGGGTGAGAAGCATGGCTTAAACCCACACACACTTGTTTTTTCTACTTCGAATTGATTGGATGTAGTAAAGCAGGCATTCGTAAATGAACACGGATGGTAAATGATGTCATCAGAGGAGGAGCATTTTCAGATGGGTAAATTGTTCTCCACAGAAATAGCAATAAAGTCAGTTTAGATTTCATGTGGACTTTAATAGCCCTTTTGAGGGATGTGCCGCTATCAGAATCTTACGATACGATAACAGTGCGATGTGACGTCCAGGTTACAAGTTTATTGCAATATTTAAAGTGAAAAAATATTGACTTTTATTAAACTACCCACTTTCTGCCGATAATACTGCACTGTTTAGCTTTTATTTTAGCGGAACTGGCAGCGTACAAAAACACGTCTTGCTACAATCATCAGAGGAAATGACAAACGAGGTGACTGCGTTTATTCAGTGTGAATGGAGCCGTTGTGAAACGTGGATGAAGGGATTAAGTCATATCATAATATTGATAATATCATCAGATCACAAGTCCTGTATGATTGTTGCTTGTCAGACTGTACGACTATGATGATCCCGATGATGATCTAAATCACACAGTATGCGCCGGGCTTCTGCCAGGTCCTGTGATCCCAGAATCATTTGCATTGATTCAATCAGAGAGTCTCTGCCGTCGTTTGAGATGCTGCTTTCATTCAGATCGCTAATTGTAGATCATTGATCACATGATGAGCAGCCCTCATCAACATATTATTATTTTGGAGCTCTTAAGTGCTTGTTATGAAAAGCGGTGCGCATTCATTTACTGAAATGGCTTCCCGTTCATTTATTCATTATGAAGAATGAAATTAGAGTCTTTTATTTAAAGGCATCTAATTTGAAAACAAGTGAGGTGTAAATTGAATTTCTCTCATCACGCGATGACAAATCTCAGATTTTAATATTCATGAGGAGGCGAGGTTAGTTCAGCGCTCATGAATATGTAATGGCAGTTTGTTTGAGATCAAACATGTCCCTGGTCATGTTTTATTTATTCTGTTTTTCTGAGATTAGCCAGAAAAACGCATGTCAAGAGGAGTTTACGGCTCCCTGGATAGCTTCGTTAAAGCGCATTCATTTCATCGGCTGCTGGCTCGTGGTGAAATTCTCACCTGCGCTCAACTTTTGTTCTCTGAGCGCTGATCTGGCCTCCTCTTACCTCCGTTCTGGACAAAAATAAGGCCACGTCCTTATCAATATTTCACATGGAATCCACAGGTTACCATGGCAGCGTATTGAACCGAGAGCGGCTGCCCAGAAAGAAAAGAGAATCGAATGGAAAGAGGAAAAGAGCATCTTCTGTTTCTTTGTTCAGGGGTTTCATACAGACACAAGCAGAGCCGTGAAGGAATCTTTCAAATCCTCAATCAATTACAGCCTCTGAATGAATGCAGTCGTGTCCTGTGGCGGCGCTGCTGGAAACAGACCAGTATTATCATCATCAATAATAACTTCATTTGAATTTCCTCACTTGATGTCTTGCTTTGTTTGCCGTTATTTTGTGTTATTCTGTGCTTCTTCACTCAATCATATTTATGTCAGTGATCATTGTCAAGTCGGGTCTGGTTTATTTTATAGCGCTTACCGATTGTTTCAAAGAGGGTCATTAAAGCCGAGATTAACAGGAAAGGGACAGCGTTGCAAAATTCAACAAAGACAAGTGTCATTCTTCAGCTCCGTTTAGTGCCCGTGTTGCCAGACTCATTCATTCTATCAAATTATAATTAAGGCTGTCAAGCAATTAAAATGTTTACTTTCATTAATTACATGATGTGCTGTGTGCCCCCCAAAAAGATAAAGCTCTTACTGTGACATTTAAACATTTCAAAACAATAGGCCAACATGTTTGTGATATTAACCCATGGTAACTACAACTTAACCATGGTTTCGCTACACTAACCATAGTTTAACTATGATATTTGATATGATACATTAAAACCATGGTATTAAACATATTTTGATTCACCATTGGATAATTAAGAGTAATTAGCATCAATGGCATAAAATAGTGAGTACTGAAATATGAAATGTTTTTTTTTTTTTTTACATAAAATTAAAGGTGGCAGCAAGTTGCAGAGTGAGTCATTGAATCATTTCCACTATAGATTGATTTAGAAATGAATGAATCACTGAATCACTTGATTCCTTCAAACAGCTGAAACATTCATAAAGCGAATGAGGTTCTGAATCACTCACTCACTTGATTTGTTATAGAAATAGGACTGTTTTGCCTTCATATCTCGAATTGTAGGCTCATATAGCTGCAAATACGAGGCGCTGCATTAAAGAGACGATGCCAGTGAATTACTGCTGAATTCAGGCTCTTCATGTTATTGTGTTTGTGTGTGTTTGCAGAGCCCAGCTCTCATTACGTCATCTCTCTGAAGGCCTTCAATAACGCGGGAGAAGGAGTTCCTCTGTACGAGAGCGCCGTGACCAGATCCATGTCAGGTGAGGAGATCGTTTCCCTTCCGGTCTGATCTAGTCCAGTCTCACATATAATCACAAGCCTTCTGTTCAGGAGAACAGTCTCTTCACATTTATATTCAATATTTGTTATGAAATTATCTTTCTTCCACCAGAGGAAACTTTATTACACGATAACATTATTTGTGTATTTGGTGTAGTGTAATGACCCAATATTGATGGAACTGAATCCATTCAGAGAAATGACTCAAATAAAGCAGCCGTGAATCATTTCGCACTTTTCCACAGATTCGGCCGCTGTGAGAAGCTGCTTTGTTTAAAGTTTGTTTCATTTGTAAAGAAGCAGCTCTGGTCTGACAGCATCTAGAACAGCCTTCATACAAACTAAGCTGAATCCATTTCAGGATTGTTTTCTGTAGAAGAGCGAGGGTGAACAAAAATAACAAATGAAATATATATACATATGAAATATTAACACTATAGTAGTTAGTTCCCTTATAGAGTTGTGTGTTTGTCTGATGAGGATGATGAGGATTGTGTGTTAACTGTTTCTTGACTAATAGTCTTCTGTCTGTGTCTCAGGTGAGGCTGTAGATTAATCTGCTTTACTTGGTGAATCTCACATGCAGCTCATATTTCCCTTCATAATCAGAGAGAGAGAAACAAGAAAGGATATTTAGCATGAAAAATGCAGCTTATTTCAGCAGCATGTTTCCATGCATATTTAAGCACATTTAACCCCCGAATCCCCATCTCTATATTAATGTAATCGATATCAATTAAACTCTACTTTCAGAATCAAAAGAAAGAAATGCAAAAATATATGTAGCCTAAAGAAAAGGAAATGTAACCCTCAGGTTCCAATTCCTGCATGAATTAAATCTGTATAAATAAATGTTTCTTGAATATTACATTGATGTATATTTATTAATGTTCTTTTGCTTTACAGAAAATGTATTTTTCCCCAGCATTAGAATCAGCTGCCGAGCATTACTCTGATGAAAACAGGGGTTTCATGTAAAATTGTGATGGTTTCGATCCTAATTTTCCTCATGCAGAATCTAACTTCTAGTTTTTCTTATGATTATGTGTGAAAATATTGTTCGTGTTTGTCGAGATTCACCCTGAACACTAAAAAACTGGTAACCTAGAGTGGGTAACATTTAACTGCTTTGATTCGTCAAATTTATTTATTTATTTATTAAGTATTTATTTATTTGTAATGAATTAATTGATGTAAAATGTATTTGTAATTATTCGATCTATTGTTTTTTTATCTATTAATAGTTTGTTTGTATTTATTTCTGTTATTACATGTCATGTAACTAAATCCAGAGTTTTTGCGGTTTATTTCAGCAGGTCACCACTTTTGTAGTACTTCCGACTTTCACCTTTACCTGTTTGTGTCACTTTCTAGAGCTCAATGTTCTTCTTTATGTCTCTTTTTTTCCTCTGTCACTCCATTTTCCACTCCTGTCTTCCTGATCCGTCTCGTCTGCTCTCATTTGCGATCACGTATGATTTTCTGCATGAACCTGACTCCACACAGACCCCTCGGACCCGTCCGATGACGATCTGTTCCATCTGTTTGATAAATTCCCTACCCCCATCCCAGATACGTCCACGCCCATGATTCCTCCCGTAGGTGTGCAGGCCGTGGCGCTCACGTCTGACTCGGTGCGGGTCAGCTGGGCCGATAACTCCATTCCCAAGAACCAGAAGTCCTCGGAGGTGCGCTACTACTCCGTCAAGTGGAAGACCAGCCACTCCACCAGCAGCAAATACAAGGTCAGTCCGGTCAAATATACTCTCTAGCTCTCTATTGTCAACTTTGTCAAGTGTATATTTATTTAGTTGTAACTTTTCGTCCATTAAACTAAACGAAACGGATCAATGATTGTAATGTTGTTATGTGTGATTGTGAATTGGATGTGCGATAATGACGTGTAATTGTGTGTGTTCCAGTCGGCTGATACTACAGCTCTGAGTCACACCGTCGCGGGTCTGAAGCCCAACACCATGTATGAGTTCTCTGTTATGGTGACTAAAGGACGTAAGTCCAGCACCTGGAGCATGACGGCTCACGCCACCACTTATGAAGCAGGTACAAACACACAGATCTTCTCGCCCCGCTACGCTGAGTATACGGCTGCTCATACTGTATTTATAGCAGAAACATCAGGAAATACTCACGTGCATCAAATCAATATTTAGTTTCACGCCTTGGAGCCATTCATGTGAACTACATTAATATAAACTTTTGAGGTCAAAAGGGTTCCGCTGACAAAGTTTGGGATTATTTTTCCTCAGTTTTGGTACAGTATATGAAGGCTCCTATCCTCCCACCTAACACATGTAGAGAAACAGAGTGTAGTCCAGGAATAGAAACATTCATCACTGTCTGAACTAACTGCAGTCAAGACATGAAACGATCAGGCCTCGGGTTCATGAAGCTGCCTAATTAGTTTCTGTGTAGTGCTGTAATTATAGAACTGCTCGTCATCTCTGAGCGTCTGGGGTGTAAAGTCACAGGTGTTGAATATGAAAGTCTTGATCTGAAATGAGCAGAACACAGCACAAATGCTCCCTCTTTCTATTGGTCAGCACCGAGCTCCGCCCCAAAGGACCTGACTGTGATTGGTCGAGAAGGACGTCCACGAGCCATTCTGATTAGCTGGCAGCCGCCGCTGGAGGCCAACGGACGAATCACAGGTGACGCTCAAACACACATCGTCACAGGATAATCGTTTAGTTTGAGACTCTGTCCAGATAATAATAATCAGTGAAACTCAACAAACTGGACAAAAAATAGGATTCATTCATATTTAAGATTAAAATATATATTTGACCCTGGACCACAAAACCAGTCAATTACTTGGAAGTTGAGATTTATACAAATAATTTTTCCATTGATGTCTGGTTTGTTAGGATCGGATCATTTTTGATTTAAAAAATCTAGAATCTAATGCCTCAAAAAATCGAAATATTGAGGCAATCTTCTTTCAAGTTGTCCAAATTAGGTTCCTAGCAATGCATATTACTAATCAAAAAGTAGGTTTGGATATATTAACTGTAGGAAATATTTTCATGGAAGATGATCTTTTCTTTAATATAAGATTGTTGTCTTTAAAGAAAAATCTATCATTTTGACCCAAACAGTGTACTGTTGTCTATTCAAACTAATATACCCCACAGTGACCTCAGATGGTTTTGTGCTCCATTTATTTTCAACCTTTATTTACCAAACTATATTTCTAGATCTTACAGTAGCTGGATGTAGGATAAATGCAAATGTTATGCAATAGTTCAAATGCATTATAATGTTTGCAGATTTCTTGTGACGTCTGAAAATGATTGATTGTCTTGTGTTTTAATGCTTTATACTTTCTTAAAGTGCTGCAATGTGTTATAATGCAGAGGAACTGTGCTTACGGTTATTCATGAAATCATTAAAAGGTTCATTACAAGGTATAATTAATGCATTAAAACACTTTAATAATTCACTATATATGAAGACTCTGAGCTAAATATTTCCTAGTGTTCTTGTTCATTACTAAAACATGTTTTATTTATTTATTTACATTTTATATACAAGAAATATATTGGTATAAAATATATTTTATTTGATTTATTTTAGTACATTTTGCTTATTTATTTATTCATGCTATAAAGGATATACAAGAGTATTAATGCTGCCAGCATCAGAAAATAACATTTAAGTAATTAAAACACACTCACGCTGCTCACACGCAGACGTCTCCGCACAAACACCTCACCTGGCCGTCCTCTCTCGTGTGTGTGTGTGTGTGTGTGTGTGTGTGTGTGAGTCCCTGCAGAGTTTGTATTGAG
>JAUCMU010000036.1:15470225-15480708 GCA_032275025.1 Enteromius treurensis
ATGCGATTAATTTCGATTAATTAATTACAAAGCCTCTAATTAATTAGATTAATTTTTTTAATCGAGTCCTGGCCCTATAATCTATACGTTACTGCACACCTTTTGAGTAACTTTTAACTTTAAGAACATATGATTAAAATGTATAATATTTATTAAATAACTACTGATAACTCACGTTTTCAAAATGAGAGGCACAAACAGTTATCCACATCACAATAATCCACAAGTAACCCACATCACTCCAAGCATCAAATCCACTGGCCTACATCAATTATAAATTACGTTAGAATATGAGTTCATAATAACACTTCCTCCAGTGGATTGCCTTTGCTTGTAAACTGTGCTTGATCAGTGAATATCTCTCTCCTGATTCAGTCAAGAAGAAAGCAATATAATGGATAGATGACTAAAAGTGTCCTAATGATGGATTTGTTTTTTACAAACATGTAGATTTTCATTTCACAAAACATAGATGGGCTGGAGTGTTGAGGATTGCTTGTGGATTATTGTGATCCTTTAATAAGCTGTTTGGACTCTCATTCTAATGATGCCCATTTACTGTAGAGGATTTCCCCAAATCTGTTCTGATAAAGAAACATACTTGAAATGGTAGAACACTTTTTGTAAGTTTGTAAGTGTCCAAACAAGCACTGGAGTACAAAAAGAGTCTGGCTGTATTTTTCTGTTATGCAAGACAAATTGTAGTTGCCTTATGAAAAGAGCACCAGGAACATATCCACTGCTTGTTTAAGCACATAACTCGATTTGAAATGCTAATACTGGCACGAGCTCACATGCACAAGACCACAACATTTTCTTTCAGGCAATTACTGCTTTTGTATTTCGCCAAAAGCTGCATGCAGCACATATATTATACGCTGTGGATAAAATTAATTGAGAATTTGGGCCTCAAATAATTCGTACAGGCCGAATTTGAAATTCAGATGAGTACAGTGGCGTATTTTTCCCCTTCATGAACATGCTTCTTCAGGCAGCTTGAGGAGGCTCCGAGTTTGCAAAAGGAGTGATGCGAGAATGATAATGAGTTTTGCAGCATTCATCCAGCATGCATTACTGAGATCATTTTAGCAGATTAGTTAAAGTGAAACAGCAGTACCCAACAGCCCATCTTAACAGTGGCAAAATGGGGCCAAATGCCAGTGAGTGAGAACGTCATTCGTAATGAGATCGAGAAACGCCATGTAAGAGCCAGAGCTAAAAA
Organism: Enteromius treurensis; assembly: GCA_032275025.1. NCBI lineage: Eukaryota > Metazoa > Chordata > Actinopteri > Cypriniformes > Cyprinidae > Enteromius > Enteromius treurensis. The sequence continues at coordinate 15,471,448 of JAUCMU010000036.1, forward strand.
ACGCTGACAGTGAACAGAAAAAAATATGAGAATAAATGACGAATTAAGGGGTGCTCACATTAGAAGTGTGTAAAATGATTTGTGTTGATTAATAATTGTGAATTAATAATTGTGAATTGTGTTTGCATTCTTTTAAAGGGGTCATATGATACGATATCAAATTTCTCTTTGGAGTGCTCAGAACACTCTATGCGGTGCACAGAGACTATGGGGCAATTCTAACAATACATAACTAGAAATCAGTGGTCAAACTGTATTCACAACACTGTTCCAGAACAGTTCAACCAAAGTATTAGTTTTACCTTTTCTTATTAAAAAAATCTGCTACTCGACCTGTTTCAGGAGGCGTTGCTTAGAACAGAAACAAAAATGTACAGTATGTGGGAAATAATGTGTTTTTTGAAACTTAAACCACATAAACATATTGCATTACACAAATACACAAAATAATGTTCTTTTTAGCAACATCATATGCCCCCTTTAAACTTGTATTGCCAATACAAGAATTTCATATTGAGGTCAATCTGCTCAAAAGTCTTTTTGTTGCGTAAAAAGTCCAAGTGTGATCATCCATTTAACATGGTTTTTGCTGCCTGTGCAACCTTTAATGGTTTCCCTACATTTCATGATGTGAAGGTGCAGTGAAATGGTCCACTTCAAGGGACATTGACTGCACATACAGCATAATGTCTCACATTTATGCTACACAGATGTATAGTGCTTTCAAAATTTATGATGCAGAAAATGCGGACTAAATCATGGAATGCAGACAAGAATGGAATTCAGGGTAACACTTTTTCTATAGTCCACTATAGACAGTTTACGAACAGTAAGTCACTTTGCAACTACATGTCAACTAACAGTCATTAGAGTTTTAGTAGACTGTCTGCTTAATATCTTCTAACACTTTCAATTGATGGGTCCACAACACACAGTCATACAACATACTGAGAAACTTTGCATGTCAACTTTTTCTACTAAACCTACCCTAACAGTCTATTTTGAGAGTTAGTAGACATGTAGTTGCAAATTAATGAGATTTGGTTGACATGTATGTAACAAAAACTAGCAGTGTGTCTATAGAAAATTGTATACTTACTCTAGAGCATGCCTTTATACTGTATCAAGTTGTATTTAACACGTGGTACATCTCCTGACCTCCTCCCGTCTCTCAGGACTCCAGAAGCAACAGGAGCACTCTGCATCTGGAATACATCGCACACAGGAGTGATTTGGTTAGTAATTGGCTTCTATCCTCGTCACTTTTGACTTTTAGCTCCCATCCAGACTCCAGTAAGTTCCTCTACTTTAATTGACTCTTCTGGCGGTGGGGGCACAGGCCGCGTGCAGTGGCGTGGGCGTCTGTCCTCATTTCTCTTGTGGTTATTTAAACCCTCTGTGTCAGCCGAGAGATTAGACGGGCGTACGGAGCCATCAATAACAGCGTTTCTGCACACGTCTCCCGGGCCAGCGCTGATGATGGAGCGAGCGGAACCGTTGCCTGGTAACGGACGGATGGTCTTATTCACGGCAGAATCACCGCTCTGATGAACTGCGCCCGTTTTTTTCTCCTACAGACTGGCACGCGTCCAAACGCCGACTCAATTGCTATCCACGCAAAGCAGAGTGGGGAAACTTATCTCGCTTGAGTTTGGTAACCCGATTTTTAATTTTCTTCTCTTTGCTTTGGAAGCCGTAAAACTCCAGCTTCCGAAGCCTGCACTGCTTCCTGTTTTAAAAAGATAACTACATCTGCTTCTTTGTACCTGCAGGAAAATAGACTAGAGTTGCCCACTTGGTTTCCATCATATATTACAGATCTCCACCTGAGAACTCATTGCACAATAATGCAGAGGTCATTAACTTCATTAATTAACTGCAGAGCTATAATAAATCTTTCTAAAGATACCTCAAACAAGTTTTAGTCACAATACTGATGAATGCTCATTTCTCATCATTTTGGGGTTATTGTAAGAGTTTCAGATTAGTAAAATCATCCATGTCTTTGTTAAACTCATAATTACAATGTGGAAATATTATTTTTTTATATTTATGGAAATCATTGAATTCATTGTATCAATTTTGGGGCTTTTAAACTAAATCTTTTTTAAAGATTTTAAAATATATACATATATATAAGCACGCATATATATATAAAGCACGCATATACACATAAATGAGTGTACTAATAATAATAATAATAATAGGATATAATATAATATATATATTTTATGATCTACATACAATTATATAAAGTATTGTATACAATGTTTAATTTAATAATAATAATAATATCACCACCAGCAACAACAATTATAATGGTTATTATCATTTTCATTATTTTATTATTGCGGATGTTATTGTTGTTATAAAAACTCCATTACCATTCAAAACAATAATTGAAATAATATAAGTGATGTAATAATAATACTATAATAATTGATAATATTATTCATTGGTGAATAAATATTAAAATTAGAACTATTACAAAAGTTGATTATTATTATTGTTATTATTATCATCGTTAATTCTTATTATTATTAAATGCACTAATCTAGAAAAGATTTTCCATTTGTGGAACACAAACATAACAATAATAGTAATAATAATAGCAAGAATACAAAACAAATGAATACATAAAAGTTTATTTACAAAAAAAATCTATGTGATTTTGATTTTAAAGTGATTTTATGGTGTCTTCAAAGCATAAAGAGGTGAATAAATTTCACAAATTTCACGCATTTTGTCATCGTTACAACAAAGCCACACATGGATCCATTTTGGCATTGTGAGCATCACCACAGAAAGTAGTAATTGATGAGTGTGGATTGAACAGATTGGAGTTGATGTAGTGAATGTAGGATAAGCCAAAAACGCTTTCCAACTTATATTAGCATATCATCTTTACCCGTGTGTTTAGTGAGTGCAAATCAAATGTTAATGCTCAGACAGAGCATTGCTCTGATCAGATCTCAGATCAGACAGCAACACCCTGATAGCATGAAGGAAATTGCTGCAAGAGGAGCACTTTAGCAAAGAGGCACACACACACACACAGAGAAAGAACTAGATGGACACTCACACAAACAGCTTGAGAGGAGATCTCAGGAATTCGCTAATGTGCTAACTCAAGGGCAGGGTGATAACATCACAGTATGCAGAGACACACACCATAGCATCTGTTCAACGAGGCCTGCCAAAACACAACACCTGGACACAGACTGAACACACACACAAATGAACAGAGGAGCCAAGAGGGATGTAAATCTATCCAATGCAACTGGATTCTCTGCTACAGTTCTTCAAAACAACAAAATCACTGGAAGCTTTCACGTTCCAAAGAAAAACCAAAAAAAGTTCGTTATTTACTAATTGCATATGCACGACCATTTCTAGCAAACAGTTTAGGTTGAGCGATGTTAAAACTACAACTTCTAATAAAAATTATTATTAATAATAATTATAACAATAATACTTTTTTGCAAGATCATAGAGGGAAGTACATAGTCACATACTGATCCATTTTTTATTTCTTTATCATGGAAAAACTAATGTATGAGCTTTTTATTATTATTTATTATTATCAATACAAAAATCATCATAATAATAAATTGTATTTTAATTATTATTATGAATATTAGTATTATATCACAGATACAATTTTAAAATAATTAGGTTGTAATAATATAAATATATATTTTATTAACATGGTTAATACATTTGAGATAAATTAATAATGATAATTATTATTATTATTATTATTATTAATACAGGATATTATTGTAACTAGAGAAAGGTTTGTAAAGAAAAAAATTCTTACAATATTAACGTTTATTATAATAATTAATCCATAAGGAAAACTTACATTTGAGTCATTTATGAGTATATACAATAACAATAATACATTATTAACATGCAATAATACTTAGTAAAGTTGTTGTTTTTTTTACCCACCAAATTCATAACTTTCATTTTGGCTCTGACTAAGCCTTTACTTGAGAATAATAGTAGAGAAGATTTGATTTCCTAACCGTCTTGAGTAACCAGGACAAGTGGTGGCCTTGGTATGTTGGACCTGGATGTCTTGCCAATATTCAAATGTGGATTGATGGCTCGACCTGAATCCTCCACTTTTTCCAGCACATCTGTCCTCAACGCAGTAAACGTTACTGACAGAGACAAATCATAGACATAGAAGACGACACTTAAACTCTCTCACAAAGCTTTAGGAAGATTTGGTTGATCTCAATGAACAACAGTTCAATAGTTCAATACTCCACTTCTCAAGCATGTACAGTTTATATGGAATACAAAAAGGCAGAAATTAACAAATGAAATACTTCATAATTAAATTCTTAAAGTATTTTACACTCCTACAGTAGTTCATTGCTGGATGCATTCATAAGTCTGCATATTTTAATTTAAAAAATCTTCAAAATGAAATAACTTTAATCAAGGCCAAACAGGCTAATTGGTCAAGGTTAACAAATAGACAAATGACTAATTAGATACTGCTTTAATGACTTGGGTATTTAACACCCACGTTTCACAAACAAGCTGGGAAAACTAGAAACAGGTGCTTAAGTTTCAGGGTTTTTTTTTTTTTGTAAATATCCTTACTTTAAACACTTAACAAGCAGAAAATTAGCAGATAGCCTACTCGGTTTAGGCTAGTTGTAGCCCACCCACATTTAAACAGCAGTGATTTTTCAGTATTTAGCAACTTTGAAACATGCCGGTGTACAAAACCAATCATAATAGAGGTCAGTTAAAGACCATATTCTTTAACATCCTCTTGATTTCTGTCAGCTGCATATACAGCCAAAACCAAGCAGCTGTTATAAAAACAGACAGAGTATAAAAGGACAAACGGGTGACCAGCAGGTCTGTCCAAACATCTGGTGTAACAGAAACACTCATCTGGACAAACCACACACACACTCGATTCCTCTAGAGGAGGAACGATTCATTTGGATGCTCATATCACACAACCTGTCTGGGTCTAAGCTGTCTGTATTTAGCTAGTTAACACAGATTGCACAGACAAACTATTTTGAATAGATACAAATGAAAAACATGAGCAGTCAGTCAGACCTCCTGAAACTCCACGAGCACGCTCTTTGAAAAGGCATTTGACCTGGATGTGGAGGCTGAAGGCCAGGTTCACCCTCCAGAGCATCTTCATGTATCTCCATTGCTAATGTTTCTTTTTCAAATCTATCTACATTTGCTATTATTTCAATAGCGTATGCTGTTAAACTTTGGTTACTTGTTAACACGAGAGCTGTAGTCCGTAACTTTTGGTGCTTTGGCGGTTAATACACAGAACCACGTGCGTCTTGCGGAAGAATATTGTAGCCGGATCTATGATGAATCATGAAGGTCGCACTACTCCGCAGCGCTATCTACCCAAACCAGTCTAAATAGCCTGAATATAAGCACTAGTTATAGTGATTCAAGACAAGCCAAAAACACGGTTTGGAAAATAAATTCATGGTGTGCTCACTTATTACATAAATATGTACATTTTGAACACAAAAAAAGTTATGGACTCCAGACTGTGGAAAGGAAAGCAGCATCCAGGATCTTCTATTAAAGAAATAGTTCACCCAAAAAGGAAAATCTGCTGAAAATATACCCACACTCAGGTCATTCTGAGGTGAGTTCATCTACTTAATCTGAACAGATTGAGGGAAATGTAGCCTTGCACTGTTTACCAATGGATCCTCAGATCAGAGTGACATCTGATCACTTTTCTGTAATATAGTGGATATACCATCAGTGCAGCTGATAAAAAACACATAAAGTAATACAACCACGTCAGTATATAAATTAACATCTAGAGAAGCTGCACGTTTGTAAGAAATAAATCCATTTTTGAATTTCAAACTCTTCTATCGATAATATTGCTTTCTCCAGTGAAAAAGTCATCTTGTTTGAATCAGGAGGGAAATATGCACAGGTCAAGTACAGTTATAGATGCCAAAATGGGTTTTAAGAAATACAAGGGTGTATATCGATGTGAGAGGACAACAGAAAGTGTTATTATGGGCTAATATTTTGGAAGTTCTAGTTTAGAAGTTACAACGTCTCAGTGATGGATTTGTTTCTTACAAACACGCTTTTGGTGAAGCCTTCAGAAGACCTTCACTGATGTACTGGAGTGGTGTGGATTATTTGTGTATTATTGTGATGTTTTTATTAGCGGTTACATTCTGACGGAATTCATTCACTGCAAAGGATTCATTAGTGAACAAGTGATATAGGCTAATGCTAAACTCCATATCTGATGAAGAAACAAACTCATATACATCTGGGATCGCCTGAGGATGAGTAAACTTTTATAAACAAATTTCATTTTTGGGTGAACTGTTCCTTAGGTAAACAAAACCGAGTTAATTCTGTCTCCATGACAGACATGAAATGAAAACAGCTGCTACACATATTTAGTATTTGTGATCCACATGAAAATCCCTGATTCTCCTACATCTGTCAGAATAATTGATCCTACAGGGATCCTCGTGGAGTTATTAACCCTGATGTACTTCTCAAGTTGCAAGGCGTTCCTCAAATCCGCTGGAAATCTCATAAATCTGAGCGATCCATTACTTTCTGCTCCGTCTGCGTGAGAAAGAACTTTAAATGTCACAAAAGTCTCTGCAAATCAGACCCAAAATGAGACGAGGCCACTGGATCAAAGGATAAAAGTGTAATATAAATATATATCCAAACCTAGCTGAAGTTACCAGCTTCACATAATGAATCCGGAGGTCATCCTGAATGCTGACTTAAGCTTCCGGCCCCTTATTAAAAATGCATCTGCATTTCAAGTGCACATATTCGGCTCAGCATGATGTAGGAGGTTAATCTCACTATTTGTCAAGAGCAGATTACCACATTTCTCATATCCAGCACATTTACGGCTTGTCCTGACTCTATATGCGTGTTCTCCCGCAGAGGAGCGATGCGGGATGTAAATAAGCTCTTCTATATTTCATCACACAGATTATTAACAGGAAATGTACAGTCATAAATAATATATGCAATTTGAAAACAGAACAGAAAGCATGAAACTTGCTGTGCTTTATGTACTCTTAAGTTCATTTAGGTAATATTATGGACTACCCTTTTCTGTAAGTTATGGATAAGTAATATCCTGACGTAAATTTGGTTTTTGTGGATCTAGGTTTTTGCAAATAATGCAATGCAATTTAAGAAAGCACACAAATAAAATTAAGTTTGTAATTACTTTTTGAAACACATAAATAAAATGCTGCAGCAAAATATTTCATTCAAATTTTTACAATTAAAAACAAAATAGATTAATACTTTGTTGCTAAATTATTTTTTTCAAATGCTGCAAACAAATGATTGGTTCACTTGTAAATATTTACAATTAAGCAATAACTCAATAATATTTGTAAACTAAAAATAAGTTGCAAAAGTATTGTATGTATTTTAAAAAAAATTGCACGCTGAGATGTAAAGTAATTATTCACGTGATGTTTACAACTAAAAGAAAAATTCATAAAAATATATATTGTAAACTAAAATCCAGTTACAAAGTCTTGTATGTAAAAAAACAAACAAAGATTATTTTAAAAAAATATTTAAAATGCTGCTGTAAAATGACTCACGTGTAAACCTATGCTTTGAAGAGCAAAATAAATATAAAAATAAATAAAAACAACTGATAAATACAATTATTTGCATAGCAGAAATAAAATAAAATAAACACACCTCTTTTCACTGGTCTTCAAAAGAGAAAAACTTTTGCTCACAAAATGTTGAATCTACCATGCAAAGATGCATTTATAAAATGCCACGCATTAAAAAAATTAAAATTTTTCTGCGTTACATACGCAAAAAAAGGTGGTATAAAGAAAATATGCTTTAAAAGCAGTTTACTGTTGCATCCTACAGTAGTGGAGAACACCAGCTTGACCTTTGACCCGTGTCCACAAAGTGAAGTTTATAAAAAGCAAATAAGTTTGAAACACGACTTTGTATCTCATCAAAGAGAGACAGACGGGTGTTTGAACCGCTGCCACGTTCTCCTGGAGAGATACGGTAGTAATCCATTACATGGTCTGTTAGGCCATTACATCAAACAAGCGTGCTGTCGAACAGCTAAATGTGAGGCCACAAATTATCATGAGTTGTTAAAGCAGTAAAATGAGAATGAATATCCAATCCATCCTCATTGGAAGGAGCCGTTATATTTCGGCAAAAGTTATGAGGAATTGACAAACACCCCGTTCTCGACTCATCAATCACTCTATTGTGATGTCAGGCCCGCTTTGTCTCTCAAGGACAAAAGGGTACATGCGACAGTAACGCTGATGAGCGGGAACATTTCTCTCCCGAAAATATCACCCGTCATGAAGATGGTAATGATTTTTTTTGAGTTGTGCTTACAAGCAGAATCAATGGATTTTACTGAGGGGGAGGTTTATGGCTAACGTGAGAGACGTGCGTCAGCTTGCACCGTTATCATTCATTCAGCTGACACTTTTCCATTTGAAGTAACTTAAAGTACATGTAAGGAACAATCTCCTGAAGCAAGCTGGAGCCAAAGGGACAGTTCACCCCCAAAATATCAATTTTCTCATCGTGAAGTTATTTATTTACTGAGGCTCAAAAGAAGATATTTTTCCTCCTCTGGAACTGCTGAACAAGAGTAGATCTGCCCTTCTGTGCAAGAACCACTTTTAGTACTTTTATGACCGTTCAAAGGTTTGGGGTCAGTACGATTTTTGGTTTCACTTTATTTTGATGGTCCCTTTAACATATTCTGTCGATTATAAGTAACATTGCACCTACATATCTACTAACTCTCAGTAGAGTGCTAGCAGAGTATTAGTAGACTGGTAGGGTTAGGGTTAGAATAAGTTGATATGTACTTACTTAGTCACTTATGTTACTTATAGTCAGTATAGCGTCTTTTGGGAGACCATAATAAACAGTTAGCAGATATTAATTAGTGAGTGTACTAATATTCTAATTAAAGTTAATATTATTAGTGGACAAGTAGGTGCAAAGCTACTTATTGTCAACAGATTGTTCAAAAGGGACCATCAAAATAAAGTGTTGCCAGATTTGTTTTGGTGTAATCTTTAAATTATGTTATAATATGTTATGTTATAATAATTTGATTATTTTACTTCAGTTACAACCCAAGTAGCCTTTTATATTTTTTATTTTATTGCATTATTAAGGATGCATTATTTTCAATTTAATGCATCCTTGCTAAACAAAAGT
>JAUCMU010000036.1:15503254-15514050 GCA_032275025.1 Enteromius treurensis
TAGCCATTTAGCTTCACCATGGTATTTGTGATTATACTAACTGTAATCAATCTGAATGACTATATCAATGCACGCATACAGAGCACGTGATCTCTGTGACGCCCAGATGTACAAAACAGACCCCCTCACCTCTGTAATAAACACGGAGGTGTTAGTCACGTCAGAAATAGTACATGAAAATCACGGACGACAGGTGATAAGAATCGAAGCTCACACGTACAGTAGTTTAGAAAACTAGTCCCGTCCGAACAGGGCTACAGTGCAATTCGGCTATACATAAAACTTTCTACCAAACACTTTCCATTACAAATGTGTAAAAATAACTTTTCTGGAAAGAAAAAAAAATGCAAATAATAAAGGTGAAGATAAGGAGGTATTTCCATACTTTCCGTCTTTGAAGTATGTTTTGAGAGTGTCGCTGAAGCTTTTTGAGTGTTTCACAAACTCTTTCTTCTGATGCTCAAGTGCCTGAAAAAAAACACAAAGCCATATTCATTTCTTCCTTCAATAAGTGAGAGATAGAGATGATGTTATATAGTACACTGACTGCATCCATCGCATAATGACAAAGTGTGTGTGGTCACTCACTCTTCTGTTCTGGTACTGGTATTTCTTAAAGACATTGTTCACGGTGTCCAGTAGTTCTTTTATGGCGCTGGCTATATCTCTGTAAGCATCGATTAAGCAAATGTTTTGAAATACTGCATGAACGTCTTAGTCATGTGACATTTTATGCTTTTTTATCATCTATATATTTATGACCTTGAGCAGGGCAAAATTTACTCTCACTGCACTATAAATACAATGGAAAAAGTTCTAACATTTTAAAACCGTCAAAAGAAAGAAAGTGAAATTTCATCCACAAAATATAAAAAAAAGTCTGGTGTAGAAATAAGAGCCAGACGTTTCTTTAAATATTAAATGAATGCTTCAAAAAAGATACTCTGAGGGCAAGTGCGCATGTAAAAACTGACGTGATGAAACGCAAACCATGATGCAAAAGGGAAAATGGGAATGTCTTGTTCATATTTGTTTGTGATTGTAGGCATAAAAATCATTCTCACTTGATTGTCTGCAGGAAACGGACTCGGTCGTTGATTTCATCAGGGATTTTGCTGAGGATCTGTTTCAGAGCGCGAGCTCTTTCATTTAGGTCCTGGAACTCCCGCTCAGGCCTGTCAATCATGTACTCTGCACACAAAGAACACGCCCACAGGAAACACTCCGTCACCATAGCAACAGCAAATTACTTGCCTCTAATAATCTGTCATTAAAATGTGATGCACCGATGAAACTACTTTTAATGGCCAATCATGATTGACAACCATCTGAAAAAATGCAATACATTCCAAACAGAAACACAGACACTCGCACCTCAGTGTGTAAAACACAGTAGGAAGAGCGAAATGAGGATTTCACAATGTGCTTGGATTCAATTTGGAAGTACATTTATTATTCTTTACATTTCAAATAAACACAAACGAGCATTACCCGGAAACCCAGTGCGTGTCTGCGCATTCATTAGCAGAATAAATCTAAACACGTCAAAAACACTTGCAAAAACCACCGAATTTAATTATGAGGGAAAACACATAACAGTTGCTGCTAGGTTTTAATTCATGAGGAAACAGCTCCCCCTAGAGGCGCCAGGCGGCGTGGTGAACAACACTTTGCATTGCAAACCATACACAGTGTTCTTCAGACATATGGACAAATCATACACACCCTCAACATCGTCCGCAGCCATGCGTAACAAAGACTCCGTGAAGTTGATCTCCACGTTCTTCTTCTCCAGAATTTTCATGATAATATCCTGAGTCAGTCCCGGGTTCTCCTTCTCTGCCTGACATCAACAGTCAAGAGCACAAGTCAGAACTGCACAACCGCTAATAAAGAAAACAGCATTTCTCCTATTTAAAAAAAAACTAATTGGTTTTATTAATGTAAAACTTCTCATATCTATTTGATTCAATTTTGCCTTTAATCAATATTTTATGTATATTCCTATCACAAAGGATACATGAATGTGTTCAAGCACTTTTCTGATTATGATTTATAGGTCTGTTACAAAAGAGTATCACAAAGCCATGGGCGGAAATGGGGCTGCTGAGACTGAATTTTCATGGTAACGAGATATTTTAGGAAAGATGGAAAAACCCCAGAAGACTCTGGAACAAAACTGAAACTGCACTTTTTGTAGCATCCCTTTCCTGCCCCGTGATCCACTTCTAATGTCACTTAAGGTTTTCATGATTAAACTGAAAACAGCTACTCATAACCAGCGTTGAGCATAAAGTTACATCATTATAAAAGTAACTCATTCCCAGAGAGGGTAACTATTCAAATACGTCAAATAAAAGAGAAGGACACTAAAATAGAATAAATTATTATTATCAAAACTAATCTACACTATTTTAATGTTTCTGTGGGACAGGGTTCAATATCAACTCTCTATGGACACCTTGGGAATAGAATCGCCATAGTATTTGTTTTATGGTACTATAATATGACATTGTGCTAATTCAGCATTATAAGCTTAAATCTAAGCATTAATAATTAGAATAACCATGTATATCTGTCTTTCTTTAGGAGGAAAATGAAGAATAACTGTGATAAAGGAAATTGTGATGCTACGACGTCTACTGCTAATAACAATATAAAACACACTAGGATAAATGAGCTGCAGGGTTCATGAATATTAATCACCTTGACTGTGTTCGCTCGAACTGATTTGCTGTAATCAAAACAGGAATGACGATAGGTGAGCGCCAGCCAATAGGATTGTCGTTAGAGCATTAGCTCCGCCCACTACCAGAGAAACCAGAGGTTCTTAAAATTCCAAAGGAACTCCGTTATTTTGACAGGAAATACATCGAAGACTGTCGTTTACATGTAGCTCTGTATCTTTCTTTGTCTGAGAAATTATAGGTACGCCACAGTTTATTGTCAGTAATGGTAACGCGGCTACAGTAACTATGTTCTATTAACGAGTAATCAAACAATACAGTATGTTTAGTTTAAAGGGTAATCTTTATCTGCAAATGACCTCTTAGGATCAGCTGCATCAGAAAAGGCCAAGTTGCTAAATACGAAACATAAAATGCCATCATATGTGAATGCTTTAAAAATATGGCAATTCTGCCTCGAGAACTCTTTTTTTCAAGAGAGCAAGAAAAAAAAAAATTGTTGATTGTTCTTGATCTGTTTCGATTTCTACTTGATGTAGATCAAATTTGGATGCACGGAAGGTGATTTTCCGACACATTAAAACGAAATCAAGACAAAGAAATGATAATGACTGAATCGTGTCGTATTTACTCACCTTTATGAAAGCTGCTCTCAGAGTCTGTGCCGCAGACAGGTTTACTCTCTCCAGCTGTAACACACACAAAAGCCATTTGAATTTACTGCAATATAAAGCAGGCTGTTTGGTTTTAGTGCTGCACACAATATACACAGTCATTATCACCACATTAACATGGAAATAGAGTTGGTTGTAGGTGTAGATTTCGCCTCTAATGAAACCGAAACATAACTGTGCTCATACTGTATGTATGGAGATTAGTAACGTAACACTATATTTCTATTTTAAAATGAAATCTGCATAATAGAATGGGTTCTAATGGATCACGTGACACTGAAGACTGTAGTAATGATGCTGAAAATGTAACTTTGATCACAGGAATAAATTACATTGAAAGTATATTAGAGCGGAAAACAGTTATTTTACATTGCAATAATATTTCTCAATAATACTGTTTCTACTTTATTTTTAAACAAAAACCAGTGCAGACCAAACTTCTTTTTTTCTCTAATCCTGAACTCTTAAAAGTTACGTAACAATCTGGTAACTTAATATATGTAATACATGTCAGTGTCTTTGTTTTGTCTAAAGAGGCACGCCAGTAATGCCTTTTTCTAAGGCATGTATGTAAAAAATAATTAACCCCCAGTTTCACAGACAAGGCTTAAGCTAGTCCCAAACTAAATTGCAGATATGTCATCTTCTTATGACATATCTTAAAAACATTTTTGTAAAAATTAAACTTAATTTAACTAAAGCCTGGTCCTGGCTTAGGCTAAACCCAGTCCATTCCTTTGAACCTGAACACAAGATTATATATGCAGTATAAAACTAAAAGAGAAAAAAATGATACCAGCCAATGGTATTGATGTTACAAAACAAAGCAGTTCATTTATTGAAATACAATCATTCTGTAGGCCTGTCTCTGTCAGATGAATTGTATTATTTATGGCGCTTTTCCACTGCGTGGTACAACTCGGCTCGGCACGGCTCGTTACGGCGCGGCACAACTCAGTTCGGCTCGGTTTGCATTTGCACTGCAGTTTAGAACCGCTTTAGAGTGGGCGGGATTATTCACGTGTCGTTATAGTTGCGCCGCCTCAACTGCCGCGACATCATCGTAAACGTGCCACAAACAAACACACAACAATGGAGCATTTTTCATTCCGCGTTGCCCCATCAAGCTCTCGCTGGATCCACTCCTCAGCTATCAACGAGAGGAACGTCTGTACCTCCTCAATAGACCACGAAACAGCCATTTTTCGTTAATACAAAAAGGTGCGTTTCTTTAAACAAAACAGTAAGTAATGACGCACTAATGACGATTTTCTCCGGCCAATCAGTGACCAGCAGAGTTTACACGTCACGTTTTGGTAACGGTACGGCTCGTTGGAACCTCGGTTGAGGTGGTACTAAAAAAAAGGACTAGGTACCAGGTACTGTTCCCAGTGGAAAAACCCCCAAAAGTGAGCTGTAGTGAACCGTACAGTACTGTACTACGCAGTGGAAAAGCGCCATTAGATACAAAAAAAAATAAAAAATAAGTTCAAAATTTAAACTCAATCAATTAAAAGAACTGTAAAGAAAGTATTTCCTGAATAAATTAGTCACTTCAGAGGAATAACTGCCTAATTAAGCTTGCGTTTGCAACAATGCTCAAATATTTTGTTGTTGTTGTTTTCTCATTTTTACGAGGTCAAGTTAGCAAAGTTCCTTCTTTTCGTTATTAACTTCCCAATGCTGATGCAATTCTCATTTCATCGTGAAGCTGCTTTCAAGCGAACTAAACTTTCATTCTCATCTTAAGCTGGTTCTTAAATCAGGCTCTAAAAACGTGTATTTGTATTTACTTTAAAAACATTTAAAGATGTAGGCTAGGCTAGGCCAGCCAGATAACACCGTCCACATCTTAATTGTCTGATAAAATAATGTTCCGGTCACCCGAACTAGTCATCTCAGTCTTGAACTGAGACTACACTGCCTCATGGCCCGAGCATGTGGGTGTGCATCATTTGCATCTGAACTTCAGTCTGTGTCAACACACCCATAACTGAACACTCTCCTCCCGGGGACTGACCACCGTACCTCATTGAAGACAGGGTACATCACGGCGTAGAGCGTCATGGATACCATCGAGGTCGCGTCTGCTTCATTCTTCATCTCTTCCATTGTCATCCTCGTCAGGGTGCGGGAAGGAATAGGGGGAGCGTCATTCACTCCTGGGGGGCTCGGGATAAGGGGGGCCCAGACGATCGCTGAAAGGGAAACCAATGAGGAAGAGATTATAAAAGGGTAGCGGGGTTTCATTTCACAGGTAAGGAAATGACATTTTCAACCTGCGTTCAAAAGGTAGACGTGATAGCCATGGGAAAGCGCCAAGTTTTCACTGAGATTCAGGTGATTCAGTCCCCTCAAGATTAAAGGAATGAGACACGTGGCCACTGAAAAAAGAAAAATAAGGGCTGTTTCCTGCGCTGTGCACCTGTGCCTTATGACTAGGTTCTGAATTTTTCTTTATGGGTGGTACAGATCAATACTGCGAGACATAACTACATTCAACAACAAATAAAGGGCCATTCACACAACGAACGCTAAAGAAGCAGTGTCTGCCCCACACATGATCATCATTTTTGAACTTCTTTGATTGCAAAATATTTTTAAAAAAGCATGTATTTAACATAAAATAAAAAACATTAAGTACAGAGTATTTTCTTTACAAAATTATGAATAAAATTCAACTAATAAAGGCTTGTTTCCACCAAGAATCATCCCAATATACGAGGTATTGCAAGCATGCACTGCAATTATGTTTTTTGCCCATTTAAATGCTCGAGTGGTTTATGATGGGTCATTGTTTTTATCATTCATCAGCTGGAAAAAGACATTTTATGATTCCAATTCCTCCGTTTAACCTTCATAGTTAGGAGTATCTTAATAACTTTGGTGTGAACAGGCTTTGAGTCACCTTATTTCTTCTCAACATCCACAACAACATGCCAAAGAGTTGATTCCTTCACCCAACACGTGTGAAACAATAGCGCTTGTTGTTATCTGCAGAAGGTCACGGTTCCTCTCAAGCTACATGGAACATTACAAACCATTGAAAGTGAAGCACGCTTATCTCAATGCCGTCGATTCAGACTAATGGACAGGAGGCCGTGAGTCATTCCCACCTGAACGGAAGGCCTTTGGCCCCACGGTGGGAGGTGGCCTTATCTGGATGACATTCACAGTGATCGCTGTGACGTCGTCACATAGAGCAGGCCTATGGTTAGAAATACCAGCACTCCTCTTATAAAAAGGTTGCCAGGTTACATATGCATTATAATGACTAAACTTTTTCCTCCTGACAAAGGCCAACCAACACCTGATTCATGTAGTGTCTCTAGTCAGAGTCTGACCTTGGCACTGAGACAGGTAACGCCCTAATGCAGGTGAATACTGAATTAAATCCTCCTATCCTACATTTTTACCCTATAATGCATAAAAGATTCATTAAGCTAGAGAAAGTGAATCAACATGCTTAGTGTCAAGTGAGGGAAAGTCCTGCCAATTACTAAACCGCATCATCACATAATAATGCAGATATGCACTACAATGGTATATTTCGGTGACAGCAGTGTTGTATTTCTGTGCGAGTAAACAGTACTTCTTTCTTTCTCTTCTCATCACAGTATTGTTCCTATTTAAATACCACCATCGTGTAAGCCATCTTGTTTGAAAAAATGCCACTGAAAAACACATCAGCTCTCACGAATAAGCAAATATGACTGATTTTGTCCGAACATGATGATTTTTCAATCTATAGCTGGAGCAAATCAGGCTCAATACGTATTACAGTTATGAATCAACACAATTATTCAGTAGCCATTCAAGATAAATAGTCATTTTTAAGAAAAGCCACAAATAAATATATTCTATATATCTATATATTCTGTAAATAACCTCTTCAAGCAACTCGGGTCTCCTTCCATTCTACCCCCCAAAATAAATAGATCATTATACTCGATGTGCATTTTACACAAGTGAACACAACCATTTTGATGGTCATAAAAACATATAAACAAATTCCGCTCAATTTCATTCACTAGAGAGATCGACAGAGGAACAAGCACGGCTACATTGTAAAACCAAAAATAAATACATTTATCAAATCTAACGTCGTAAACAACTGGCAGACTAATTCAAGCTGTCAAAATGTTTCAGGTTTACACCCAACTGTGACGTCATCATATTTATCAAAACTGCAGTTACTGTAATAACAGCCTGATCGTAGCATATGAACTGAAATAAATATGTGATATCAACGCTCCGAAATGTGTTATGATATAACTGCCATCTAATTCTGATGGCTGACTGGTATAAGATCAAAATCTATTCCTTAGTACATTTTTCTAAACCTGGTTGTTGACCAATTATATGCTGTCTTAGTCTTACAGCAGGCCTACTTTTGCTGTCTTTAAAACTGATTTACTCTCCATTACAACTCGAGGCCTGGAAAATACCAATCCAATATGAGCTATTTGGCATTGGAAAAAAACATCAAGTCAAATGTAAACGTTATTACTTTTCCTAGTTTCTGATCTATTGTGAAGATCTGATTAGCTGGATTGCTAAAGTCTCTGTTAGCTAGGTGACTGCTAGTCCCAACACAAATTATTTTCATAGAAATCCCATCGAAATAAACACCGCTGATTACAAGTTAAAGTTAAAAGGTGTGTTTTCAGCTTATCTTACCTGTGTGGAGCTCGTATAGGTGTTTATTTGACTGCTGATTAGCTCGGTAACTCTTTTGAATATTTTCCTTTCTGTGTGGAATCGCTCGCCAAAGACGGAAGTTTTCTGCATGACCAATCTAAAGAACGAGGGGCGGGGCTACGTGTCGCTGAGAGCCAATCAGCGAACGGCGAGGGGATAGAACGACGCGCCGTCTGACGTTTTGTAGTCCTCAAAACCACCTCAAACGGTGCAGGACTGCGGGCAGAGGCTAGACGAAGAACTACAACTCCCATGTACCTTACCAAGTGCAGTCAAAAGACTGGCGTCTGTTTTGGCATATCGCAGTATTCATATGAATTCTTAGCAAACATTTATTTCTGTATTTTAAACGTTACTTTTAATGCAACAATATTAGTTTAATACAAAATAAGGAAGCGTAAAATAACGAATTTAATACACATTAACGGAAAGGAATGTCAAAAATAACGTCGATTGAAAGCCTGGCCAATCAGAAGACAAAAGGGGCTGGACTACTTCTCATAATAAAGGTGTGTGAGGGCGCAGAGACGAGCAGGATTTAACATCAGCATCCCAGAGCATAAGCATCTCTCTGACATCTCACGGTAAGAGAATACACGCATCGTTTGTTCTATTCATCTATCCGTAATGTGTAATGCAAGGTTTAAAATTCATGTTTTATTTGGTATGATGGGATTAATCTCTACAAGAGAGGGTGTGCAGCTGTGAATGTCCTTTAATAACAAGTAATGGGTCTATACATTTTTGATTTAACCTCCCTGTCATGTTTCTCTTCTCAAATTATTAACATTTCTTTAATTGAATTAAAAGGGCAAAAATCTAATTTGATATAAATAACCAAAACATTACAATGCTTGCTGAAGAAAATTCAGGATAATTCTGCTTTTTAATTTTATTCATCCATTTGTTTTCCTTATTCTCTGGATAAGTGTTGTTGGTTATTATTGCTTTCTTTTTTCTCCATTGTCTGAAACCCTGGATTCAATAATTAAAATGTTTGTACTGAATGTGGAAACCGCAGACAGCATTGCATGCCCACATCTGGGCGTATCTGGGGATGCGTAAATCATCTCCTGCAAGAAAATCCTATTTCATGTTTCTGTAAAGGAGACACGAGGGGAGAGCAGAATGGAGGACGCACCTTCTTTACAAGACACCCCCCACCCCCTTCGCTCCGGCTGGTGTAAAATAGCCGGTTTGTTCTGTGGGATGCATTCACGTGGAGATTAGGTGTGCTGGAGAGCGTGTGTAATGTGGACTATATGAGAGAGGGAGAGACAGAGGAGGCTACTAAAGAAGAGGGGAGGGAAAATGAGGTGTTAAAGTGCAATCGGTTTGAGTAGGAAGGCAATGAAAGCGAGGGATCGATAGGAGAAGGATGAGGAAAGAGAGAATACTAGAAAGCAACGGTGAAAAAAACAACTGCATGAAGGAGTTGGAATGGAATTGCAGCACGTTTCAAGTCTAGAACACACACACACACACTCCTTGGTGGTCACCTCCAATCAGTGCATATTGATTCCCAGATTGATTGCTGGTTTGCAGGCGTGCATGAGCCATTCATTTGAAAGCATGAATAACAGTGACACTTCAAGTGCTTTCTCAAATGTATCGACACAGTTAGCAACACAAGACATGAAATATTGCACAATGTTTTCTAAAAAATGATGTGAATAACATAAGCATTGGTTATTATTGCTCATACTAAAAAACAAAAATCCATAAGCCAATTGATATTAACTCTACCTGCAACCAAATGATCTCAGTTCATTTTTCTTCTACTTTTTTAGCTATTTATCTATTCATTAATTTTCTGTTATGTATGATTTCTATTCTTTTCATTTTATTTCGCTTAGTGGATGATCAAATATGTTTAAAATAGTTTTGGTTTCCAAACAAATGTATTTTATCAATGCATTGGCTGATGTATGTGATTTTTTTTTTTTTTTTTTTTTTTTTTTTTTTTGAAGGAAATGAATTATTTAAAAATTTTGCTGTTTCTTTCACAAGCACTTTTTCTAAAACTTGATTTTGAAAACGTTTTATTTTGTATGGTGAATGATAAGATTGTTTTTAAAAAAAAATTAAGGATTTAATCAATTCTTAGATTAATTTATGGTTCATTAGATTGATGCTTTGGCTGATGTTTTCTATTTTTGAGAACACTGGTAGATTAGTATTTTTTGAAGAAGAAGATTTTACATTTTTAGTATTATATTTTAATGTTTTCAATGCAGGATAGCCAAATATAGCTTAAATGAGATGGCATATTGCCAGATTTCAGCATTAGCAAGGCCGATATAAACCCAGGGATTTTTTTCTAGGTTTGACTTAGTTGTGTCTTACCGCTAACTCTCATCTCTTGGCCTCAGGACTGCACAGATGGCATAAAGAGTATTAAAAACATCTGCGTTCTTTCAAAGGCTGTGTCACTAAATATGCAGAATATATTGAACTTCACTGTTGCTCCCTGAGCATGTTCCTTGAGCATCTGTGATGGCCTTTCGAAACATATGCAAAGCTCCTGCTATTGATCGCTGTTCAATTATGTGTCAAGCCATGTGAACTGAATCTGCTAAATGTCCCCTGTAGCAGAACGCAGTTTTGGTCAGAACAACAGACCAACATGGACCAATTAATTCTCTGCTTCTGAGAAGATCATTAGTATTAAAATATGGATTCAGTAGAAATATAATTAAATAAAATTCAAATATGTTTTTTTATGTTTTATATG
>JAUCMU010000036.1:15542615-15567124 GCA_032275025.1 Enteromius treurensis
GGAGAAGGGGTGGAGGAGGGATGCGTAAAAGGCTGGTTGTGGAAGGAAAAAGGACGGGCTATTTATAGTGGGTAGAAAGGGATTTGATTGGGCAGGTGTAATGAGGAGATTGATTAGGTGATGCGGTGCCAGCTGTGTTTAATCGACCGCGCTCCTACTCGAAATTAGTTTATTTGCAAAAACTTGACGAAAACACATTGAATGAGAAGGTGTGTCCAAAAGTTCAGTATTATTATGCAAACAGCTCTCAGGACTTGAGTGAGAAATTAAATATATTGTTTGTGCTTTTAATAATGCTCCTTAGTTCACCACATGAGCATTTAAAGTTAGAAACTAACAAAACCAGCAGAGCCAACAGAACTGTTTCCTGTCCTCCTTGACTTACCTGGTTGACTAACTGGTGCTGTTGTACTGTTCTCTTTCCACTAAATTCATCAGACTCGATGTGTATTTCGTACATTGCACCACAGCCTCCTGAAACGAACGCAAATGCATTACAGCACATTTCCTGAATGCTCAAACACGATTCAGATCTTCGACTTCTTCCAGAGTCAAGACTAACCTGATATATCCACAACCTTGAGCGAAGAAGCGTGAGGAAACTTCTCCTTCAACACCTGCGTGATTCGAGTTTCTCCATCAGTCAGGCTGGATGAAGACCGCGCGATTAGATTTCTACACAGCATTTGAGGCTAAACACACAGAGAGACATGTCAACTGAATGTGACTTATCTATCAATTGACAGGGTGACAGTGCAACTTTACGCTCACTGCGTGCATTCACAAACAGCGCTGTCACGTTTACGCATGCAACTGTCATTTTGAACAAACGCAGGCGAGTTAAGACAAAGAAATTGAAGATTCAGATATTTACGTTGCATCTGATGGCTCTGAGCACAGACATGTTGGTGTCGATTCAGTTCGTCAGTTCAGCGAAGTATAAATATTACGCTGAAAATATACTTGACAAAGTCAAGTCCCGTTTCATTCCAGCGCCTGTCTCAGGAATATGTCGTCACCACGTTCACGAACACGTTTCTGATGCCCCCTGGCGATCAAACGATTGCTTTGAATCGTCCTTTCGATTTGAATCTTTTGAATCGGTTCTCTAATAAAGACTCATTCAGGAAACTTTCTATCATGCAGCTTTGGGACAAGTTCAGGTTAACCACCATTTTCTTTGAAATCTCACTTTTTATCTAAAAATTAAATAAGTGTAGTTTCTGCGGGTCAGCTTTTGTTATTTAAATGTATAATTAGGCTTATGATTGTGGGTTATCCTAAACTAGTTTTAATGCAATTTACCAAAAATCTGTTATAAGCAACTAAAGAGAATAAAAACAGCATTGTATGACAACATTTTTATTTTAATTTTTCATGTGAGGCCATGCTTTTTCTGATTTAAGTTATTATAAAATGTGGAAAATAGTGATAATAAGTAGGTGATTTTTGAATAGTTGCATACATAACTCATTAACAAATCAATTACTTTGTTCATGCATGGTGATATTTATAGCTCAATAACATGATTTGTAGCTAACAATAGAAAGTGGTAACAATGTACTAAAAGAAATAAAAGTGTAGCCTTCTTGTATTTTTAATGTACAGTATTTTAAATGCACTTTAGCACTGGCTATAACATACTAACACTGGCTAGAACTAACTTCAAGCAAAAAAAAAAAAGACATCACATGTTTCTGTTTTATATAAATACAGACAATTAATGACCTTTCAAACAGTTACAATTTATACATGTACATATCTTATTTCCAAAAAAAAAAAAAATCATGCGTAGAAACACTTTCATGAGTGGAAGTTTTTTTTTCTACAAACAACTGTATACGGTCTTTATACAACATGTCTTATCAAAATTCCAACATTTACAGGAGCTTCTCAATCTATGTTATTATGCCTATACAGCTGGCAGACGTGAGACTCTTAACTGCTGTCCGGTATGAAGTAGCCGTGCATGTCCATGTGAAAATCTACATCTATACATGCCCGGGCAATCTCTTTGAAAGATTTGCCATCAAGCACCACTAGAAAGCCACCCTGTGCTGGTTTGGCATTTATGATAGTTGTCAGGACTACACCTAAAACAATTAAGAAACGAAACAACAAACAGTTAAATGCCATTCAATATAATTTTCTCATATTTTTTTTGATGATGTGATACAGCTAAATTCAATTGTTTTGGTCAAAAGCCCAATTGTTTATTATGAAAGGCTGTATATTACCATCATCTTCATCAACTGCATCGGGCCTGGGAATGAAAACAGGTTCTGAGGCAAAACCGCCTTCTCCATTCCACTCAATCTGCTGCTTTGTCTCGGCATCAAACTTCACAATCTGTAATAAATAAATAAAAATAGTAAGCATTCAGGACTGATTCACAAAAAATGGTGGAATATGCCACTAACACTCCCAAGGTCATGGGTATGATTCTTACGGCACATTTACCTTGAAATTCTGCCAAGTTCATAAATGTACTGTAAAAATTTAAATGGTTAATACCTTTTTGGCCACCGGGGATGTGTCCACACAACACATATAAGAATATCTGTACTTCTTCCCATTGAAATTATAATTAATTCTTGGAAGTTCCACACCTAAATAAATGAAATGAATAAAAAGTACTTTAGAGGTTAAGTATTTATTAAAAAAAAAAAGTGATAACACACACACACACAGAGACTGGGTTTCTATGTTTTATTGGGACATTCTATGATGATTTTTACTGTACGAACTGTATTTTCTGTCCCCTCACCGTAAGCCTACCCCTAAACATAAAGCTCGCACAAAACTTCCTGCCGTTTTAGATTATTAAAACACTTCATTCTGTATGATTTTTAAGCTTATTTCCTTGTAGAGACCACTAAATATCCCCACAAGGGCAATATTTCCTGATATTACTATCCTTGTTGGGATATTTGGTCCCTGTAATGTAGGGAACACCAGGTACCACACACACTCATTCAACAAAAAAGTAAACAACTCACTCACTTAGACATCACCGCTTCATATCACAACACATTCAATATTAAAAAGACTTGAAATCATGATCAGAGAGACCGTGAGAGAGAGGAATTAAGCCTCCCCATTGTCATTGGCTTACCGTCACAGAGAACCTCGCCCTGACACAGAAGTTTTCCATCTTTCTCCTTCACGGCACTTGCTGTTGTGTATTTAAGTTTGACTAGATCTTCACCTGTCTCACCCTGGGTGTGAAAGAAAAGATATATAGATATATAGATATATATAAACCACCTGTATCTTGTTTCTAATCAGATGCTTTAAAAGAGGATTTCTATTGATTGAGATATTTACACAGCAGTTAAAGTTCAACACTGTGAACAACATAACATACCATGTCGCTAAGGGGCAACACAAATCTTTTGCACTTTGGCTTGCAGTACGGAGTATCTGCTCCCATCTGCTCCTTCAGCTTGTCCAGGTAAAACATTTCATACAAGCTGTTGTCATCATAGCAGATCACATCAAAAACAACATGGCCGTCTTCTTCAAAGGCATTGACTTGATGGTAGACAGCCATCGCACCAGTGTAGAATTTGATCCCAATTTCCTTCTTTGTATTTCGGTCAATAAGGTGAATCAGGGTCTGATGAACGTAAGTAATAAAACAATATAGTTTAGATAGGTTAAATAAGCTGTAACACAGTCCAGCGGACGGACGCATGTCTAGACAACACTCAGATCTGAAAGGGTTTATTCTTACGCTGTCTTCAGGGTGGAATTTCATGCAGCTGGCCCAGCTGACCCTCCTCAGATAGGCTGTGGCCATTTTAAGGATATCCAGCTTTAGGGGCTGCTCGATGAAGATGAAGTAGTTGTCGGTCATGCCGAAGCTGTGGTAATAACTGGGCGTGAGGAGGGAACGGCAGGGCACGGTGCACACGACCTCAGCGCTTTTTAATGGTGGAGACCCATCGGACCTACCTGTTAAGTTAAAGGATAGAAGTTTTTGGCATATTCCATAATAATTGATGGAAGAACTGAGCTTTTCTAAATTTATTCACCCTCAGACCAAGCAAGATTTAGATGAGTTTGTTTATTCATTAGAAAATATTTGGAGAAATTTAGCATCACATTACTTGTTCAACAATGAATCCTCTGCAGTGAACGAGTTCTGATAGAATGAGTGTCCAACCAGCTGATAAAAACATCACAATAATCACACAATGAAGTGACAAGCTGCATGTTTGTTACAGACAAATCCATCATTGAGGCATTTTTAACTTCAAAGCATCACTTTTGGCAAAAATAGGAGTCCATCACACTTTGCCCAGTAAAAGGTTAATCCTCTGTTGTCCTCTCACATCGAAATACACCAACATATTATTTTAGAAGCGTTTTGGACTGTTTTTGATTTGCAATTTTATTTTTGATCTGTGCATATATCTCTCCTAATAAAGATGACTTGATTTTTTCCACTGCAGAAAAAAAAAAGCTATATTATGGATAGAGGACTTATTTTAAGAAGTCGGAGGCAATATTTTAAAGTTACAAATCTGTAATCTAATGGAAAAGTTTTCTACAACATGCAGCTTTCGCTTCACAAGGTACAGCAAATGATGGACTGGAGTTGAGTGGATTATATTATTGTGTTATTCTCATTCTGATGGCACCCATTCACTGCGTAGGACCTAGTGGTAGGCAACTCATATAATGCTATAGTACATGTTTTCTTGATTTGGAAGTGTATCTAATATAATCTATAAGAGACAATTGCCTATTTTATATGCAGTGGGTAAGGAAAGTATTCAGATGCCCTTACATTTTTCACTCTTTGTTATATTGCAGCCATTTGCTAAAATCATTTTCAAGAGTTCACGCTTCCTCATTAATAGAAAAATAGCAAATTTGGCCTGCCCGGGGAGCGAGCTGGGAGAACGGCGGACTCGAACCCTAACGGTGTTCGGCTCGATCTTAGTCTGCCCCCCTGGGAGAAAGTCAACCATCACTGCAGCCCTCCACCAGTCGGGGCTTTATGGCAGAGTGGCCCGACGGACGCCTCTCCTCAGTGCAAGACACATGAAAGCCCGCATGAAGTTTGCTAAAAAAACACCTGAAGGTCTCCAAGTTGGTGAGAAATAAGATTTTCTGGTCTGATGAGACCAAGATAGAACTTTTTGGCCTTAATTCTAAGCGGTACGTGTGGAGAAAACCAGGCACTGCTCATCACCTGTCCAATACAGTCCCAACGGTGAACCACGGTGGTGGCAGCATCATGCTGTGGGGGTGTTTTTCAGCTGCAGGGACAGGACGACTGGTTGTAATCGAGGGAAAAATGAATGCAGCCAAGTGCAGGGATATCCTGGACCAAAACCTTCTCCAAAATGTCAACAATTCTGTGTTTTTCTGTCAATATGGGGTGCTGTGTGTACATTAATGAGGGAAAAAAATTAACTTGATTAACCTAATGATTTTAGCAAATGGCCACAATATAACAAAGAGGGAACAATTTAAGGGGGTCTGAAGACTATCCGTACCCACTGTATTATATCTGAACAATAAATTAGTTGCAATCATTTCAGTGATTTGACGGCCACAAACCTCAAACTGAACAGAAATCACTGCAACAAACAATCTCTCAAAGCTGTTTATAACTGCATAACTTAAGGGAGTGTGTCTGACCGGAGCATTTCTTGCCGGAGTTGTTGCTCTTTGAGATCAGCTTCTCTGTTCTGCTGCTCCTCTCTCTCTCTCTGAAGACGCAGCCTCTCGTCTCTCTCCTTCTGCTGCTCTAGCTGCTGTTTCTTCAAGGCCTCCTGACGCAGGTGCAGCTGTCTGCGCTCCTCTGCCAGCTGTGCAGCCAGACGCTGCTGCTCCTTCTGCTGCTCGTACGCAGACTTCTCGCGCTCCACCTGCACGTGAGCCTCATCTGGCGCCACCTGGGGGAAGAACAGAAGACCAAGGGCTTTACAAAGAACAACAGAATGCAGATAGAGTTAGAGGACAATGTAGGAATGGAGGATTGGCTGAGGTAACGGCTATATATTCATAATAGGCATTAAAAATATAGCACAGCATTATTTAGTTGCCAATTTTTTGGAACAGCATATTATGATGGGTAAAAATGTTGTCTGATTAGGCACCTCACTAGGCTACACTACAAAAGTTCAACTTGACTGAAGACTGTCTCTTGGCCAAAAGTAAATACTGCATTAAATTAAATATTGCATTATATTAAAATCCACTTATATTCAATATACATTACAATATAAAAATAAAAACAAAAACTGTTAAAGCAAAAAGATCAGTTAGAAATATATATTAGAAATAAATTAGAAGTGCTTCAATGGCATGTTTTTCCCTAGTAATATTACATAAAAAACATAAAAAGTTAAAAAAATTATACCCTGGCAGCTAGATGAACAATTTTTCTAAATTAAGCTTAATTGAAATATTTTAAAAATAATTTTTTGAAATGTAGCCACATCAAAGGTCATTGCGAGCTCTGATTTGGGCATCTCTGCTCTAATGTTAGCTCTGACCTCATGAGCATGACGTTCCTCCCTCTCCAGCGCGTTTTCATCAGGTTGGTTGACCTGTGGCTCCTCCTCCTCCACTTCATTATGAGCCACATCAAACTCCTCCTCCAGTTTCTGTGGCTGCCCGGCCTGCTCCATCTCCTCCTCTGCCAGCTCTCTTCTCCTCTCCTCTGCTCCTCCCATTTCTCCATCCTCCTCCCTGTGGTATGGCTGAGGCTTCTCAACCTCATCACGTTTCCCCGCCTGACGGGATTCACATGAAACAAACCGTTCAAACTAGTGACATGAGTGGGAAAAACCTCTGTTTTGAATGCATTTAATACCTCTGGCTGGGCATTCTGGGGTTGATGGAGATCCTCTGCATTCCTGTTCTGGACAGGCTGAGCGTCTATATGTGGCTGAGGCTGCTCTGCAGCATGTCTCAGACTGGGCATCTTATTGAGCGTTTCCTTCAGCTGTTTGAATTCATCCACCTGAACCTGGAAGCCATCGAGACAACCACATTTAGTACATTAGAACGAAGGCCTCATATACACCGGCGAAATGTTTGGAGGTTAGTTGAAAGGCAGCAAGCTGAAATCAAGAACCTGACACAAGGCAGAAGAGAAAGAGAAATGTCACCATTATTAGTGAAAGGCACCAAGAACAGAAAAAAAACACACAAAGCGATCTATAGAAATAATTTTTAAAATAATTTATTGAGAACTGTATTGAACACCAGAAAACGAAATGTTTTTAATATTTAAATGATTCAAAACACATTTAATCCTTTAACATGTATCCTTTTTTTTAAAGAAATAGCATGTTTAAAAGCTTATTACTCTGAATTTAATTTAGAAAAAAATATGATTTTAATTTATTCCTTGTATATTTATTTATTCAGCATTTCTTATAACATTTATATAAGTGCAAAAATAGCAGAAAGCTACCTCTTTTTAATTGATTTCACATATACACATATAAATATTAGTGCTGTCAAACGATTAATCGTTAATTTTTTTTTTTTTACATTTTACATAATACATGTGTGCATACTGTGTATATTTATTATGTTTATATAAATACAAACACAGGCAAGAATATATTTAAGACGAATATGTTGTATTTAAATATTCTCATTAAATATATTTAGATATATTATAAAATATAAGAATATGAATGTACAAATATATAAACTTGTAAATATTTTCAAAATATATCATTTATATTCATTTATACGAACACATAATAAATATAAACAGTGCACATACATATACAATGAATGTTTTATGTTTGAATAGATGCAAATACAAGTTAGAGGGAAGAGCTACACATGAAGTAAATAGCTACAATTTTATTATGTCATTCACACAATGCTAACGAATGCAAAAATGGCATTCTTTTAAAGCACACCAATGTTTTATCACCCTCAGTTCTAACCTAAATACCCACATTCCTAATCTAACCTTTCTTTCACCCAGTTGTCCTACACCAGAGTACCTGTTTTTTTCCTTTCTGGTTAAATGCCAAGTGTTGGCAGCATATGTAAGGAAAATAACACGCTGGATGTGTGAGTTTGAAAGGAGTACAAGTGCAAACACACACGCGTTAAAACCCACTCCCTCCCAGCATCCTTTCCTATCATCCTGAGAAAGCAGATAGTGACAGTCCTAATTAACAAGCATCTGTACATCTGCTTTCACAAAGCCGCAGAGACAGAGCAAGTAAACAGGAAGTACAGCATGTTTGCTTATCAGAGCCATGCACATTTTTGCATACTAAACCAGGGCAAGAAGTTCTGCAGAAACGAGTGAAAGAAAGAGAGTGTGCGAGAGATCACAAAGGCCTTGTGGAATGCGACCAGACTTGAAATGCAGGCTTAGGCCTGTTTGACACAGCTCATGCAAGCAGCGCTGTGGTCTAACCGCATCAGCAGGATCAGGTGCTGCTTTCACACTGACAGCATTTTTGCTGCATAACTGATATGCGGTGTTATGCAGAAAATAAAATTATATTAGCTCTGATTCAGAACCTAGTGAGTTGCCTTGCTGCCTACGTGGGCAGCATCCGAATTGCCTCATAGGCAAATGATTTGTGACGAAGCCGTACAAAAAAAATCTCTCATGCAAATTACACAGAAAATGCAACCTAAATAATGTCAACAGAAAATGTCAGCAGAATTTGGTCAATGTTGTTAAGTATGAAAATAAATAGCACACACAAATATTGTGTAAAGGAACAAATCTATTTTAGTTTATTTCAAATTTATATTAAACTGTTTGGATATTTATTTGGATCAAGATTTATTTGCATAATCACGAATCCAGTCAAAAGAAAAAAGGCTGAAAAATATGCACTGGAGATAATATGTTAATATGGGTTGCACTATTTGCAAGCTGCTTACAGGAGCTGTGTGAAATTGGACTCGTATTTCCCACAGGATGTGCTCTGCAGTGTTTGATCGGTCAGTAGGATACATGCACAGCAAACACCTGATTAAAGCACATTTACACACACACACCCACCCTGACCTGGGCCGCAGCTAGCGCACTCTTGTGGTCCTCCAGGGTCAACACAAGCTGGTCATGGGCAGATTTTAAGTTCTTGTGCTGCTGCTACAAGAAGGACCATCACAACGCTTAGATACAAGCATTCAGGACAATCACACTAAATATTTGTATGGATAGTATGTATAAATACAACCGAATTATTATGGACCATAAATAAATATAACATAAATTCAAATCGGGTGAATTTCATGAAAATTGTCAAAAACATTTGCAGGAAATTTCCCCCACAAACCAGAGGAAAAACATATAAATTTTTTTTTTGAAAAACAGTGACATTTTCTACAATGCTAAAATTTCTAATATTTAAAATAATCTAAAATTAGCACAGTAACAATTACATATTTGCAATATTTGGTGTACTGATTTAATTTAAAACGTTTCGAACTAATAAATATAATTATTAAAATATAATAAATATTTTGTAATTACATATTTTAATTAAATATACAGTACTGAGTAAATAAACGAAAAAATGAATTTTTATTGGTTGTATATTAGGGTTGGGCGATGTCGACCAATTTGGCATCGTACGATACATAGCGATGGACGATGGCCTCGTCGTTGCCGTAGGCAGCGGGTGAGGGGGGGGTTGTAACTAAAACACCAAGCCCTGCCCCACGACTGACAAAACAGTGTTCTCGCGAGCAGGTTGAGCGCAGGAGTGATCGCGCACAAGTGCTTGAATTGCGTGCGGATGACACATCAAGCGCGCGCGAGGGTTTGATATGATCTCGCGGCCCCGTTTGTTCCCATGTACATTTGTTTTCCTCTCGTGGAAATGATTTACCGCGCTCGCCAGCATCAGAGGTGCACTCGCTTATTAATGGCATAGATTTGCCTCCATAAATTAAGCTTGATTTTCGCGAGCTGGTTGCTGCTGCTGCTGCGGGGTGGAGGATCGCGATGATGGCTCAGCATCGCAATGTCTATCGGCCATCGGCGATGGACGATGGCATCGTCTATCGACCCAACTCTATTGTATATCTGTGGATGAAAGAGTTTACCCAAAAATATAATAAGTGTAATACCGCTTTAAATTGTTTGTACCCCCATTTTATTCCCTAAAAAATCTATTTGAAACCTTAAAAGTAGACACTTTACTTAGATTTAAAATCATTGTGTATTTCTTAAATTTATGTGGACATCTTGATGTCTTTAATCCATGTATTAGTATTTGGTGAATTTTAGTGCTGCCATAACAGACACATTTTCACATGATTCACCCATTCATCTTAATTATTCCCAGTAACCATAACACACATTTTATGCTATACCTCTAAAAAGAGATGAAGCATTTTATTTTAGAGCAGAAGCACTGTGCCCATATAAAGCAAAACCCATACTGCTTTCCTGCATTACCCTGGTGTCCTGAAGCTGCACATAGACTTCCTGATGAGCTTTTCTCAGCTGCTTGTTCTCCTCACGTAGGTTATATATATTGTCTGCAGAAGAAAAGAGAAAAAGAGAGTCAGCTGAAATGACTGCAGACTGTGGTTAGTACAGGTCAAACCAAATGTTCACATTCCTGTCATGTGCAAAACACACCACAGTGATTCTTTTAAAACCCAAGGGCAAGATGTGAGAGAAGAATACCTTTAAGCTTAGAAATCTCCGACTCTTTAGTCTGATGAAGCTGGTCGAGTCTCTGTTTGTGTTCATCTACTGCCTTGTTGTGTTCATCTTCTTGTAGCTGATGTTGCTCTTGTAGTTCGTAATACTGCTTTTTTAGGTCATCGTGCTGGTTCTGATGATAAACACACAGACACACACACACATAGACAGACAACAGTGAATTATTGCTGTGGGATGAAAAGGCGTACATCACAAAGCATCATTTTTGTGTAGCTGTGTTTTCCCCACTGACCTTCAAAATTTGATGCTGGGAATGCAGAGAATTAAACCTGACGCTGGAATCTTGCTGTAAACACACAAAAAACAGACAAACCTGGTCCTTTTATATGCCATCGGTGAACATCTAAATGCCATGCCAGAGAGCCACAGGCTGTGATATCCCAGAAACATATGAGCCACTCACATACAAACAACCAGATGAGTATTTGACTGCAAGGCAAGAGCATGTGTTCTTGAAAACCTTCTCCAGCAGTTCTCACAACTCAATTATTCTTTACGCTGCAGCATAAAACAACTTACCTTTTCTTTGTTGAGAGACTGCTGGGCCTCTACTTTATATATGAGATAATCTGGATAAGACAAAAACAAGTGTTACAGGTCTTAAGTATTGCATGTTATCGTTTCCTTCCCACTGCGGTGACAGTCATGCATTAGTCAAGGTTTGGCTTAAGGGTGTCTGAATGCTCTTAGGATCTTATTCACTTGGCATAACACCGGAATATCCATCATGCAAGCTACATGATGTCATTACACTTAAGAATTTCCTCTTCATCTATTAGTCATAGATGTTGTCATACATTATAAAAAAAACTTGCCGTCTTTGGCTTTTTTATGCTCCAGCCGCTCCTTTTGAAGAGACTTTTCCAACCTGGAGCGATGCTCGTACACAACTGAAAGACAGAGAGTAAGATTCGGTATTGGTATGCTGTGCTGTAAGACACTGAAACCAGAGAACGTGCATCTAAAGTTTACTTAGATATTATTTTAGCTACAGCTGGAGTTGTTTTTTTAACTGTGTGCCTATGCAAAATTGCAAACAAAGGTGTTTGCTGTCATGTATCATTTTCTTTGTATAGCACCATGAGTCTCTTGAAACGTGTCTTTTTGGACGCAATAATGTGTCCTATGTGAACATCACAATAATTCAACTACACCACTAAAAGTTCACTTTTGAGAATGTGAAAAATATCCATTGAGGCATCTTAACAGCAAACTCTCACTTTTGACCAAATTGCCAGTTTTTAATCCTTAATTACGCTCCCTCCAGTAAAAATCTCCACTTACACATTTATTTAGAACAGTTTTTCTTGTAAATGTTGATCTGTGCCTATTTATCTCCTGATTCAGACGAGATGACTTTTGGAGAAGACAATATTAAACACAGAAGAGAATGGACAATGAGTTGAAGTCAGAAATGTTTTAATGATGGATTTGTTTCGAACAGCTTTTCTCTTTATAAGTCTTTAATTGATGGACTGGGGTCATGCGGATTACGGTGTGGTTTGGATTCTGACAGCACCCATACAAGTGCTGTAATGCTAAATTGTGGCCAAGAGGTTTTTTTTATTATTATTTATTTATTTATTTATTTAAAATGTTGAAATGCAAATACTGATTTTCCTGTGCAAACTATTAAGTACAGAATATGTTAGCATGCAAATAATGTGCTACAAATAACACAACATAAAAACTAAATCCAAATATTCCACAACAACAGGAAGCTTTTGCAGGATCTGAAAAGTAAACTGAGCTGAGCTATTTTTGAAGGCTTTCTCCACTATGTGATCCACTGACCCGTTGAGTGCCACATTCGACCCTCTTAATTTCTCTCTAATGGCCTCAGAGTGAAAGGTTGCCCTTGCCGCTCTCAGAGTGCACTGACTTTTTATACGTAACATGAGCTGTGTATGTGTGCACAGCAGCCCTCCTCCAAAATCCGAAATGCCACAGGAAATTAAGACCGACTGAGCCTTCCCTCCCTCTATTTGTGTTTGTCGGGTTAGGTTGCTTCTCAAACAGTGATGTCATGGTCTGCATCCTACGACCCCTTGCGTCTGGTCTTGTATCCTCCCATTACAATCATCATTACATTACTGACACGTCAAGTACTGATTGTACTGATTAAAGAGGCTGTGCAGTGATTATGACTCGAAGGCAGTAATGACTCTCAAACAGTCTCAACAGAGGACCTCCTAGCGGTACAATAAAGATAAAAATGGTTTGTGTGATGGGAAGCACATATGCTTAGAAATTTAAAAACCTGTGAGATTAAAGATCTCACGCCCCAAAGCCCATACTTAAAATCTACAACACTTTTTATTTTTTTTTAAATATAAAATAAGTAGTAAAAATTACTGTTATAAATTATTATGCATAATTTATCATAATGATTAATATAAACAACACTAAAATGTTTTTGTTTAATATAACAAAAAACTTGTTGTTTACAGGTTGTCGTCATGACAACTGCGATGTACAAAAACAGAATAAATATAGAAACATTTTTAAATTACAATTAATGACATAATTATTCTAAATTAATTAAACACTAAGTGTGTGTGTGTGTGTGTGTTTTCCTGGGGGTAAAATAATTACAACTTTAACTGATTTAGAATTTTTTTTTTACTTTATAGGTTACTCTCCTGCGGTTTTACACAGATCTGCTTGTGATCTAAAGACAAAGGCCATTTCTTCATGCTTCAAGCAGCAAGCATACTGAGCCTGGATGGGCAGACAAACAGAGAAGCCCATCTCTGCGGGACAATAGAATAAAAGCCTGTGATTTTAGGCACAGGTTCAAACAAGCCAACAAAATGTTCTGCATAAAAATGAGCATCTTCAGCGGCAGCTGCCTGCGGGGAATTACTGGTACAAACTGTACTAAGCAAACATTTCTAACTTTGTATCAGAAGGATGAAATTTCTGCATTGCCATATAGAATCATTTAATATGGTGTGAACTCGCAATGCTTTGGTTATCTTTTAAGATTGCAAAATAGAGAAAAGAAACTAGCAGCAAATCAATAACTTGTGGATTAATTATTACATGTAATTTGAACAGAGTTTAGGTAACGTTCCCAACCTCGAGCTTTCTCGTCCATTAGTCAACACTACCCTATTCTATAAACAAGTCTTGAAACTTTGAGAAAGGTGAGAGAAGACAGTCAGTATGCTCTCAAAAATGTCATCTTTCGTGTCATGTGACATTCCACTCTTTAATGTGATTTACACCTCAAAGTTTTCATGACCCTTTTAGAGCTAAAGAAAAATGGACGGTCTCTCACAGTAAACAATGGTTCTGAGCACACTTGTCACTTGCAATAGCTTCAATGTTTTATTAGAGGGTTTCTTGCGCCGTGACGTCATCACGACGACGTGTGTTTTACCTTGAAGCTGGGCGGAAAGAGACTCCTGGTGCTGCTGGTATTTCACGGCCATCTCTTCTGTCCTCTTCAGCTGTGTGTGCATCTCGTAAGAAAACATCCCACCATAGATCATGCCAAACACCACCGTGACCAGCAGCAGAGACTGGAAAATCTTCTTCTGCTTCCTGGAGCACACTCCGTTGCCCATGTTCCCTCCTCTCCCGGATTCCTCAGAAACTTTCCAGGGAATGATTTTCTGTTCACTCTTCGGTATAGAAACAACTCCGCCTTCTCCGATGTTCCTTATGAAACATTATATTCGCGGAATATACGATGTTCGTACGACTTGTGTAACGTTATCTGAAATGTTTACAAAAGTCTCACGCTTCGCCAAGTTTTCCAAAGGCATTCAAGAGATTGAAAAAAGTGACGAATACGGTCGTGGTCGGTCCTCGTACTTAGTCGAAGCTCTGTTGAGTTTCTTACATAATGAAAAACAGTCTTTGTATTAATTATCTGAAGTTTAGAGCGGCCTAATCGCACCTTTCGTTACGTGTCACCTAGAGCTGCAGCAGATCATCCAGCGATGAAGCTGAAGGAAATCCCGCCCCTCACAAACATTCGGTGGCTGTGATTGGTCACGGTTCATGTCAATCAAAACAGATTCGCTCTGACGGAGGGGCGTGTCTCAGAATGTATACAAAAATGTCCAGAACAGGCGAGACATTTGGCAGTTTGAATATTGCAGATGTGGAAGAAAAACCTTGTTTTTTAAAACTGAAAAAAGTGTTACATTTTGAACACCGTTTTTAAATAAATTAGTACTTTATTCAGCAAGGAGGCATTGATTTAACAGTAATACATTTATATAGCTAATGTTACAAAAGATTTATGTTTTGAAAAATACATGCTGTTCTTTTGATTTTTCTATCAAATAATACCAGTAAAATGCTTCAGAGTTGCAATAAACTAATCACTGAAGACTTGGAGAATTTACATCACCGGAAAAAAAATAAACATTTTGTTACATTTTAAATGTATTTTGTTATGTTGCAGTTAAACTACTTTAAATTACTTTTTTTCCATAAATCTACACTGTATGCTGCACCATTATGATAAAGCACAAAACAGGTTGCAAATTATTAAGACAAAAAAGAATTTGCAGATGATTAAGACATTAAGTCATTCTGCTTAACATCTTTTGTATTACGGTACATGCAAGAAAGAAAGTATATCAGTTTAAAAATGACATAATGTTGACAAAACAATGGCCTAATTTTTAGTTTTATCAGATGACAGATTTTCTGAATCTGAAATATCATCTGACAAACCCCTTAAATATATGGTATCATGTTTGAGGAATGTGAATTTCCTCTTGTTTGGAATGCAGACTGCAAAATAATTAAATAAGTAAATCTAAAATTTTAATCTTGTTGAACAGTAAGAAAATATAATTAAAACATGCATTATTTAATTTTAAAGTGTTTATTTTTTTTTTTTTATTATTTAAGAAAAAATACAGATTATATATATGATTACATATTTAAAGATGTTAGAGATAAAAAAATTTTTTCCAATAATTGGAAGTTAATACTAATACAATAAATGGATAAAAATAATTCATGATAGTGTGGCTTTTCAAGGAAGCTGATTCCTGTCATTCACCACATGCTTGTCTTTAGCAGGTGGAACAACTCCTACAATAACTTGGAAACAGAAAGTATCCACCCATCTGAGTATACGGCATTGCTCACCGTGTGGTTCTGTCAGAGACAATGGCACACGGAGCGATGCTGCTGCTGCTGAGCTTGGCTCTCGCTCTGGGACCAGCCGTAGGTTTCTTTGGGGGTTCCATGACATTCACGCCTGGAAACAGATTTCCAGATGGATCAGTGGAGGTAAATAGTTTCTCACTTTAATTTGTATTAATTGTTTTTACTTTTTACTATTTCTTTGTGTTACTCTCATACAAAGGATGTACAATTACGCAATCTAAATTTAGATCATGAATAGTTAATTTCCTCATGTTATAATGTGTCGATATTTTTATAATGTGTGATTATATTTTGCATTGTTTAGATTTTTTATATTTACATTTGTATAGTAATTTTGTTATGTGCTTTCATTTTATTATTTGTTTCATCCATTTCTGAATAGCTTTCATTTATTTTCATGTTTTAGTCATTTTAATTCTTTAACCTAAACTTATTTACATTTTCATGACATCATTTTTTTTTATTATTATTTAAGTCCAAGACATGACAGAAATAACCCGTTCCTTATTAAAATAAATAAATACAAATTCTATGTGTTTTTGGCAGATGCACTTTTACTACAGAGAGACCAGTAGAGGTCCCTGTGGTTCTCAGGGTGACTGGATCTGTGATAGTGGATCGTGTGGCATTCTCACTAAAATTGAACCTGTGGTGACAGACAGCGGAGCTGAAAATTTGTGCCAATCAGAGGTTCACATGGCCACCAATGTGACTAGTAATGGTCCATTCATTCTGAGGTATTTCTGATGCTTTTTAATATAACAGAATTAATATGCTCTGCCGTGTATTATTGATAGCCTTCCATTGTAATCGCAAAATTCACACAATAGGATTAAGTAATATTAAGTTCTGCAGTTAATGCATGAAGTGAATAATATATTCTCATGCATAAAAAATAATTCATGCATTAATGAATTGCACATGTATTTAGTTCCTCTGGTTGCTGCTGGGAGAATAATGTTAACGGTGTCGGTGGATGGACGCTTCGCACTCATGTTGACGCTGGTCGACGATCTGACACTCAGTCTCCGAACAGATCCCCTGTTTCTGCAGCAGTTCCAAACATAAGGTGTGCGCTTCTAAAAATGACTTCATGTGTTAATACATGTATTTTATATTTTCATTTTCATCAACAGACAAATCCACTTCCATAAATAAATAATCTTTTTGATTATATTAAGGATTCCTCAGAACTGCTTCCAGAGAATCAATCTGCTGGCACACGATCCGGATGACGATTCTGTGAGATGCAGGTACAATAATGCCAACTGCACAGGTTGCCATCAACATCCAAACATTCATCTTCATGAGGTAACGCTTTTATCAGACTTTTCACCAGATTAGTTTTTTCTTCAAATTTTGACCTTTTAATTTATATTTTGCACGGTTTGTTCTTTTTTTGCAGGATTCGTGTACTTTGCACAGAGAAAATTCTCTGGACGTGGGTGTGCATGTGTTTGAGCTGATGCTGGAGGATTATCCTGTTTCAAACATAACCGTGACTGAAGAGAACGGGGCCTCCTCAGTCAGCAGTAACTCAAGCGCTCTCAGTCAAGTGCCTCTGCAGTTTGCAGTGGAAAGTGAGTAAGAATCACATTATCTGCTTTGGGTCAAACTAAGTCTCTCCCATGTGTAATAAAATAACTTAAGAAGCTTGTAGCTTTTTCGGAGATATTCGAAGAAATCACAAAAATACATTAAGCAGAAAAATATTAAGGCCTGGCTTCACAGACAGCGCTTAGACTAAGCCAGGACTAGGCCATAATTCGGCTAGGATATTTAAAAAAATATTTTTATAAACGTGCCTTAAAAAACACACTGGTGTGCATTTTGAGACAATATGCATATATTTTAAGGTCCGTCAGAGCACATTTCTTTCAGTTGAAACAGCTCAGACTTGAAAAAGTGCACGGAAAAGAGTGTAAACTAGACATACTGTAGATCTAAAGTATAATTCCAAATATATTTGAGACAATGATCAGCTCCATAACAAAAATAGACATTCATGTGTGTCTAATCGACCTGAACAGCCAGTTTTTGTCATTTGAGAGAAGGCATGTCAGTAAAGGCCAAAACAATGCAAGACATGTCAAAAGAAAAATTGTGGATGAACAGGTTCTGTGATGAATTATATTAGAACATGTAATTGAAAGTAGAAGTGAACTTATGTTGCACTTACAGTACAATAAACGTTTGATGTAGCATATTCAAAGTACTGCCACAGATTGTACTCTTTAAAAAAATATACACTCGAAACAGGGTTATGAAGAAGAAACATGAACAGTTCTTGAAAGATAATTTTTCTATTTTAATAAACCTTCTGTGCATTGAAAAGCTTTCGTGGATGTTAAAGGTTCTTCATTAGAGCCGCAGATGCCAATAAAGAGCATTTAGTTTTATGAGTGTATGAGACACTTTAATTTAAGGTCTGTTGTGAACTAGGTTAGAATACAATAGAATTGTGCATTTGAATAGGATCTACATTATCTTTCAGTTCTTCCACCATCTCAGGGTTGCGTACCAGGTGTAAACAAACCAAGTTTACTGACACCAACACCTTTGCATGGAGATGTGCATCATGCTGCTGTGGGAGAGGCGCACACGATCACCCTCCGAGCACAGATCTCAGACAGCAGGTCCAAATAATGCTTCGTATTCCTCACAAGAAACTACAATCACAATATTTGTCTTAGCTATTTGTTAAACCAAAGTTTCAAAATCTGCAACTTCTAGGTTTTGATTGAATCTTTAGC
The DNA here is from genome assembly GCA_032275025.1 of Enteromius treurensis. Lineage (NCBI taxonomy): Eukaryota > Metazoa > Chordata > Actinopteri > Cypriniformes > Cyprinidae > Enteromius > Enteromius treurensis. Next base: position 15,561,201 of record JAUCMU010000036.1, read on the forward strand.
AGCCATAGTAGATTTTTAATCAGTTTTTTCATTTGACTTCTGAGTGATGAGATTTTGATGAGCAGGTGAATTAAACTAAATTCCTTTTTTATCAGTAGATCAAGTTGGAAAGCATAAGTTGACATGCTTGAATGTCAGTGTTTGTTTCTGTAACAGATTTTCATGTATATGCCGCTTGAGTTACCGTAATGTTATCTGATTTTTTTTTTTCTTCCTGTCTGTGCAGCATCTATGACTTCCAGGTCAGCGGCCCCTCTAATATGTCGAAGACCCTGACAAGTGAGATTAATGGGGTTTTGGTGGCAACACTGACCTGGACTCCACAGGAGACGGATCTGTATCGTCGTGTACCTGTGTGTTTCGCAGCAGACTCATCTCACAGGTAAAATGGGGTCTGTATTCAAACTGATTATTCATGTCCTCTTCCTAGTTTCTTATGAGTTCTTGTTTGTCTTTTCTTTATCAGTCAGTCAGAAATGAGGTGCATCATTGTAGCCGTGGCAAAATCAAGGGTTCTTTCAGGTAAATACAATAGCAGGTCCTTCTTTCATTTAAATATTTAAATGCAGATGCAGTTTCTTTATTTTGAAGCATGTGACTGTCGAATGTTTAAAGTTTCCCATTTTGTGAGAATGTTAAAAAGTCATATGTGGCCAAAGTAGCCATGCATCGAATACAAAATTATGCTACAGTACAAAAACCAAGCAGAAAAGCGTTAAACAAAAAGGCATGCTACAAAGAAAGCAAAAGTAGCAATGCATCAACGTACAAAGCAAGCTACATGACACAAAAGTAAAATTGCCTCAATCTCTCAAAGCAAATGACTCAACGAAAGTAGCATTGCATAAATATTACAAAGCTTTCTACAAAACAAATATAGGTGTCCAACCAAAAGCATTGTGTAACAAAAGATGCTGCACAAAGCAGAAGTAGCTCTTTAAACAAAAGGCAGTTCATATCCCGGACAAGCCCCCAATTTATGTTTAAAATGGTGACATTTATTAAACCCTGTGATATGGTTAGATCAGAGGTCACCAAGCTCGGTACTGGAGAGTTTAGCTCCAACCCTAATTAAACACACCTGGATCAGCTAAAAACAATTCCTTACAGTGCTTTTAAATGGAAGTTGCATAAAAAAATACATTAGTTACTAAATAAATGAATCCTATCTTTCAAGGTGAAGCAAAAGTCACCTGTGATGAAAACAGCATCAGCATTGCAGTCAGTAAAACCTCCATGGATGGCATTGACCAGAATTGGCTCCAACTGAGAGACCCGACCTGCTCCCTTACCTCCAATGACACCCACATACTGGGCACAATGTCCCTCAACAGCTGTGGCACTACCATGGATGTATGCCAACTAATATGTTAAATATTTGAGCGTTGCACTGAATGCTCTTACATTCTCTTTATTTTCCTCTCCATTTTCTTTGATGTCAACACCAACCAGGACTCTGGAGACTTTATCGTCTTCCAAAACGAGATCAACTCCTTCGAGAACCCGAATGCGGTTATCACCAGACGCAATCAAGTTAAATTCGGCTTCTCCTGCCAGTATCCCAAAATGGCCAGTGTCTCCAACCGCTACGTCAACCATAAATCTGACTACATCTTCACTGAATCCAGCTTCGGCACGTTTGGTTACTCCTTTGAAGTTTTCACCGACAACAGCTTCAACAGTCAGGTAGATCCCAGCCTGTATCCAGTGCAGGTTCAGCTGATGGACCAGCTCTACATGGGCATTGAAGCTCATACTGCTCTGCCAGAGGTCACTCTCTTCGTGGAGTCCTGCAGAGCTACTCCTGAAGACAATCCATTCAGCGCTGTCTTTTATGACATCATCAAAGATGGGTAAGACTTTATAAAAAAACTGATTTGGAACAGGATGTTGCACATTCAATGCTACCTAGTCTCATGGCATAAACATACCACTAGAGGCATTCATTCCTTTTCACACGAGTTTACAGTTTTGATTAATCTTGTGTAACAATGGTTCAACAAAACAGTTCAAATCTGCATAAAAGGAAGCCGAAATGACACAAAGGGTAGGTTTAGGGTTGGATTTGGTGTAGGGCATATTTCCTGCATTACAGAGCATTAATCTTTAGCAACAGTCCACGGATATTTCAATTCGGAACCATCGCAATACGCACCTAGGTCTACGGAATTAAAAATCTGTCAGGATTCACATATCTAACCTGTTTTAGCGCCACTCAGTGGACAGTGAGGCATGTAAAAACAATGTTGCACAGCTCCGAGTTACATATTTTTATGAGACCAGGTTGATTTTATGGTACGTATGAGCAGTTGCATGCACTAATGATAGAGTTAGTTGGCCTATAATTAGTCTATTAATTGTATTCCAAGCTTAATGTTGAAAACAATGTAGGAGCTTTGCGAAATTAAACGTTTGCTAGATTAAGCTTTTGGGCTACTAACGAAAAGGTTTCAGATTAAATTCCTTGTACAAAGCAGGTGGCCTCCTTTAAATACATTGTTGGCCTTCGAGGCTTTGTTGAACTGTACAAAGGCTTTTCTTGAACCATTTACCATTATTGTGGCTGCAGGTGTGGTTTAGTAATGTGAAAAACAAGGGTGAAGCTATAAAGGGCTAATGTTGTTTGTGCACTGAAGCCTTTTCAATGCTAAACACACTTGTTTACACCATATTAGTAAAGGAAAATAATTGTCATTTAATTATAAGGCCTAAAGTGTTTTGAGCAAATAATTGCAGCCATGGTGAGCAATGACTCTTCAGTAATGTACTGTACGTGGACTATTCACAGTGCAATGCACAATGAGTATATCGTGTTGCATTTTTTTTTTACTTTGAAAACAATAATGTACAATATCAAATATCCTGATATAGGTAATAATAATGGCATTCATTTCCTCGATTGTGTTATTTCAGGTGTGTTAAGGATGATACGGTCATGGTTTACCCAAGTTCTTCCACAAAGTATGACTTTCAGATCCAAGCGTTCAAGTTCACAGGAGGCTTCGATGAGGTACAACAAATTTGCTTAACAGTCGTGTTTGTGTTTTGCAGGAACATTATAATACTCTGTAAAATTATCATTGACAGGTGTACATCAGCTGCTCCGTGATCTTGTGTGCAAAAGGCAGCTTAAACTCCAGATGTGCCCAAGGCTGTCTAGACCAGGGCGCACGCAGACGTAGGCGAGATGTGAGCCAAGAAACCGCCAGGCACTTCATCACCCAGGGTCCCTTGCGAGTGGCGAGACAGACTCGTAGCGCTGGTATATGAATATGGTTTAACAAAATAGTTCCTTGAAAGCACAATCAATTTATTCTTATTTTTTGGCATATGATCCCAGTAACACTTTGATTCCATTATTAACATTAGTTTATGCATTAACCAATATTAACTAACAATAGGTCATATATTTCTTGTAGCATTTTTTCATCTCTGTTAAATGTTTGGTAAAGGAATAGTTCACCAAAGCATTTGCTGAAAATAAAATCACACTTAGGTCATCCAAGTGAGAATTGGAGAAATTTAGGATAGCTTGCTTACCGATGGATACTTGAATTGGTGCCGTCATATAAATGCTGATAAAAATGAATGAATGCATCCATTGGTGAGCACATGAGATTAAATTTCTCTGAATATGTTCTGATGAAGACGCTAAGTCATCTACATTGTGGATTGCCTGAGGATGAGTAAATGCTTATAGCTAAATAAATGTTTTTGAGTGAACTATTCCTTTTACTAATGTTCATGAATGGAGCTTATTGTAAAGCGTTTCCATGATTTCATGTCATGATCTTTGCTGTTGCTCTTTCATTTTGTAGCTCCAAATGACGGTGGATTTCTACACATGAGCACAAGCACGGGGGTCTTCGCAGGACTCTTTATTGTCTCCATTGCGGTGCTGGTGGGAATACTGGTATATAATGCCAGAAGAACAAGACCTATTGACCGCATGCATCTGCTGTCCCCTTTCTGAGATATAGCCGGTTTTAGTAGACGCACAAAGAACTACACCCTTGCAGACTGTGAACTGTAAAATCTTTTCAGTTTCTCTCACGAGCAGTAAATGAACAGTTTATAAGTAAATGGTATAAACGCACAACAATGACCTTTGATATGGCTGGTATTATCCTAATCCTAATATCCTTATCCTTTTTATCATCTTTTTTTCCCCACTTATTTCCTTCTTCACTTTCACACGGCATTCCTCTTTGAAAATAATGTGCTTATCAGGATGTGTAATTACAGAAAACACGAACCTTCATTCAGTCTTTCTAAGAATCAGATGGCAATCCAGGGCTGTTAGAAAAAACACGTTTATTATTGAATGTCGGTTTTAAAATAAATTGTGCGATATGTGCACAGTATTTGCTGTGTTGGTGTGTGGTCATTTGCAAAATTTGTGTCCTTGGTCATTTTTGTGTACAGGAAGTGTTTAATCAAGCATTATTGTATGTACTGCCTCATTTTAGTCATTTTAAGAAATAAATGATTGGTTTAGTAGAGAAGCAGTTCACATATAAACTAAAAGATTCCGATTTAAACAACGATTCATGAGGTCAAACCTCAAAAGATTATATTTCATGGGACCTGCTGGCTTATATGAAAGTACATCATCTTCATAAATTCAGCCCTGCTATATCTCACACTCTCTGCCTGATGCTTTTAAGGAAACCTGCTTATTACCTTATTGCTGAAAATGCTAGAAGTAATCTCAAAAATGATCTTGCATCAGATGACTTATGGGAAAGCAAAACTTCCTGATTGTAAAAGTGTGAAAGCTGCAGGGCAGGAAATGAATGATTATTCTTATAAGCAAGACTTCAGAATGACTGTCTACTTATTCTAGTAGAAGTAAAGCATTGCATACAATAACATTTTAATGATAAACTGTTTAGTTAATACACAGTGAGACATGCATTTACAAATAAATTGCGATTAATTGCATAAAAAATAAAAGTTTTTCTTTACATAATATATTTGTATGAACTGTGTACATTGCTTAAATATATATAAAAACACATGCATGTATATGTTTAATGAAAATATGTTATGTTTATATATTAAATATATTTAGATATAATATGAAATATAAGAAAATAAATATATAAATGCATTTACACGTAAATACCTTATAAAACATATACTGTATGTGCGTGTTTTAATATAAACATAATAAACACAGTATAAATATGTAAAGAAAAACTTTTATTTCGACTGCGATTATTGCTTGACAGCAGTCTTAAGTCAGTTATTTTTTAAGTTAATTATATAATTAGTGCACTTATGAAATACTGAACATAACCATAACTAGAAATGATGATAGTATGCAGTCAAGAAAGGGCTTTATTTAGCAACTAATTACACATACTCATCAATCATCATTAACAATTTGAAGTTTTACATTTTAGTTGAGCATGTGGAATGAACACATACACTTGTTTTCACATTTAACAGGGACTTTCCATGCCATCTTGGTTTTTGTACTGTTCAACTGTTTTTTTCAATTCACTTACCCTAACACTACAAGCACAAAACTTCCCGCATTTTACATTAAAAAAACTCACGTTGTATAAGCTATTTTTCTCATGGAGACCAAAAAATGACCCCATGAGGTCAAAAATGACTATTAATAATCTTTGTGGGGATGTCTGATCCCCATAATATACAGGTACACACACTGGGTATGTTTTAATGTTTTACAACGGGTTTATGATTCTGTGGTTCGTTTGATGTGGCTAGAAGCGAGATTCTTTCAGCCCACTCTCAATTTGTACATATTTTTTTATTTTGTACATGTTTTTCTCCCAATCTGTTAATATACAGGATATTAAAGGTGCCATAGAATGCTTTGAGATAATATTTTAAATTGTTCTCTGATATGTACATAGAAGGTATGTAGCTTAGGTAAGGGGAAAAAATGCCCA
>JAUCMU010000036.1:15592876-15618187 GCA_032275025.1 Enteromius treurensis
TTTCATAAAACAAGTTTACCAAATAAGCCAGGCTTATGGCAGATAGTCTGACTTATTTTAAACCAAATTAACTGGCAATTAGTTAGACTAACTGAAATAAACCTGGCTTATTTGGTAAACTTGTTTTATGGAACAGGCCCCTGGTGTTTATGTTTGATCATGTCCATGTGCTTCTTTGTTTTTGTTTTCATTTCGTTCTCTATGTCCTGTGCCTCATTTGTAACCCCGCCACTCTAATTATATCTGATCCTTTTTCCAGACATGTCTTTCCAGGTGTTTCTTGTCTTGTCTTGATTAGCCTTTGTATTTATTTCATCCATTTCAGTCTAGCGTCCGTCTTTAAACTATGTTTGCGGTTTTTGTGTCTGCACTGTTCTTAGCACTTTTCAGTCAGCACTCCAGTACTCTGCCTTGTTTCATTAAATGTTTTCGTTTTCTTCTAATCTCTGTCTCCGAACCTGATTGTCCGCTGAAGAAGGTTGAGCGCGACATCACCAGCATTCTTGACAGTATAAATATATATTTAACTAACAATAATAATTATATTTTAAAAGTTCAAAAGTAAAAAAATAAAAAAATAAACACATTTGCATTATTTATATTGTTGGTTAATATTCATTTCTGCGTATGCTGTTTTAAACATTTAAACATCTTTTGATCTCTCCAATGAATGGCAATAAAGCTAAATGAAACTGTTTTACTCATGATTATCTAGTTTACACAAGACAACAATAACTGCCTCAGGCAAACGTGGAGGGTTGGTTTACCAAATAATGCACCTGTGCGCAGTTTTTCAGGATTAATCACACACATATTTATAAATCTGGTTTATCTAGGTGTTATACACCAATAATCACCTTGCAGGAAGCCTTTTATTAATTTAATTATCATGCTTTTCTTAGAAAACTGCAATTCTATTATCATGAAAAAGCCTTGGCCAGAGCTGTTGTAATAGACTTATTGTCTTTATGTCAGTGAAAATACATTGAAAATAATTCATTGTTAATTATACACTGCAAAAAAAACAAAGGGAACATTTAAACACAATGTTACTCCAAGTCAATCACACTTCCGTGAAATCAAACTGCCCACTTAGGAGGCAACACTGATTGACAATCAATGTCACATGCTGTTGTGTAAATGGAACAGACAACAGGGGAAATGACACCCCTAATAAAGGAGTGGTTCTGCGGGTGGTGACCATAGACCACTTCTCAGTTCCTGTGCTTTCTGGCTGATGTTTTGGTCACTTTTGAATGCTGGCGGTGCTTAAACTCTATTGGTAGCATGAGACGGAGTCTACAACCCACACAAGTGGCTCAGGTAGTGCAGCTCATCCAGGATAGCATATCAATGCAAGCTTTGGCAAGAAGGTTTGCTGCCAGAGCCCTGCAAATGACCTCCAGAAGGCCACAAATGCGCATGTGTCTGCTCAAACGGTCAGAAACCAACTCCATGAGGGTGGTATGAGGGTCCAACGTACACAAGTGGGGGTTGTGCTTACAGCCCAACACCGTACAGGGCGTTTGGCATTTGCCAGAGAACACCAAGAACACCAAAAAAGGTTTTAGGATAAATAGGAACAGCGGTGTTCTCGCTGAACGCAATGGAGTCCTCCGCTCTGTTTACTTTGTGGATAGTAACGTTGAGTCGTTTGGTCCGCAGTGGTTCACAGTCCTCTCACAGCCTATTGTTAAACAGGTGTATCGCTTTTGTTGGTTTTGGAGCATCACAAAAACATGACGTCAAGCGTCTTGTTCCGTGCTCCAGCAGGGTTAGCGCTCACACTACATCCGAACCGCGCCCGAGTCCAACTGAACTGTGCTCTGGCACACCTCTTCCAAGCGGAACAGGGACGGCTAAACGAACCACACCTGGACACGGTTCGGAGCACTCACACTAGTCAAACGAACCACGCTTTGCTGCCTAGTGTGAGTATACTCTGAGTGTGAAAAATCCAGACCTCCGTGGGTTAATAAATTTGATTTCCATTGATAATTATTGTGTGATATTTGTTGTCCGCACATTCAACTATGTAAAGAACTAAGTATTTAATAAGAATATTTCTTTCTTTCAGATCTAGGATGTGTTATTTTTGTGTTCCCTTTATTTTTTTGAGCAGTGTATAAAGAATCAGGTTTAATTTTCAGCCAGTTAATGCATCATCATAAACTGTAGTTTTGCAACATTTAACATCTTGTTTAATAAACTTTTCAAGATGTACTGTTCTGATATGAAAAATGAATAAAGATTTTATTTATATTAACTCTGTAAAAAACAAAATATGCTGTTTATCGTTATCTCATGAAAGCTAATACATCAACAAGCTAAACGTTATTGTAAAATGTTTCTGGTATGTTTTAGAGATCGAATGCTAAATAAATCTATCAATATCTATATAAATTAATATGTCGTGACTTTTTGATGCTATATGAAAATGCTGTGCCATGAGCAGGGAATTAACTGAAGTGAAACTAAAGTAAAAATAACACAATAATTTTTGTTTAATAGGTTGGGTAGGACAAAGGACTAGTATTCTTGTACCATATCTTGGGCATTAGTCAAAATTAGTCATCATATGGCATGTTTTCGACCTTAAATCCCTAGCTTTGCATTCTGCATGAACACAGAGATTCTCTTTATTTCTTACAAGATCTTTGTAAATAAGTATAGATTAGAAAGATTTTGGAAATCCAGTGTAGCCACATTTTGACTATAGGCATAAATCTGGTCCACTGTGCAACATGTACCCTGAAGCTGTAGTACTTTGATTAATTTCTCAGTTATCGATAGTGAAAGACTTTTTGACCAGCCTGATCAGTCAGGTTACAGGTTTTACCTGATTGTATTTACCTTGTTTTTTTGCAGTAAGATTTTCCTGTTTCATCACTGACACATCCATCAAACAATACAAAACACCCATTCTTATCCTCAAGCTGTCTCTTGAATATATGATTTCAGGTTTAACACAGTCCTATCCTTCTAATATTTAGATTTTTGACACCAAGCACTCTTCAATATCTGAAGTCCTGTGAAAACTATTTTAAATTGTTGTATGTTTGAGATTTGATCTTTCACTGTGGGAGGCTTTTGAGAAAGCAAACAGCTATTGTTCATATAGATTTGTATCTTGCCATTGAGTGCTGGCATCCTGGTTAAACAAAAAATAATATAACAGAGCTAAAACAATGCAACAAGCCACTTAAATATATTATCAAATTAAACTCAATATCCTTTTGGCCCTTTTTTTTTCTTTTCTTTTTTTTTGCTCAAGGAAAAATTATACAGTATTTGTCATCTAAGCTGTGCAATAAAAAAATATTGTCCAGAGCATCTTGCCCCTAGTGGACAGTCATCACAATGTCATACCTTCCATGTGAATGAAGAGGTGTGAGCTTTAAGTAAGTCCCGATCAATGGCTAGTTTCAGATTTGTATCATGTGACTTCACAGAAAAAGCAAGTAACAACCCTCTATTTTTGTGTGTGTTATGCCTCACATCAGAATGCTTTTGAACCCATCCCTGAATTCCTGCTCACCTGAGATGTATAAAAGCAGCCGCTCAGCTTCATTTGAGCAGGTGAAGTGAGCTCAGAAGGCTGGGGTACCATGATGTCTTTGGCTTTGGTGTTGAATCTTCTGCTTTTGGTGTCCATTGCTTCAGCAGGACACCACTATGGAGGCTCAGTGACTTATAGCCCTAAAGGAACCAATGCAGACGGGAGTATGAGGGTGAGATTTATTTTTATCTATCTATCTATCTATCTATCTATCTATCTATCTATCTATCTATCTATCATCTATCTATCTATCTATCTATCTATCTATCCATGTATAAAAAACATTATACATGTTTTTTTAAAGTTTAAATAATATTTATGAAAATAATTTTGATTTGGTCATCTGCACATAAAATAAGTAATTTTGCACTGCAGTTTGAATATATCAATGTCAAAAATGGGGAAAAACAATCATGGGGGAAAAATCAGATGGACTGTGTAACACGTCACATTTAAAATTTTATAAGAATAGATTTTTTTTTTCAATCTCTGAACTTTGACATTAATTGGCTCAACAGAGATATCTGGGATGACTATTTTTTAAAAGTATAACAATTTGAACTGCTTAACTGTTCTATCAATAGGTTGAGTTTCGTTTCAAGCGAACGTATGACTGGTGTGTATCTAGTTGGTGGCAGTGTGCCTCTGGAGATTGTGGCAGTGAATTCAGCAGTGAAGAAGGTACTATCGACAGAAGTTCTAACGGCAGAAGTGCTTACACCAACAGCTGGTGCCAATCAGAAACTGTTGTCACAAGAAATATCCATGGAAACACACCCTTTGACCTGCAGTGAGTAAATAAATTAGTTTTATTAAAATAAATATTCAAAGTTTTTTTCGTCATTATGTAAAATGCACTGTACCGCAGGGACTACTCATGCTGCTGGGTTCCCACAGTCAACAGTGTTGATAACTGGTTCCTCCGGACACACGTAGATCTGGGCATAAGATCTGATACCAATCAGCCCAATCGATCACCTGTCACCACAATTTTACAACTTCTACGGTAACCATTATATTTATTCAACGTGGTTTTCTATGAACATCATAAGTCACTAATAAGAATGCATGTTAAAACGTAAATTACAAAATATGATGAAAATAACATCTATATATTATATACAAATGTTTTTTGTTTTTTTATCAGTGTACCCCAAAACTGTCCTCGTAAATATCATCTGATAGCCTTCGACCCGGATGGTGACCAGGTCAGATGTAGATACGGAGCTCAGCAGTATGCCGAATGTGCTACATGTAGCCAGCCAAGTGGTTTCCACCTAGATCAAGTAAGAAACAGACAAAGTACTGCCAGATTAATGTGATAAATATGATTTGGTCTTTCCTACAATAAAAGAAAGGGAGATATTTAGGATGTTTATCTAAAGCTACAGTTAAACTAAAGAGAATTACTTATAACAAATCACTTTTCTAGAATGCATTGGACATACTAGTGCTACAATGTTGTTTACGTCCATTCGCTCAGCAGTTAAGTAACATACGGCATTTAAGCAGCGATTGTTGCTTTGTGACGTTGCAAACACATGACCAGCTTAAACCAGCTCAAACCAGCATCCATGCTTTAAAACCAGCATATGATGGGGGTTTTTTTTCAAAAGCTTTAATTTTATTTCCACACACTTAGTAACCTATACTCTGGCAGCATCTATCAATCTATTGACCATCTAATAAAAGCTTCTAGAAATGTTTTGAAATAAAACAAAATGAGCATATACTAATTTAAACATCTCAATTCTACATTAGAATGCCTGCACACTAGACTACAGCTATACCTACACAACAGGCGTCTACGGATTTGAGCTGATTGTGGAGGACTTTCCAAGGAAACACACCACTCTGGCCTATACTGATGGCTCCAGCTCTTACAGATGCTCTCTGAGCAGTGGAATACACCGGAGGTCAATCAGCGTAACAGCATACCCCTGGTATTACCAATCAACCACCGATGAACCAACAACTGCACCATGGTGGTGGCAAAATCAACAAACTACTACTTCCCCTTCACCATGGTGGTGGTGGTGGCAACAGCAACAGCAACAATCAACCACCGATGCACCTACAACTGCACCTACAACTGCACCGTGGTGGTGGCAAAATCAACAAACTACTACTTCCCCTTCACCGTGGTGGTGGTGGTGGCAACAGCAACAGCAACAATCAACCACTGTTGCACCTGCAACGACCCAGTGGTGGTGGTGGCTGCAGACCACAACCACAACTACAACAACATACCCACCTCAACAGTACACGACTAATATAGGATCCCATCAACGTTCTTATGAACCTTTCAGCAAGCTCCCTCTGCAATTCAGTCTTCTCGGTATGGCTTAAAAACAAGAACACAAGGTCGTCATATTAGTAGTATCGATGTGGCTAATGTGTGTGTGTCTTTCTAATTTCAATCATTGCAGTTGACTCAGCTGCTCCTTCGTGCACCGAGGGACATTACATTCCTCACTTCGTGTCACCAACTCCACGCAATGGAGACGAAATCCCTGCAACGCCACTCCGTGAAGTGGAAATCCGGGTTAAAGCTGTAGCAGCTTATGCAACGTAATGCACATGTGAATGCAATCAATGCATCAAGTTATTTCAATTATTAGAAATGCGTATACCATGTTTCTTTTTTTTTTCTCAGGGTTACTGATGTCATCATCAGCGGTCCTCTGAACATAACTAAACACGCTTTGAGCACTGGAGAATACGCAATCAGATGGACACCAACGAGGAGAGACCTTGGGGATCATTTCCCTGTGTGTTTCATTGCTGAGAGCATAAGCGGGTGAGTAAACTATTAAAATCTAGCCGATAGCAACTTTTAATGTGAACTAAATTTGATAAATATTACTACTTATCATTGATGCACAGAAGCAGCATTTATCAGTCTGAAATGAGATGTGTCATCATCACCGTTGGACACCAGACTGGTGAGTAATTCACTTTTACTTGGACAACTATGTTTTGCCATCACAATTTTGCTAATTAGTTTTACTGATTGATCACATTTACAGTGGATGCACATGTGATTTGCACCGCAACCAACATGGTCGTTGAAATTGAGCAGCTGCACTCAGTTGGGCTCCACAAGGACTATCTGAGACTCAATAATCCTGCCTGCACTTTGGACTCTAACGGCACTCATGTGTTGGCAAACTTCTCCCTCAATGCTTGTGGCACCATAATTGAGGTAAAACTCTTCTCAGAGGTCCAACAAAAATGAGTGTTTGTCATCAATTTCTCATCTTCATGTCCTTCCTAACCCATTTAGTTTCCTCTCTTAAATTAAACACATGTCTTCTCCAAACAATGAAAGCATAAAAAGCACCATAAACGCATCATATGAGGTTCATGTGACTTAATTTGTGGTATTCCTTGGTGTTTTTTTTTTGTTTGTTTTTTTTTGATAATTTGTACCATACATTGTACCATTTATTGTATGGAAAACATAAGCTTGGATGTTCAGACAGGAAAAGCATTGGTCTGTTTAAAATTTTCATTTAGGCACAGTTAAACAGTAATATTTCATACTCCATTTTCTTCTACAGGAGGATGAAGAGTTCATCATTTTCAGGAATGAAATCTTCTCAACTGATGACCCAAACAGCATCATTACCAGAAAGCATGAAGTGGAGATTGAGGTCTCCTGTCGTTACGAGAAGAAAAACAACATCTCGCTGGAGTTCACCGCACAGAGACACATAACCACCATCACCGAGAAAGGCTTTGGTACCCTCACCTACAGCTTCGGACTCTTTAGAACAGCCAACTACCTCAGAGAAATAGATGTGATCGCATATCCGGCGGAGTATGAGCTTGGAGAGATGATTTATATGCAGATTGAATCTCAATCTACAATCAACAACACAGAGCTTTTTGTCGAATCATGTATCGCAGCACCATACAATGACCCCAACTACCAAACATCCTACACGATCATCCAAAACGGGTAAGAGCAACCAAACGAATTCACAATGAGAATCGCTGGACTCAATGTATCACGTCTGTATCAATTGCTATATGTTTTACAGGTGCATCTTGGATGAAACGGTTGAGTTCTACACAAGCCACCAACCAATGGTCCGCTTTGGCCTGCAAGCCTTCCAGTTCATCGGAATGCATGATCAGGTATAAATACAATTCTTACAGACAATGCTTCTACTGACCAGTCAGAATCAAGTATTCCAGACAGCCATGACTTTGTCTTTCTCTTCATCTCTAGGTGTTCATCAGCTGTTCAGTGATTCTGTGCGAGGCTAACAATCCCAGCACCCGCTGCTCTCAGGGCTGTGTCAACAGCACAGTCGCTCCACCATCCCACCACCAACACAAAAGAGAGGCTCCCATCCAGACCGGCAGTCACTTAGTCTCCCAGGGGCCCCTGCGGCTGAAGAGGAGTGTTGAGGAGCATGAAGGTAAACCTCAAAAGCAAGACAACATATTAGATTAAAATGATTTTAAAGGAACATTTAACAGGATTGAACATCTTGTGTTATACTAATATATTAAGTCTTTTAAATTATATTAAAAATAAAGAAAATATATTCATTTATAAACTATATATGTTGGACTGACTGACATATTTGTGTTTGCCACAGTGTCCTCCACGGTCTTGAACCTGAATCTGGTTTTCATTGCTGGATGCTTGCTTGCAGCTGTGGGCATGGTGTGTGGTGTTCTCATCTACAGAACCAAGAGATCAGACGTCAAATATCAAGTTCTTAAGTCAGACGAAATTTAGTGCATCTTTATAAACGTCTACAAAAATGTGTCCTCTTTGCTCTCTCAGGGAAGATTCTGGCTTTGAAAGACTTGGTTGAGCTTTTTTTTATTATTTTGTTTCCTATAAATATTGTACTGTAATCCAGAAATGGTTGTTAGGGTTATTGGGGGTAACTTTCACTGTTTCGGTCTATTAGTGTGTATCTCTGTATTGCACTTTTTTGCTTATGAAAATAAAATATACAAAGAAATAAGCGAGTGTCAGATTGTTTTAAAAAGAGTTCAGATAATGCATATCCACAAAGGTAATCAAATGAACATTACTCATACTGTTGTTTTAGTCAGTTTTCATAGTCACCAAAGGCCATTTCTGTAAATACAAGCAACATTAATGCATGTAGTATAGAATTACATTCTAGAATCAGAATGCATAAGAAATGCGTTCACGCCAATCAGGTAAATCAAAATCAATGCCAAATTGACTTACTAAATAGACATGTTTTTTACATAAAGTGTTTGTATTTTAAAATGTTGTGCTGACTGAAATGGCAGTCTTCTGTTGTGCTGATACTTATGGAGTCAAAATAAAATATTTTTTTTAATTTAATGAGAATATTTTTAAATCTCATGACTAATCCATTAAATATCACCTGTAAACACCTTTTAAACCAATCAAAGTCATTGTCAAATGTACTCAATAGCCAAGAAAATAACCAAAAGAAAACAAAATAATACATTATAGTATGTATAGCCAATCATTTTATAACAACAGCTTTTTAATTCAGTAAGGGTTTTTAACCCGTATCAACATGTGACCCAAATGAAATCATAAAAACTGTCATTCTATATGGACGGATTTTACTTATAACAAACGTTCCAGTTCTCTCACTTAGTCTTCACAAAGAAAGCTGTAATTAATCACAGGGCAGGTCTTCATTAGGTTGATGTGCTGATGTACAGAACAATAGTCAAAGCAGCTTCTAGGGTGATGGCGTGACTGCATTGTAAGGAATCAATCATTCAACAATTGTTACAATTTGTTTATGTACCATGTCTCCATGACGAAAGGATCACACTTGATCATACGAGTCTTCAAAATGAAAGCAAAAATACAGAACAATTTTTTTTATTTTTTAAATGCATGGATGGAAAGCACAGTCTATTGATAAGCATTCTACTCATTTGCATTCATGCGCAAAACACTATCAACATGAAGATTCTGTGCACTCTATTTAACAATTCACAGACAGTACACTTATACTCAGCTGATCTACAGATCTGGGGGAATTGTTTTAGTTGTTTTCCATGGAATGTTTAATTCTAACTATTGTATTGCTTTCAGTTCTGTTACTGTTCATAAAAGAGGCTTGGCAAACATTTATTAAGCTGTCAATCAATGTTAAACACTAAAAGGCCTTTATTATTACTGTCACAATGGCATTCTGCTTGTGAAATGTACTTCTCATGTAATGAATAGAAATGTAAACTAAATGTTCCGACATCATGTAATGCAGGCAATTGTTTTGGATTCATTTCAAACCCACACATCTCAAAGTACAATGTAAAATAATTTTGAAGCTAATGTGCCGAATGTGAGTATAGGGTTTCTTCAGGTTTTATGAAGATATATTAAAGTGTTTTTAAACCCTAACCCTACCAGTCTACTAATACTCTGCACTCTACTGAGAGTTAGTAGATATGTAGGTGCAATGTTACTTATAATCAACTGAATATGTTAAATGGACCATCAAAATAAAGTGAAACCAAAAAAACTTTTACTGTGCCTGATCAACAAACATGACCTTCCTTATTTTATTTTTTTTGGTCGTTTTCCAGTGTAAATGTACTTAAATCAAGTCAGATGTAAAAACGATGTATGAGAAATGTATAAAAATTAAGGGAATTTATGATCAAAATGGACAAATATCTGCCAAAATGATTATTCAAAAACTTAATTCAAAGGAAAAAACATGTTTTCACACCCAATTGGTTCTTGTTTTAAGCATAGTTTAGTTCAGTTTCTCAAAATGAAATAATCTCCATTTTGCATCTCGAGCAAATGTATTTTAATTTGGATGTTAGGTTCTGCTCAGATTTAAGATCTTATAAGGCCTCAATTTGTGGAAGGGTAAATTAAGGCTTAAGGCTCACAGCAAAAACCTTGCAAGTAGGGTTCTAAGGACTATTAATTATAGTTAAATCATGTTTGACTTGTGCTAAAAAAAAACGTTGTGATCTCAATCTTATTAGTGTGTGATCAATCATGAAAGAATTTTCCACCCAACCAGACTGATATTCTTGGTTTACAGGCTTTACTTGATATTTTTAGATCATTTCATCACACAGTTTCATCACTGTCATGCTGCATCTTTCACGCAAAGCAAAAAACAAAAGTGTTAGTTTCATCTTGTGCTTTTAAAATGTCAAATGCTTTCAAGCCTAATGCAGTTCTATATGCTCGCATCAGCGAGTACCTTTCAGTGTCTGCAGTCCAGAAAGAATTTCTGCATGTGTTTATTAAGTTTTGAACTCTTGGTAAATCTGGTGGTATTTCAGAAAGCAAACAGGCATTGTCTAAGTGGATTTATATCTTATTTCAGATAATTCAGTTTCTCACGTGAGAAACTGAAAAAGAGCAAAGAAGGCATGAAACGTGCTTATATAGTCTTACCTACAATCTACTAATTCTGAGATATATATCATTTGCAACAAGAATTTCCAACCCACCGTTGGCACTGAACTGCGATGAATGAAAGAAAGAAACCAGGTAGAAATTCTCTAAACCTGTTTAGATTGCATGATTTCTCAGAAGAGGGTATAGGTTTTAATACCGGATTCAAAAGAAATACTACCATTCACTTTTGCAATTAAAGGTACAAAATCTGCTGGGCCGGTACCTTTTCAAAAGGTAACTACAGGCACCACTTTGGTACCTTAAATGTACATATTAGTACTTAAAGTGTACATATTTACCTCTTATAGGCACAAAAATGAAAACTTTTTTTTTTTTTAAGGAAAGGTCTTTTATAATTTTTATTATAAATAAAGGCTGTACTTTTAAATGCTATTTTCCTCTGAACCCTAAAAATATAGTTTCTCTAAAATTACTAAGAAACTAAATGTTTTCAACAAGGAAGCAAGCTGACATCTGTATTATGTCATTGATATTTAACACAAACGTTTCACTAACAACCTGAACTCTGATCCACACCGCAGTTTGCGGTAAAGAACTGCCCACTTGGAAAAGAAAAGACTGCATGACAGACACATGAAGTGAATTACCTGTTCTTTTTGTTTTCACATGCCACTTCAGGGCAAGTAAATGTCTGTACTATACAATAACAGACTGGTATGGGGAAACCGTTGTTGAATAATTTTCAAAAATGTGATGTGGAATATGTGATATGATAAGCATCTGTGCTTATAGAAAAAAAAGGTTCAAACATGAACATATCTTGAGAAATAGAGACTGCTAGAGATGTTTTCTACAGAGCTTTTTTCCTTTGAGTGATAACTATTAGCTCTGTAAAATCATTTTTTATTAAAATATTACTTAAGCTTTCAATGAAATTTTCACCTTCAGTAAAGGTGAAATAAGAAGAGGGTGAAATTTTTTTACAATCCCTAGCACCCGTTTGTTTGTTTTTTCAACATTTGGGTTAAAAAAAAAGAGCGATCTGCTACATTTCTAATACTATATTTCAAATGTAAAAAAAATTAAGTACATCAAAACAACAAGATGAAGAGTTAGCATGGATTGTGTGAAATATACTCAGTATTTTCAGATTCAGAATCAGAATGAGCTTTATTACCAGGTGTGTTTACACATACAAGGAATTTATTTTTTTTGTGACAGAGCTCTACGGTGCAACAGAATGACAGTGACAAGACACAATGATATATAGACATTTAAGTGAGAACAGGTATGAAGCGTTTGTTCATGTATGACGTGCAAAAAATGACGTTGTTGTTGTTAAGTGTTCATGGTATGGACAGCCTGGGGTAAGAAACTGTTCCTGTGTCTGGTTGTTTTGGTGCCAAGTGCTCTTTAGCATTGACCAGATAGCAACATATTGATGAGCAAGTGTGCTGGATGTTAGGGGTCCAGAGTGATTTTCTTAGCCCTTTTGCTAACTCTGGATAAATACAGTTCTTGGAGAGTGGGGAGGGATGTACCAATGATTCTCTCAGCAGTCCTGACTATCCTCTGCAGTCTTCTAAGGTCAGATTTGGTAGATATGCTGAACCAGACAGTTATGGAGGTGCAGAGGATAGATTCAATGAGTGTAGAACTGTATCAGCAGCTCCTGTGGCAGGTTAAACTTCTTTAGCTGGCAAAGGAAGTATAACCTCTGTTGGGCCTTTTTCACCCACTTCAGGTCCCGAGAGATTGTGGTGCCCAGAAACCTGAATGACTCTACTGTGGCCACAGTGCTGTCCATGATGGTGAGGGAGGGGAGAGCAGGGGGGTTCCTCCTGAAGTCCACAATCATCTCCACTGTTTTGAGCGTGTTGAGCTCCAGGTTGTTAAGACTGCACCAGACAGCCAGCTCTTTAACCTCCTGTCTGTAAGCAGACTCGTCACCGTCCTGGATGAGGCCGATGAGTGTGGTGTCATCTGCAAACTTCAGGAGCTTGACAGAGGGGTCTTTAGAAGTGCAGTCGTTGGTGTAGAGGGAGAAGAGCAGTGGGGAGAGAACACAGCCCTGAGGGGCGCCAGTGCTGGTCATATGGGTGCTGGATGTGGTTTTAGCCATTCTCACTAGCTGTTGCCTGTCTGTCTGAAAGCTGGTGATCCACAGACAGAGCTAGGGACAGAGAGCTGGGTTAATTTGGCCTGGAGGAATGATGATGGTGTTAAAGGTGGAGCTGAAGTACACAAACAGGACCCTCACATAAGTCCCTGGTCTGTCCAGATGTTGCAGTACATAATGGAGTCTCATACTGACTGCATCTTCCACAGACCTGTTTGCTCTATAAGCAAACTGCAGGGTGTCCAGTGAAGTCCTTCAGATAATCCAACACCAGTCTTTCAGATGATTTCATGACCAGTGTGTTTGTTGAGTGAAAACCTTTGCTTGTGTTATTGAAGAATGACTCTAGATCTGTATGAAGTGAATTAGTTTTAGTGCATTTTCGATGCAAAACATATTTGGAATAAAGGTTGATAAAAAAAGATTTTTTTAAAAGGTATAAAAAGGCTATATTTTGTATTTGTCCACTAGGTGGCAGGCTAGCATTTGAATGCTTTTGAGACTAACTGTACATGCACAAAAAACGAAATCTAAAAAAGTTGTTGTCCTAAAAGGCACTGAGCAGCCATTAGTACTTCCTGTTAATACTTTATAATTTGGAGTAACTTTCTCCAAGACATTCCTGACCAATGGATATCAATCAATAACCTTTCTTGACTTGCACACACACACACACAGCCAGATTTCAAATTGATTTGTTTAGAATAAGACAAAAAGACTATCATGTAAAAATGTGCATGTTTTTTCCATGTCTGACAATCAACATATTACAACCCTCTAAGATTTCCAGATTTTTTTCACATGCATATGACCCTAAATTTAAACTTCTATCAAACCTAGAATTGGAATAAGCACTCATCTTTAAAGGTTATGATATTTAATGCAATCTGAACGCATGTGTATATTCTGTCCACCTGTTTGTTTGTTTTTTATAGGACAGCAGTTTATATAAATACATATCTTTCTGTGGAGTTTCAAACTAACCTGTTTTGATATTTCCGCATTGTTAGAGAAATACTGTTCATCTGTAGATCATATACTGGAAAACAGTGAATTGACAACATCAAATTAACAGAAGAGGTGAGGAACAAAATAATTTAAAAAAAAATCAATTATCGATTATCATTCTTATTGAAAGTGAGTACATAACAAATACAAAGTAAACAAAACCCATATAAATACTTGAATACCTCTACATAAACTGAACTGACACATTCGTGGAAGTTTAATGCCCATATTTCAAATAGATTGAAGTTTGTGCAACTCGTTGTAATCTGAATGTGCAATAGCTAAATATATATATATATATATATATATATATATATAAGAGTTGTTTAATGCTAACAAGAAAACTGCAAAATTTGCTATTTTGCTTCTAATTTGTTAACTAAACACAAAGAGAAATTATCCTATATAAAGTATGCACCGTATGATTACATGCACTGCTGCAGTTTCATTTCTCTCAGTCTTTCCTAATGAATGTTTGATACCTGCTGGATATGTAACTTGGCCTTTAAATGGCATCGATTTTCTTACCTGACGCTCCATTCTGGGGCGCCACTAACAAGCAGTTATTCCAATCATTATGGGCTCCTGAGTCACACGGCACGGCGGGAGACTAATTAATCGATCAAACTTGGGTATAAGCTGGTTATACTGTAGAAGGAGATGCTGATGATGAAATTGACAGACTGTGAGTTTCATTACTATGGAAATTTTTTAGACAAAGACATCATTTCATTTACACGAGGAATAGTTTTATGAACAGAAAACACAACATTACCATTAGGCAGTAAAGGATGCATTGTGCAGAGCTCAGTACAAATCTTCCTTTGGTTTAAAGAAGACTAACAGCTAATCACATTAAAGTCAAAAATACACCGTACTGTATATGGTCTGTGCCGAGGCTACGCTGTAAGACTACGCAAGTAAATTGGATTTTGAATTCTTCTATAAATACCTTTTTAATTAGTTGAGCAAGAAGTGTCTGCCAACAATACTTAATCCTAAAATCTGAAAATAAACTAAGGGGATCAGAATTGAAAAATAACAAATGCCTAAATAAACGACACTCGAGATCTGATTGCGTAAGATAAATCAGCACTAATGCGGTTTTCTAAAGTGCCTCTGAAACACCAGAGTTAAATAAGGTTAAAGAAAATATGCTATATAAGGTACCAGAAGGCAGTATGGGACATGACAGCACCCTTATGGTGCAAAGAATTGGTGCTTAACAGTTCAGCTTAAAAAACAAAGCAAAACACAAGCATCGTTTACTTAATTTATTATAATAAATATATTGTATATACACTAATTTAACATGAATACACTTTATATATACAAATAAACTATAATAGACTGTTTTTCAGAACATACCTAAGGCCCATTCCCAAGAGCACAAGCAGTCAAAGACTGGCCATCTTTTAGGAATATAAACCAACAGCTTGCAGAAGGACTAACAAGAATATCTTGGTGTGAATCATCAGGAGGTCAGAAACACAATGATGAGCAACCTTAATATATTATACCTAGCTATATAAACTGTGAAACAAATACCTGTTTACTATGCTCGACCCTCTGATACTCTTGAGGGCCACAAAAGTTGTAATCTTCAAGGTGTAGGTATTTGCTGAGTGACGAAACTGCCAGTTAAGTGATATGTCAGAAGAGTGACAGTTAATTTAGGATTCAAATTTGCTAAAATAAAAGCATTTATGAGACAATCCCACTTTTGACTGTGATCTGTCCAGTTTTTACATTCATGGGTTGAGCAACCAGTCAGAAGAGTTTTTATTCCTTTTGGCTATTCCCTTTAAACACTGATGCATTTTACACTCATTGAGGTGGTCTGCTTACCTCCACACCAAGAGCATCATAAATTACCTCCACAATTTCACAGGCCTACCGTAGCAACGTGTTGCTTCCTCCATAAGACAAAAAAAAACCTAAAGCCCTGAGCCACAGTCATCCAGATAGACTATCTTCATCCACTATAGATTAATCACCAGGTACCCCAGAATTCCAGCTATGAGCAAAACCGCGGTGAAAATGACGCCTGCAAATACTTTCATCAGCCCAGTTTCTCCTTCCACCGTTTCTTTGGGTTCCTCCTCGCAGATCGAGATGACTCCAACCGATGAATTTCCAACGCTGACGGTGGATTTCAACTCGGCTCCCGCCTCTTGCTTCGCCTCGACTGCCCACGGCGCCACCTGGACCTTCATCTCCATCTCCTCCATCATCTGGTCCACCTGGGCGATCTCGGTCTCCAGCTCTTTGAGGTCCACCGTGTCGATGTTGGCGTCGGCTTCGTACTTCATGTTTTGGACGCTCATAGCTCGAGCCGCGACGGTGGTGGTGCTGCCTGTCATTCCCGTCTGGATGAGGTGTCTCGTCGGCACTTTCAGAGGAAAATCCTGCCCGATCTCCAAGGACCGTTTCATGTCCACCTCCAGGAGCTCCATGCTGCTGGTGAAGAGCACCCAGAGGCGCTCGTATTCGGCTCGGTCATCTTTGCTGATGTTTTTGTCCTTCAGAAGAGCCGTGAGTTTAGTCCTGTTGGCCACGGCCAGCTCTTGGGCTTTCTTTCGGGTCTTTTTAAGTTCCTCTCGGAGGTTTTGGGAATCAGACGTGCTCCCCAAAGCGATGACCAGATGCCTGTAGCAAGCTGTGACTTTGTTGAGCGCGTCCAACATGGTCTTGCATTCGTCTTTGCCCATGTTCGCGCGGAGATACGGATAAGTTTTTCAACCGAAAATCCCCGAAACTAGTGAAAAACGCGCTGGATGCTGGTGTCTTCTAGTTTCCACGGGAGCAGAGCACAGCAGTCATACGAGTGCACTCATCATCATCATCGCGCTCGTCATTGCAAATTCTTCACCATCCATGTTCCCAGTTGATGCAGACAGACAGCAGCAGTCGGGCTTATCACTAAATGGATCCCTAAACGGCTTTAGTTGCGCTGCCGGAGATTAGAAGGCTTCAGTATGTCCGCATGAATTTAAAACGTCGCCTCTCTTCTTCTTTTCGCGCAACGTGCATGTCGCTTGAAACATAACAGGTGTTCATTTTAAAACTCCAAAAGGAACGTCTACCTCCATGACGTCACAAAGGCATTCCGAGAGAGAGCAATGTAAACGGATTCTCTGAAGGCGGAATGTAAACAAACGACCGAGCGTTCTAAACGCGCGGGAGTTGTTGTCGTGTAATGTTTGTCGGTGTCCGTGATGGTGATGAAGATGCCGAGATTTGCAACAGCGAACCGTTATTCGCCCGTCATCCGTGACACGAGCTTAAATAGAAGTAAACGCTCGCCAGTGAAATAACCAGTCTAGCACTCGCATCCTGGAAGATCAGCCAAACCTGTCGCGATTGGTTGGCCGAAACCATTTGATACCGTTTTTTATAGGTCTCTTTAAAGTATTTATAAGCACTGTTTGGGATTTTCTTTTTGGTATACCTACAGCTTTGTCATAAAACGTGTAATATTAGGCTATTTAAAAAATGCTTTCATATAACAGAATAGAATAAAACGTATAAGATTATATTTTGTGCTCGATACCTCTCCACTGTAAACGGTTTGTAGCCTAATAGTGAAGGAACAGGTGGCAGTGCTATCTTAAAAAAAATAAATAACATGCAGTCCGATATATTTAATCGGAGCTGATATTCATAAACCATTACACTGATGGCATGGCTATATTTGATAGGTCTCTATCAAATATAGTTGTTCCTTTACTAATTTAAATACCAAGTAGTTTTGGAACATCTTACAGCTTTAGCCCAGCTTGGAAGTGTTGATGCTGAGTGGCTTATAGGGTTTATTTTGTTTACAAGCAAAGCTTACAAGAGCTGAAATTGTGATTCTTATCTTAGATGCTGCAAACATGTCATAATTAGTGCTTCAAGAGCTGTGCATTGTAAAACATTAGGGTTGTGTGTCACCATGATGGTGTTTAGTGTTTGTGTGAATGACTCTGAGCATCTTTTGTAGAAGTTCATTTCTTAAAGTTGCAAGTGTTGGGCTTTGGTTCATTAAGTGGATTTCTCATCAACAATGTATTTAAAAGTTACAAAACAGAATTCAGAACTTTAATTATATCAGTTAATAAACGTGTGGTATTTAACTGTATATTCAACTTAAAAGACACAAAACCTAAAACGTGGTTACCAAATTTTTTACGGTTACATTCTTGCAACCACAGCTCCTATTTTTTTACTGTAAAAAAAAATTACAGTAATTTTTAAAGAGATGCACAATACCTTATTGCAGAATTCTCCTGTGAAACAACTGTTATGATGACTACACAAATAGAATAGTTTACTTACAAGCTTTCGAACAAGTCTGCATTCAACTTTTACTGTATTTGAAAATAAAAGCATTTTCAATATTTCTGCTCCTTTCTAGTCTCTTTCTTTATCTTAATGTTTTAGAAGCAGTGCAATGTTAAGATTTTAACATAACATACAAACATTTTATGTTGTGATTTAGCTTTCGTTACCATTTTTTCTGACCCTAGAAAATGTTATAGCCTAACTGCATTCCCAGAAAATAATTTGTCATGTTCTTTTTGGTTCTTTAAAATGAAAAAAACTGATTTAGACAAATTTTAAGTTCAAACTAGAAATACGATTTTTAGATAATCATGTGTTAATAATCATGCTATGTGCTGTCTACTGTATAATTTTCAGTTAGCTTTGTTTTCTATATGGGTCACTTTCACATAATCACCATTGGCAACCACTCAGCCATGTGCTACTTTCAAAAGCATCTCATTTCAAAACATCTTATGTCAGATTGGGTCTCTCATTAACAGACAGCCACTTGTTTGATATAATGAAACCAGGGCCAGAGTAGGCTATTAGATGTATTGCTCTCCAAGAGTACTTGTGCATTGACAAATAATATGGATTTCATAAATAGACAACGATTTAGCCTATATCTATCTTCACTGTAAAAAAGAATCTGTAAAATTTGCGGTAAAAAAACAGCAGCTGTGGTTGCCAGAATAAAACAACATTTTTTGTTTAATGTTAAATTTACAGTTAAATACTGTAATTTATAATAACAAACCATGATAACTGATATAATGTTAATATAGCAACCTATTAAAGTAGGGAAAAAAAAATTTTGTACGTTTGAAATATACTGAGAACTACCAAATGCATGTGAGAAACTCACATGATGAACCAAAGCTCATCACAACTTGCTTTTAATTATTAACATAAATAGAAGGTACTCAGTTTCATCCACACAAACAATAAACACCATCATGGTAAGAATTATTGAACTGAAATGTGCAATAAACATTCATTTAAAAACATTACATGTAACATACAGTACAACCCTAATAAACATAACTGATACAAAAAAATTAAGAGGAATCATACATTTCAAAGAAAAACATCTACTTCAAACAAAATTTAAAATGCAATGCATGGAACTCTGGGAATGGCAGTTTACAGTGTTTCCCTGTAAATTTAACAGGAATTTACCATTAACCATTTAACAGTTTTTTACAGTTAAAATCACAGTCATTTTTTACAGTCTATCTATCTATCTATCTATCTATCTATCTATCTATCTATCTTATTTTATTTTTTATTTAGTTCCCATGTTCAGCAAGATATAAGTATTTATAGACAGAAATAGCCTAATTGGGGTATTTCTTTTAAA
Organism: Enteromius treurensis; assembly: GCA_032275025.1. Lineage (NCBI taxonomy): Eukaryota > Metazoa > Chordata > Actinopteri > Cypriniformes > Cyprinidae > Enteromius > Enteromius treurensis. The sequence continues at coordinate 15,612,603 of JAUCMU010000036.1, forward strand.
CTGAATGAGGAAGTGCCAGAGTTGAGAATGCCAATATTTGAATCAAGGATTTGTCATGCATTAATAAGAATGAAATATTGATTTTTGTTCTCAGTTTACCCTTTCCTTAGAGCATAGCCAGATACAGACCCGCACAGGCTATGTAACGAGAATAATCTGTGCTGCTATAACAAATGTCGTGAGCAGGATCCCTGACTGGGACAACCCTCAGCTGTAGCTTTGCTTCTGTTATGTCACTGTTGTCCCTGTGAGAAAGATGCCTCACCCCTGGTCTGCTCCAGTGGGACTGTCTCTGCAATTAGCTCACTGGGAGATGCTCTTATTAAAAAGTCACTGCCAAATAACAATTAATTTACAGACTGCCTGTGTCTCGTTTTAATTGTTAGTAGTACAATTTATATGCATTGTAAAACAAATAGCTATAATTCCCTTCCAAATGAGCTGCATATTGTTTTACTGCACAATACGCGCCATGATGAGACGTCACCTGGTGGGAGACCCAGAGAAAAGAAACCTCCACGTCACCCTGCTGTGTAAATGCAGAGTAGGATTTGCCATTACAACTGCTGCCCCATAAGGTGAGAAACAGCAAGAACCTGCAGGCCACTATCTGAGTCGGCCTTCTATCACATCTGCCAGCTGTGCCACCACAATGCTCATCCAAAGAAACCTTCATGTAGATATATACAGGTCTAATGCATCATGGTATTCTTTGAAATCCCATACCACAAATATGGTAATGCATGCACCACCCTGCAGTGCAATTCATATTTCATTTGGGGAACAAGTTTACTTCATTTAATGTTACCTCGTTTGTTACCATCTGTTCAAAACCTAATCATGACATCTGGTGCTGGCAGCTTCTAGTTGTTTTTTTTATGAGCACCTTTACAAATTCCATATTCATTTCTGCTTTGAGCTGCCACTAAGAAAATCATGTAGATGCCTGACACACGACCAGTCCTGCTCAGGGAAAATGTTGCTTGATGTTTAATAGCTCTTCTCCAGGGGATGGAGAGGTGACCTGAAATACACCCACGGCAGGAAGCTTTCAGCCTTGGAGAGGGCAAATGAGTCCACAAGCTTCCAGCTGCTTTCCTGTCATAAGCAGTAAGGTCCATATTGGCAGGTTCTTTACTTTCCATGGATATAATGAACTTTAAAGGCATAGTCCACCCAAACATAAAACTGCTTTCATGTTATTCCAAATGGTAGAGATACTTATAACTAAATTGAACTTGTTTTGGTGGACTTAACTGTATGCATTTCTTTCTTCTGTGGACATAGAATAAGATATTTTGAGAAACGCTGCAAAACAAAACTGAAAAAATTATTTCAGTTTCCTTTGGCTTCCACTGCATGGACAAAACACTATGGAAGTAAATATGAATAGAAACTGTTTCCTGCTCAAAGTATCTTTTTTTATGTTCTTCAGAGGAAAGAAACACAAACAGTTTGGAACTAACATGAAAATCTTTTTTCAGTATACTATCCCTTTAAGATTTTGGACCTGATCAGCAACCCTATAAAGAACTTCCAGTAAATTAACTATGAAAATGATGGCACATTTGACTGTGCCGAGTCGTAGAAGCAAAATAAGTGTGTTTACTGACCCCTTGGGGCACTTAAACATTTGCAGAAGATTACATATTAATGAGAAACACAGAGCAGAGGAAGGCATAACGTTGCGAATGTTTACTTAAGCAGCTTCACAGAAGATCAAATATTGAAATGGTACAGAAAACATGCTAATGCACTATAAAAACGGTCTTTCAGGGGGTCACCAGCCCAAACCACAGAATGATCTGCACATGCTGTAATCCAGATTAGCAGGTTACTAAGGGCCCCTGGATTAACACTATAATGCTCACTAATGCCCCTTTTAATGGAAGTAGCCTTTTCCTCACTCATCTTCAGACCATGTGAAATGGCTTCTTCAGATCAAAGTTTTCAAAAGGGACAGAGCACTTAATCTGACGCAGGAGGACATCAGCAACCAGCAAATACATTTACATGCATTTACAGAACAGTCTTTACTTTTAGAAATACAAAATACAGGCTTAATCAAGAATACTGGCGTTTGTAATATGCAAACATAGCATTGTTTTCATATGGCTCAAAAAATCTGTCACTATATATTTAAATATATGCTATAATGTTCAAAGCTCAAAAAGCTCAATGAAATCTATCTATCTATCGATTAATTGACCTATGTTTGTTTTTAAACACAAAAACATATCAAAAATTTACTGATAGAAAATATTTTTTTGTAAAAAATATTTTATTGCATATTTTAAATATATTTAAATATATATTTAAATACATTATTATGGACACAAAAACTGAATACAATTAGTACATACATATTAATTAAAGGAAATATGATTAAAAGTTAATACAAATAATAATTATGTTTCTTATAATGTTTAATAGAATGCATTTTGCAGCATAAGAAAAAAATTTTTTTATAGATATATCGATTTGTAACAATTTAATGAGAACTCTAGTCTACACACTCCACTGAGGGGATTTTAAAAATCATGACTGATATGAATTCTAATTCATTTGTTACATGGAAATGTCAAGTTTATTGGATTGTGGGAAACGGAAATGAAAAATCAAGTTGCATCGATGATGCATCTCAAATGCAATTTCTTCCAAATATTTTATGCATTCCAAAAAATATAATATGCACAGGACTTTATGTTAAACATGTGCATAAAGTGCTTTTCTGTTCCGTGTTTCTTCCTCTAGATATCCACATAGGCTGCAGTGAATATTTAGAGCTCCTTTTGGAGTTTTTGAGTGTGCATTAAAAAGAGATGAGTGTTTTATCGGCTGAATATGAAGAAAAAATAAAACAGCACACCAGCCAGACGAAAAGAACGGTAAAAGGAGTGCTTGTCTTCTTTATTGAATTATTAATGGTGCACTCCAGAGATTCACAGACTGTGTAGTTCCTGGCATAGTCCTACACGCAATATCTGACCTGCCGTAACCGGAGATTCACATCCCCATACTAGTGCCATGTCTGGATGTCTTAATCACAAGCCTCATCATGGCAAGCTAAATCTTGTTTGCTGTTTTAATCTATTGTCAACCTTTGCACATATGTACCCTTTAATATACATGCCCTCTTATATTCATACCCGAACTTGTACTTTAGTGTAAATCAACTCTCTAAGAGATGGCCTTGATGCCATGAAGTTGCATTATGAACTTTTCTCCACTAAAAGGGATGATCTGGATGGGAGACGAAGCATCTGCCAGTGCCAGTTTTAGCACTAATCCCATCTCATGTTCACCCGCAGAGGTGAGAGTGAAAAAACCCCTCTTGACTCATTCCATACTATCCAATGTTCATCTTCCTACAAACAATCTATACTTAAACTTTCAGAAGATGGGGCATATTAGTACCTGAATAGCAGGCCCACCTACAATAGTAATTTTTGATATTAACGATGCATTACATTAGCAGTATTTTTTAACAACATGATATTTACACCATAAAGTGTAAATACATGCAAATTCTCTTTGTACTATATTAAAATAGCAATATTATATGATTTTTTATACTACGTATTACAAATAGTGGCTCTTATCTGCACCTCAGTATTGCACTATGAAACGTAATAACACAGGCTATTACACAAACCACTAAGTGTGTCCTCTTGTTTGAATACTTCAATTAATGCATTATAACATAGGGCTCTGCCATGTGCGTCATAAAATGAAGGTTTATTAAATACAAAATACATACATTTAAATGCAAATGTATATAGAATTTAATGTTTGATGTGATAAGTGTGGGTTTGGTCATTAATCAGTGAACCTGATTTTAGACTGAAGCACATTTTTGCTGTTTGCTGATTTGGTTGTAAAAATAACTTAATCGTCCTAGCAGTTTGAGAGACCACAACAAAAACTGAAATATTAATTCAGAGGGAAACATGATGTAAGTGTCATATTACTCAAGAACTGTCACTCAAATTATTCACAGCAAAAAAGGCAAGCATCTCATTGCATCTTGTGCACTTTTGTTTCTGCACGCATGTTCAGTGTTGTGCACAGAGAATGAACTTTGTCCACACACTGAAAAAAACGAACATGGCAGGTCTTTGAAATTGAAAACGAGTCTCTTAAAACAGGTCTATATGTATGCAAGGTCAGAAAACACTTTAGTCTTCTCCAAAAAAATATTTCATTTTACCCCATTTCTGAATGATTGGTAAACGACTCGTGTCGAAGAATCAGTCTCCTCCTTTCCGTGAGTCAGAACTTTGCAGATAGTTTATGTTCACAGAAAGCAGCAGCCGTGAGCCGTCTCCACCGTCTGCATAGAACTGCGACCAAACAACTCACCCGTGTGGATGCACCCAGCAGAAAAGCCCTGTTAGCATGTTATTTGGCAATTGTGACTTTTTCCTCGTCTCCCACAATTATTATAAATTAAGCAGTGTTCTGAACCTGAGATTTAGTTTAGATTTGTAAAATGCGTCATTCCAAATAAGGCTTAAACATGTTAGTGGTTTTATTTATTTTACATTTTTTTCAAAACGCCTTCGTTAAAGGAAAAGTTCTCCCAAAAATGAGCATTCTGTCCTCATTTACTAAAGGAAGAAAGTTTGTGACCAGGCTGTTTTGGCTGTATTTTTTTTCTACTGTGGAAGTCAACAAACTTTCTTCAAAATATCTTTCTTAATGTTTGGCAGAACAAAGAAATTCATTCAAATTTGTATGAACTACTCAAGGGTGAGTAAATGATGACAGACTTTTTAATTTTAGGTGACCTATTCCTTTAATAGGATTTCTTTTCATTCATTTAGCCTACTTAACGTTACATTTGTTTGTTTTGTGCAGGACATAAATTAAGTCTGCATCAGTGGGGCCATTGGAGACACCACTGGCTATTGGACAACATTGGAGACACCGCTGTTTGGATTTATGTTCTCAAACAGCATGCTTTTAATGAACCTGAGAACTATATTAAAATTACAGTTAAACCACTGATGTCACATGGACTTTTTTACCATGTTCTTACACATTTCTGTTGCATTGCTCACTGTGGAGGGTCAGAAAGCTCACCGATTTCATCAAAAACACTGTTTTTGCACTGTTTGTTCTAATGGTTTCATATTTTGTATATGCACTTTAGAGTCTACTCTGACTTTTTTTAACCAATGTTTTTCCTGTTCTTAATCGACAACAGTTAAGTATACAGTAGGTTTTTAAATGTCTTGCCATTCTTAATCCACTTTGAGGATACATTGTTTTTGTGTTTGAATATACCGATTTTAAAGTCAAATCAAAGAAGTCAAGTTGGTTTGCCGTGAGACAATAAAATCACTTTAACAGTACACAATACATTTTATGTAATGGCAATCAGTACTGATGAATAATATTCTGAATCAACATGATTATTTTAAGTAGTTTAACGTGAATGAAACATGTAGGTTTGGCAAGCAATAAGTCAGTTAAAGGTGCCATAGAATGAAAAACTGAATTTACTACATACTGTGAGTCTCAAACACCATCGTTTCCTACTTCTTATATAAATCAAGTGTTTGCAAAAGACGACTGAAAAA
>JAUCMU010000036.1:15651348-15662478 GCA_032275025.1 Enteromius treurensis
CACTATCTTCGATCACAGGCAACTGATTTTGTCCAGGAATCATAAAATTAAGTAATACACATAAATAAATAATGAATAGATTACATACCGCATTCGTCATTATTGCTCTTTCAAATTCCACTCCGTGTGAACGAGCGCGCGCCCATGTTGCCTAGTAATGAACGTGCTGGCGCGCTGGCACATCGTATGCTTGCGCCTCGTATATTAATTGTATGTACAAGTTATAATTATCACTTACTTTTCAGCGTGAGAAATACAAGGTGTGGCGTGAGAGCGTGTGAACTGGCTGGAATGCGTGAGACTTGAGAGCCCTGCCAAAGAGTATAGAAGTACTTCTATACTCTTTGGCCCTGCTTAAAACGCTAGTTGGTGCTCCAGTATAACCGGTCCGCCGAAACTCATCCAGTGAGAAACGTTCCGCGATTAAAATGCGTAAAAAAAAAAATTAACGCGTTATGTTTGTGTAATTAATTAATCCAAATTAACGCGTTAAAGTCCCGGCCCTAGTTTATTCATGCAATGTCCACTCTTTTATTTTATTGTTTTATTTAGTCACTTTTCCTGTGTTTAATAGCTGGAGCCTCTCAGGTGAAGTGGAACAGACGGAATCCCTATTGTTTGGCTTCAAGTCATGATGGTGATGTCAGAATCTGGGACAAGAGGGTGATTGTTACTTGCTGCGTCATGATTATATAATCATCATCAATATCAGTTAACAGTTAATCAGTCTTTGTTTGTCTGTTGATCTGTCCGCTTACTGTTTGTGCTTCAGAAACCAAACACTGCTGTGGAGTATGTAGCCGCCCACCTGTCAAAGATACACGGTCTGGACTGGCACCCGGATAACGAGTACATCCTGGCTACTTCCAGTCAGGACAACTCTGTTCGGGTGATTAGAATCAGCATCGATCATATTGTTCAAACTCTTATTCTGCTGCAGTTGAACTTATTCTTATAATGATTTGCTCCAAGTTCTGGGACTACAGACAACCCCGGAAGTACGTTGATATCTTGTCGTGTCAGGTGCCTGTGTGGAAGGCCAGATACACGGTACAGTTATTTAAACGTTCGCTTTAGGTATAATATTTTTTTTTTCTGACATAAAATGTTTCTGTATTGTTTATCAGTATTGTGACCATTACACCACCAGTCATAGTCTGGAATAACTGATGTTTTTGAAAGATATCACTTAGGGTTATCAATGCTTTTGTTTCACGGAAATACAATATTTCTATTTAAATATTAAAAAATCTAATTTATTCCGAATTTGACTTTTCAGCATCATTACTCCAGTCTTCTGTGTTACATGATCCTTTAGAAATCATGCAAATACACTGACTTGCTGCTCAGGAAACATTCTCAATTGAAAATTGGTTATTAATAGTTATTAATAATTAAGTGTCAATAATAATTGATAATAATAATAATAATTATAAATCACTTCATTGTCGCTTAAGACTTCAGTAATGATGCTGAAAATTTAGCGTTGCATCACATGAATAAAATATATTTTAAAACATATTTAAATAGTAAAGTTACTTTGAATGGTAATAATATTTAACAATTGTGTTGTCGGCCAAATGAATACTGCTTTGGGGTGCACGAGAAACCTCTTGCAAAAACATTTAAAAAATCTTCATTTCTGTCCAGTAATGTACTTTTCCCCCTTATATTTGCATCATGTAATTCTAGTTAACACAAATTAGCATATTATACTCATTGCATCCTCTTCCTCTCATTCTGTTCAGCCCTTTTCTAATGGCCTGGTTACAGTGATGGTTCCTCAGCTTCGGCGAGAGAACAGCCTCCTTCTGTGGAGCACACTGGAACTGAACAGTCCTGTTCATGCATTCGTGGGCCACGACGACGTTGTTCTTGAGTTTCAGTGGAGGCCACAGAAAGAAGGTGAGAGGAGGAACCAGCAGGTGGTGATAATTCTGTGAATGAGTGCTTCGTTTTGACTTAAAATACACACATGTACTATAGTCTTCCACTGTCCATTCTGTATTTTAGGTTCCAAAGACTGCCAGCTGGTCACGTGGTCCAGGGATCAAACCCTGAGGATTTGGAGAGTAGATCCTCAGCTTCAGAAGGTGATGCACAGGAACTCAATGCTTTTGGTACAGCTGGTGGTCTTTATGTTTGAGACTGATGGGCTCATGTGATCCGTAGCTGTGCTGTGCCAATGACATTGTGGACGAGTTGATGGAGGGCTTGACTCTCACCACAGAGACGGAGAAAACTCTGAGGTCCCAAGACTCTGAGCCTCCGCTCAGCCCTGGATTCACAGCGGACAACTCACAAGGTGAAAAAAAAGATCGAATAGAATAAACAATAGACAGAAATGTCCACAGAAAGTAGATCGGATTTAAAATGAGTCAAAGAAATAAAGGTGGGCCTGTCTCTATATCTTTAATATTTTTACTTTCATGTACACTGTTCTGTTATATTATACAGACAAAGGCATACTGTATGCTACCATTCAACAGTTAGAAAGTTTTTTGTTGTTTTTTCCCCTAAATCAGCATATTAGAATGATTACTGAAGGATCATGTGACACTGAAGACTGGAGTAATGACTGCTTAAAATTCAGTTTTGCATTCCACAAATAAATTCTAATCAGTTTTTTTAAATTGTCTTAATGTTTGAGAATTTCTTAAACAGGTTTTGCTGTATTTTTGATCAAATAAATGGTAATTTTTTTAAAAATCATACCGTCCCTAAAGTTAAATTATAGTCAGTAGTCGTGGCCTAATGTATAGGGAGTTGGACTTGTAACCCAAAGGTCGTGGGTTCGAGTCCCAGGTCCGGCAGGGATTGTGGGCGGGGTTAGTGAATAACCAGCACTCTCTCGACCTTCAATACCACGACTGAGGTGAGACCCTTGAGCAAGGCACTGTACCCCCAACTGCTCCCTGGGCGCTGGATGTGTGTTCACGGTGTGTGTGTGCGTGGTTGATCACTTCTCACTGCTGTGTGTGTGTGTGTGCACTTGGATGGGTTAAATGCAGAGCACAAATTCCTAGTATGGGTAAGCCACTTCCTTTCCTCTCCTTAATGCAAATTGCAAACAATCAGAATTTTGTAACATTTAAAAAAAACATTTAATATTAAAATATTAAATATATATATAATATTAAAAACCTCACGTGATTTTGATACCAAAAGTTCAAGTAAGAAAAGCATATTTTGCAGCATGAACATAAATTACTGTCTGTTCACAGATCAGTTTGATGGCCCTCAGTCTGGTGGTAAGAACGACGTACCGGGTTTGCCTCAGACTCTGCAGCAAGAATTTTCTCTGGTCAACTTACAGATTCGCAATGTCAATGTGGAGGTCAGTCAGTGTGATTCCCGTAAATTGCTGCATCAAGAAATCTTTCGACAAAATAATTTGATGATTTGTCTGTTATGTGGAGCATCACGTTGGAAAATTCTAATAAATGGCATGCAATGAATCAACAGTTAATCAGAAACAAGACAGGGACATTATTGTTATTGCAGATGGATGCTGTGAACCGCAGTTGCTTTGTGTCGGCCGACTGCGGAGCCAATCGTGTTCGTCTTGTGGTGAAGTTCCCTGCCCAATATCCCAACAATGCAGCTCCGTCTTTCCAGTTCGTCTCTCCCACTAACATTTCGTCTTCCATGAAGACCAAGATACAGAAGGTCTAAATTCTACGTGAACACCCATCAAACTATCCTTGCCATTTAAACGATGTCGTGTTAAAGCAGCTTCATCTCTTTTGTAGATCCTGACCGATACGTCACTTCAGAAGGTAAAGAGAAACCAGAACTGCTTAGAGCCGTGTGTTCGACAGCTGGTGTCTTGCTTGGAGTCAGATGGAGTCATGGTGAGTGAGCTTTACTTTTATACTCACCGTTTTATTCAAATACATTTGCAAATCCTTTCCATGCTTGAGTTTTTAAATCACTGTCTACTGTTGGATGTCCAGGAGGACGGTACGAACCCTTACGTGCTCACCAACCCGGTAACTCCCGCACTTCCTGCTTTTCCTCGAGTAACCAACACTTATGGCTCCTACCAGGACTCCAACATCCCCTTCCCACGCACCTCAGGGGCACGTTTCTGCGGGACAGGTAGTCTGGGATAAGACCCTTTGTATTGTTTTATACATGAAATAGATATATTGTTTGTATATAAAATAAAATGTGTAAAACATCATATATATTTTATATATATTTATATATATATATATTAGGGATGCAGCGGTACAGTGAGCCCACGGTTCGGTTTGTATCACGGTTTCTGGCCACGGTAACGGTTCGGCTTTGATACAATACAGTACTGTATGTGAGCTCTAACATAGTGGGAGGTCATTTGCCCTTTCTATTTCAAGATATCAGGTACAGAGACAATATTAAATGTAAAAAAGGTACAGATTAAGTCAAAACACCATATTTTTTTTCAAAACAGAATGCTTACTTTTGCCCTCTTTCAAAAACGGACAATATTCAAAGTGCAGTACAAATTAAAATATAAACATGAACATTATTCAAATAAATTTTGACAGCAAACAACTATAGCAAAATATATCAGTAAGTGGTGGCGCTTACTCGCGTCGTAAAGTTCTGGAATAATTTTGCTGCTGAAATGTTAACCTATGCAACCTGAGCCGGAAACAGAATTGATTCGTTCGTCTCTCGAGTCGTTCGTTCATCACGTGACAGCCCCAAAAGATTAACCTATGCAGAAACAGCAGTGCGCGACTGAACCAATAACTCCCACGAGACAACTCGTTCTTCCCAAATCACATTAAAGATTCGTTCAAAATGAACGAATCATTCAAGAACGACACATCACTAGTCTTGACAATTTTTGACCATCGCCTGATTGTCTATGCGCTTAATACACAGAAAATGCCCATTTTAATTAAAATGATAGTTTAATGCCTCAAATTGGCTACCGAAATATCGCGGTTCACGTGGGTGTGCCGAACCGAACAGGGCGATATAATATGTCAAAGAATGTATTTTTATTTTTTATCTTTAGCATCATTGCTCCAGTGTCGCATGATCCTTCAGAAATCATTAAATGTGATGGTTTGCTGCTTAAGAAATATTTGTGATTATTATCATTGTTAATAACGCTCATGCTGCTATATGTTTTTGTGGGTATGTTTAGGGTATTTGTTTTTGAAAGAAATTCATATTTTTTATTAAGAAAGGATGCTTCCAGTTCATCAGTAAAATATGTATAACGTTACTGTGATGTTATAATGGTACAATAATGTTTCTGTTTCAAATAAAAAGTATCACAGTTTTTTACAAAAAAAGTTAAGCAGGAAAAACATTTATTACACTATCAGTAATTGAGCACCAATATCAATTAATGATAGTTGAGCACATCATGTGACACTAAATACTGGAGTGAGGATACTGTAACAAAATAAGAATTAATTGCATTTGAAAATTGAAAATGATTCTTAAATTGGAATAATATTTCACAATATGTTTTGTAAATTTTTTGGTGTTTATATTGTTGATCAAATAAATGAGGCCTTGATGAATGTCATTACAAAATAAAAAAATGTAAAAAATATAACTTTTTTTTAATAACTTTTATGTAAGGCATACATTTCAACTTACTTTGCTGTTAGGTTCCTTGGTTTATTTCACTCGGCCTATGACTATGCACCGTGCGACTCCTCCAACTGAACCTACTCCCAGGTGAATATTCAATCTTGTTTGTTTGTTGTATCTGAAACATGGCAAGGTATATTATATTATTATTTGAATACAGTGGTAACCAGTTTAGCTCGTGTCCTAAGATGAAGTCTGTGTGTTTGTGCAGGTCTCTGTCAGCTCTCTCGGCGTATCACAGCGGGGTGATGACACCCATGAAAATGCGAACAGAGTCTCAGACCACCCTGAGGTTGTATAGCGGGAGCCCAACACGCACAGACAAAGGCCAAGTGTCCATATCGTCCTTTTACTACAAAGAACGGGTGAGACTCATCACACAAGACGGAAGATAGTAGTTAGAGGAAGCTTGTAATTTATATTCAGCAGCCATAGGTTTTTATTTTATTGCAGTGCTGTCAAATGATTAATCACAATGTGTGTGCAAAATGTGTGTGTCGTGTATATATATATATTATGTATATATAAATACACACACAGTGCAATATATATTATGGAAATATATATAAAATTGACATTTTTTATATATATATATATATATACACATATTTTTTTTTTATTATTATTATTTATTTTTTATTTTTTGTTAAATATATGCATGCATATGTGCGTATTTATGTATACAAAATAAATATACACAGCACACACATATATATATATATATATATATATATATATATATATTAGGGGTGGGCATAGATAAATTTTTTAAATCTAGATTAATCTAGATTAAAATGGCTCATTTGAATTCTGCCAAAGGCATTCAGACTATGTGTGCTACCTAAATAATAACTAAAAGTAAAGCCCTATTATATTTGAGATATATTAAGAGATATAAATGATATAAATATAAATGTAGCCATGTGCAGTAATATTGAAGGAGAATGTGATATTCTCCTCGTTTCACATACAGGGCTTGAGCTAGTCACTGGCTAAAATTCATGTTTGAACTGCTTCAACTGAAAATATCTTGCTCTGACATATCTTAAAATTTTGTAAAAGATGCATTAATATCTTAATTTAGGCCTAGTCCTGGCTTAAGATAAGCATGTTTGAAAAACTGGGCCATTGTGTTGATAATAATAATCTTATTGAATTGAATAGTCAAACCAAGATTCACACCCCTACTTTTAGGATGGCAGTACTGACATACAGATATCTCAAATATAATAGGGCTTTTCTTTTAGTTATTATTTAGGTAGCACACGTGTTCTGAATGCCTTTGGCAGAATTCAAATGAGCCAAAATTAATCTAGATTAAAAAAAATCTATGCCCACCCCTAATAAATACACAGTACACACACATATACTGTATTATTTATACAAAAACTTATTTTGGTTACGCAATTCTATATAATTCAATACACACAAAAATAACAGTACCTTTTCACTGTCTGTGCCCTGCTCTTTTACACTGGACCATTTGTGACCATCATTGCTAATAGAGACGGTAAATTCGGTGACTATCATTGGTTTCAGGACAGATCGGGCCCCTTGTGTGACCACCCCAGTCACTCTCTTCACAGAGAGAAAGTCCACCTGTATCCACTCATGAGGGTTATTAGTCTGCAGAACCAAAGAAGACGAGAGGGGAGACAGAAAGAGACCAGTTTAACACTTTTTTTACAGTAATGAAAAATGTAATGTTCACACCCATGTCTAGAATGAATGTGGACAGATCTACCAACAAACGGATGATTTTTTTTATAATTTTGAAGCATATTGTTTATAATATGACAATTAAGAAGCACCGATTTCTGCAGGTATAAATTGAAAGTTATTTTGCAGAAGAGAACTCTGCTCTAAATCACAACTCGTAAATCCACCTGACTGACAGCGCTTGGCTCTCTCTGCAGCTTAAAGAGGAAGCAGAAAGAGCGATAACTTAAAACGCGTAGAGGGAGTGAGACAATGGAGGGATCAACTCACTTTCACACAGACAGACAGGATAGAGGAAACTCTCTCACAATGGGCTTGTAAAACACACATGGTCTAGAAAGAAAATCACTTTCGCTCTCTCTAAAAACAACATACAGTGATCGAAGGCAGACAGGTAGATGGATGGATGGACAGATACCTTGGGTCTCCAAGCATTTGCTCGTCCCTCCTGGTGAAGTCTGGCGAGGTCAGGACTCCAGGACAGTAACCAGTTGTTTAAGAATGAGGAGGCGCTGATACTGCTGCTGGAAATTAACCTGTCCTCCATTCCCAGCGGCATAGAGCAACCTGAAAAAAACACAAAAAAACATGCTCTTGTCTGTTTGAAACAGTCATTCAACTACCAACTTTTCATTTTTATTTCATTTTTTATTAAAGCTTTAATGTGTGTATTTTGTTATTTATTTATTTATGAATTTTTACAGTGTTTTTCTTAAAATGTATACATCACCATAAAGCCAGATAGCTTGCTACTCATTTTATGTGCAAAAAGGATAGCCGACACTAAATAATACATATAACTAAGTTTTAAAGTTTTGTTTTAGTACAAGACGTTATAAATAAAAATGGGAAGTATCACCTTGTCAAACATTAAGCTAAAATAATTGATAACACTAATACCTAAACTTAACAACTACCCTACTAATTATTAATAAACACCAAATTAGGAGTTCATTGATTTGTTAATAGTTTATTGAGACAAAAGCCATACAATACAAAATTTATAATGAAATGGCCTTAACCGTCTGAGGTCTGGGGTGATTTTGGGGCACTTGAGATGTTTGGACATGCTCTGATATTTGTACTTTTATCAGCTTCTTAGAACATATTATTGACCAACCCTGTATTTTCCCTAACAATACATGACAAAGATGAATTTACATGTTTGCATTTTTTAGAAAAAAAATATTATGCGTGTTTAGAAAGTTTTGTGAAAAAAAGTAGCTGAAATAAGACCATGAAACACACACTTAATAGTAATGCACAGTACTTTTGAGTAACCAGTCTATTAGGCTAGAATATTTACTTCACAATGATATGAAAATCATTCCACTTACTTTTTCAGAGAAAACAATATATTGTTTTAAATTTTAAAAGACATGTTTTGAGGCTGAAAGCCTGTATGCGAGGGAGTGTGAATGGCCATTGAAGCCACAGCTAGAAGAGAGTAGACAGGACTCTGTTGTACAGTTGTCTGATCACTAAAAAACAAACAACAAAACATCTGTGAGCATGCTAATATCAGTATATGTAATAATTTTACGCTTTGTATTATCATAAAAGAGCATTTTACAGTATATCCGAGATTTTATTATCATTGTTTAGAACATTAAACATCTATAGATATTGTGACGGTTACTGATCAGCGTCGCCCTGGCAACAAACCAGCACCACCTGGAAGTCGTTTGCCTGGGCCAATCGCTCACGGCTGAGCGAATATAAAAGACGAACACCTACGCGGAAGTAGGGAGCTACGACTCCAAACAAGACTCTGTTTGACTTACATTTCCTTTGTTTACAGAGTTCTCGCCGTGAATGAGCAGCCTGGGCCACTAAAGGACTTCATGGAGCACCGCACACGAGCACGTTGAACCTAAAGGAGAAGGAAAAGGGATCCACGAGTCACTCAGAGGACCGCCAGCATCAACAGCACAGTACTTTGTCACCTACCTGCACTTGACAATAAATCCACCCTCCGGGGTTTTGTGTTCACTGCAACTGTTGTCTGTCGTGTTCTCTAGCGCCAGGGATCACAATATATATTTATAAAATAGATTTGTGAACAGAGGATCAATACTAAACATTTTAAGACTCACAGGATTCATCATTCACTCATATTACTTTAATATTGTAATGTTTTATATTATACATCGTAAGAAATGTAGAAGTCTGTCATTCCGTTACCGTTTCACTTGATTTCAAGCATTTTAGTCAGGAATTATAGTTTGGGAAAACCCCAGCTAGTAAAGGTGTTCGGGTTTATGCCACAATACAAAGTAAACCAAAGAAAAAAATAAAGAAACACTTACTCATGATAACAATCTGCTCCGTGGGTCAGCTTGCACGATGTATCTTTTATTCCTTTCATGATATCTGCCTGAATCGAGCCACGAGTCAAATCTTTTTTGTCTGAGGTAAAGCAAACCTTATTTCTCACAGCCTGTCTTCTTGAGAAACGAAACGCAGACGAAGTGAACTTGGAGAAATGTTTTCAAGCAGAGCGCACGCTGCTGTTGTGGGCGTGTACATGTCGCGCATCGCACGTGGATGTTTCTAATGACAATAGCGCGTGAAGCTCGGGGGCGTGGTCGAATTAACTATAATGAGCTCTAACCATGAAAACGAACATAGTGTTGTTTTCATACTGATAACTTTATCACAGAATATTTGTTTTCGACAGCACTAACTTCATTTTAGAGAACACATATACAGCGTTCAGTAGATATAACTCTCATGTCTGTGAGTCACGTTGTAATTGACGTGTTGTAATCTGAACATCACGGAGACAGAGGCAGCAGAGAACGCACCCTGTTCATTTTCTTTATTTATAAAAAGCAGAATGTTTTGTTGATATTGTGAGTGTATTAAAAAAAAATAGACCCTTTACAGATTTAAATGCTGTATTACTCTTATATATGCGATCATATATGACTGAGCATTTTCAGTTCTTTTCTCTGACA
This sequence comes from Enteromius treurensis, assembly GCA_032275025.1. Taxonomy (NCBI): domain Eukaryota; kingdom Metazoa; phylum Chordata; class Actinopteri; order Cypriniformes; family Cyprinidae; genus Enteromius; species Enteromius treurensis. The sequence goes on from JAUCMU010000036.1 coordinate 15,661,632, forward strand.
TCTGAAAAAAAGCTGCGTGCTTCCGGCGGCGGGAGAGCCGACCTCAGACCGTTAACTGTCTTAGGGCGAGGCCACTTCAATATGGCGGATACTTTCTGATCATCCATAGTTACTCCGCCGGCATTGATTATATATCCTAGGAATGAGAAGGTGGAGAGATGGAAGTCACTCTTAGATAGCTTGGCATACAGCTGATGCTTGATGAGTCTTTGTAGGACTGCTCGAACGTGCTTAATATAGTCTTGAAGGTTCTCTGAGTAGCCGAGGATATCGTCGATTACGAATTGGTTCAACATGTCCCGGAAAATGTCGTTAAATAATGCTTGAAATACAGAGGGGCTGTTGGACAACCCGAAAGGCATTACCAGATACTCGTAGTGACCAGTTGTGGTGGAGAAGGCTGTCTTCCACAGAAGGTTGTATGCACATCTTAGATCCAATTTTGTGAAGAGCCGAGCGGAGCTGTTCCAGTGATGATGGGATGAGTGGCAGGGGGTATGCTCTTTTATGATAATACAAAGCGTATATTGATACATTTACTGATATTAGCATGCTCACAGGTGTTTTTTTGTTTGTTTTTTAGTGATCAGACACCTGCACCACAGAGCCCTGTCACCTCAAACGTCTCGGTTACGTATTGTAACCCTCGTTCCCTCAAGAAGGGAACGGAGACGTCACTTCGGTGACTGACAAATAAAGATTCCTATTCGTCGGTCACCGATGTGACGTCATAGTGACCGACTGAAAGGGAACTGAACATGTTCACACTGATGACCTCTAGGAGTGCTGATGTTTGCCTACACTGATATTCTCTGGTAAAACAAGCTTTTATTTTTCTTGAAAAGAA
>JAUCMU010000036.1:15684484-15695485 GCA_032275025.1 Enteromius treurensis
CATTATTTTAGCTGTTTGTTTAACTCTTTATGTGGCTTTTGGATTTTTTAAAGTTCACTTTTATACATAAATAATCCCCTGATTTGTGGTTTTATATAGTTATCAGCAAAACATCAAATTAAAGAAGTGTTTAGGTTTTATTCGATTAATCGAAAAAATAATCGCCCAACTAATCGATTATCAAAATAATCGTTAGTTGCAGCCCTAGTTAAAAGAGCATTGAATTGTGCCCTTGTGCCTTAATTTTGTTCAGTTCAGTTTTGTTTTATTTTATTAATCTGATATTATGTGTCACAATTGTTTGAAATATGAGCCAATTATTTTAATATTTTATTTGAAAATAATATTTGATGCAAGTATTCATTTTATGATTATATTTATACATTTTTGTTGTTGTTTGTACTTCCATTCACTGCCAGTAATAAAGCTTTAACGGCATGACTGACAATTACAATTCTCAGAGCTTCAGTATTGGAAGTCATACAGAATTAATAAAGAGAAGGAAATGAAGGGAAAATTAAAAGATTATAAATTCCCTCTCTCTTTCTTTTACAGGACACAGAAATTGCTGCAGACTGCAACCATGTAAGTACTCAAAGGCCTGCTTTAAATAATAATTATCATCGACGTGACTCATCTTCACAGCTCCACGCATCTTTTAGGGTGATGTTCCCTGTTTACAAGACCCTCTGCACACACTCCATTCTTTTAGACTGATTGTTTTTGTAGGTTTACGAGAGAATGCGTCAGTAGGATTTAGAGACCAGTAACATCAGCAAGTAATTTCAGAAGAATAATGGCCTAATCACCATCTAATAATGGCTGCAGCTCGCAATTAATTTGGTGGGGTCCCGAGAGAGGTATCTGTTTCTGATCTCCTTCTCTAACATTCGTGGCTTTGATGTTCTCATTAAGGCCGCACCGCGAGACCTGGTCCACAAATCAGAAACTAGGAAAATGTAGGCGTATGATATATGATAGGCCTGAGTCACCAGTCTCATTACACAAAGCTCATAGTTGAGCAATAATTAAGATAAAGACATTTTTGAAACTTACATTTATCAGCACTTTTAGTTCGTGTCACTGTTAATATGGCAATCGCATTACAGAGAGCTTTCGAGCCACGGAGCGTCATCCAGTGACTACTACAAGGCCACTTACCTCACATGACATCTTTTTGTTTTGAAGAGAAAATTTCATTTTGTCTCTCTGAAGTGAAATCAGTTATTTTCTATTGAGCTGTTACTTCATGCTCAAACCATAAAACAAAGAAAGCATTACATCTATTTACCTGCATTGCCAGTTTTGACCTTGCTATGACTTCATGACTCCACTAAACAAGAGGTTCTTTTGAAAGCACTTACTTTAGATGGATATTATTTACTCATGTTTGCGTCGCTCCAAACCTGTGCAACTCAACATGAAAGAGGGAAAATGCAAACTGAATGTTATTTTTACTGCAGTTATAACCAATGGGAACTAAAGCCTTCAAGATTCAAAAGCATCATCATGTTCTTTCTGAAATCATATAATAGCAATTTACGTGAAAAATAGATTGAAATGTATTTATTTGCTGATAATCATTCTTTACAGTGAGCTGAAACAGTTATACATGTGAACTGAATCAAAAGATCCACTGAAAACATCACACTCGAATGAACTGCCAATATCCATATTTCTTATGTTTCATATTTCTAATACTGTTTCCAGCTGTTGTGGAACTACAAGCTGAATCTGACCACAGATCCAAAGTTTGAGTCCGTGGCGCTGGAAGTGTGTACGAGCACCATGTTAGAGGTCAGTTTCTGCTGAGTCGATTTTCTTTTGGACCTTTGCTCTTAATTCCCCAACAGTTTAGCTCATGTGTATGTGAGTGTGTTGTGATTTCAGTTGCCACATTTCATTTTAATACACAAAGACTGTATGTAATGGGCGTTAAATAGTCAAATTAAAAAGCCTGATTGTTTACTTTCACATTTGGAATTTTTTTATAATTTTTTTTATGGTAGAATTGTGTTATTTTAACAATTATTTATTATTTATTAATCACAATAAAAAACATATCATAATTATGATATTGGTTTGTTCAACCTTTTGATTTCTGAAAGAGGTTTGAGTTGGTTTTTGTAAGTATGAACTACCACATTTATTTATTTATTTATTTTTCCTATGCATTCTCCAACAAAATCGTTCAAAATGAAGAAAACTCTGCTAACACTTTACAAAAAGGTTTAAAAGGTTAACATTAATTAACATGAACTAACAATGAAAATACTTATAAAGCATTTATTAATCTTTAATTAATATTAATTTTCGACTAGTGCTGTCAAACAGTTAATCCAAAATAAAACGCTTTATTTACATAATATAAGTGTGTCCTGTTTATTTCTTATGTATATATAAATACAAAGACATGCATGCATATGTTTAAGAAAAATATGTTAGGATTATATATTAAATATATTTTTATATAGTATAGTGAAATATAAGAATATAAATGCATTGTCTACATTCGTACAGACACGTTTTAATATTTCTTATATATTTTTTGAAAATATTTTTTTATATTTTGTTTACTTACCCTTTTTTTTATTCCACTATTTATTTCTTATTAGTTTTGTAAAAAATATTTAAGGTTACGGGCAGTCGTATAAGCATTTCGCTGCATATCGTGCGGTGTATGTAACAAATAAAATTTGTATTTGAAATTTTAATATGTATATGCATGTGAAAATATTCAAAATATATGTGTCTTTATGTTACTAAATAAAATAAATACAGAGCACACACAAATATTATGTAAACAAAAGCTTTAATTTAACATTTAATAAACATTATTAAAGTCAAAAATATATTAATGTTATTTAATGGACCTGAGCTAACATTAACAACTAACGTTGAGTAAAAATAATAAATACTGTAACAAATGTAGCGTTATTATAAAGTGTTAACCAAAAATCCTGTGTGTGTATATATAAATATATATATAGTTTAAAGTGCCTTTTTTTCCCTACTATCCTGCAGCTCTAATTTCAATGCAAAGGAACCGACGTCTACATTTGTAATGCAGTGTGATTTTATGTTTGACTGCACTGCCATAATGTAATTAAAATGAATCTCAATAGACAAAAGTTTCCCACTAGTCCCTTCACAAGAGTGTATGTGTGTGTGTTCGTTTTGATGCACATTTGTGGTTGAGTACACAATTTAATTACCATTAGTGAAATTGCCTTGATATTAAATAGGGAATGTAAATTCTTCATGTCTGCAGCATTGATCCTTGACTGCTTCTTCTCACGGTTAATGAAAAGAGCCTTAAATCTGTTTCTCAGCTGAAAGAGTGTGCCAATGAGGAGCGGGGGAAAGGCTATCTGATGTCCTGCCTGGTGGACCACCGCGCCAACATCACAGAACGCCAGTGCCATCAGTACATCACCAAGATGACCAGCATCATCTTCAGCGACTATCGGCTCATATGCGGCTTTATGGACAAATGCAGAGAAGACATCAACACCCTGCAGTGTGGCAGCATCACGGTCGGAGAGAAAGTAAGCTTGCGTTCCAATAATAGCTGTGAACACTTTGACTCCTTGCCCACTTAAAACCGCAAAGCTCTAGAATATCCCTTTGGGAAACCATAGGATGTTGGCTTGGTACCAGATGGCTCTGTGATGTAGTGACTCTGCCGTTCCCGAAATGTCCACATTCCTCCAGGCGTGTTGGAACATGGGCACCCGTTCACCGCACTTGCCTCGTTCCCCCGGGTGCGCTCTGCTGAAATTAAAAAAGTTAACTTTAGATTTGTCTGCTGGTTGACTTAAAATAGCCTAAATAAGCTCAGACTGCCAAACATGCGAGATGGCAAGTATGAAGAATATATTTAGCTGCTTTGTGGGTTTACGCATCTTTTAGATGTCTTTTAGATCAGAGGGTTATGCAGTAATTAGCTACAATTATATGAGTAACTGACAGCTCCCTTTCTGTAGTGCCTTTTGCCTTTAAATATCACTAGTTATTTTGTCGTTAAGTTGCATGCCTTAGATTCTGACACTAAATTACTTGGAGAGGGCATTTGAATATCATCATCAACAACACTATTTTACGGCGTTATTTGTTTACAGTCGCCTTGGACAATGTTTTCTCCCAGACATCGAGAAGTGTTCGTAGTTAAAGGCATGGCCGTAGCTTAAACTAATGGACCGATGATTAAAAATTGGCAACATTATTCATCAGACTTTTATTTTTTTTTTAAATATATGTTTGTTTGTTTAGTTTTTTTACTTCAATGCAATTTTGTTTTTGTTTTTCGTTTATTTATTTATTCATGATTTTTTTCATTCTCACAGTATTGTTATTAACTAAAACTATTAGTTTGAAAATTTAATTAAGTAAATAAATAATCGGATAAAAATAAATAAAAATTAAATGTTAGAAATGTTTAGCTAAATTATTTTACATTGAAGTAATAATATTACTAAAATGGAAATAAATATATAAATCAAAATGTAACAATATTAATAAAAATAAAAATAATAAAAATAACAGAATCTTGTACAGTAAGTCATTGCTCAATCTAAATTATAATTATAATAATTATAATTGGAAAACTATAAAAATAAAAGGTTCAGTAGTTAACATGAACTAATGATAATTTCAGAATTAATAATGTATTATTAAAATTTTGTTAAACAATGAAAGACGGTATTTTTATTAATTAACAATAATAAATACTGTAATATTGTAAATGTAGTGTTTATTGTTCATTCGTGTTAATACATTAACTAATGTCAGTGAATGACATCTTATTGTAAAGTGTTACCAAATAAAAATATAAGACCAAGATTAAATAATATTTTAAATATATTATCAAAAATTTTACCAATAAAATTCTAAATAATAATAAATACTATTGCTTTCTCCCTGCTCTTCCTATATTCAAGTTTGAACGCCCAAATTTTTAAATAGCAAACATTTTTACTTCACATTTTTTAAGGTGTCTTGCATTCAAAAGCACCACTGTTCCTCTATTTATTTGGTTTTCAATATCTTACTAGTTTACATTTTCACTTCCATTTACATTTTTCAGTCTAACATATCTGCTGTCTATCCTAAAATAAACTCTAAGCCAAGCTATCCCATGTCCAGAGGCCAAATATTTTGTCTTGTTTTTTTCCGGTTAGGACCTGCATTCTCAGGGTGAGGTGATAGCGTGTTTGGAGAGGGCTCTGGTCAAAGAAGCAGAGCAGCAGGACAAGGCTCATCAAATCAAGGATGTCTGCAAAAAGTCCATCATGAGAGTGGCCGAGCTATCAGCAGACGACTTCCACCTCGACCGCTACCTCTACTTCTCCTGCCGAAACGACCGGGAGCGCTTTTGTGAAAATGTATGTGTCAGCTTCTCACCCATCGCGATAACATTAGCCTAATTAGCATGCTTCCACTACTCACTACAAGTATGCACCTTACTGGAAGGGGGCGGGCTGATTTGATTGACAGCTGCCTCTCATGTGCTGTGAGTCAGACCGACAGGATTAGACCACACAGCTGCTTTGTGAAGGAGGAGACGTGGGCTGTTGTGTTGATGTGTTAACATGAAGCATCGAGTATCTCCCGATTGACCTGAATTTATCTGTCAATGCTTAACGTTTTATGCTTTCTTTTTTTGGTTGCAGACCCAGGTGGGAGAGGGCAGAGTGTACAAATGCCTGTTCAACCATAAATTTGAGGAAGCAATGTCAGAAAAGGTGCGGCACATCTTTAGCTACCGATATATTGGATTTAAAATGGGTTATGAATGGTTCATATTTTGGTTTTGGAAGTCCCAGACAACAGGTTAACATGCATGCAAGGGTGTTTAAAGAGACATTTTTCACAGAGCTGTGTTACACACTGAATTAAAGGTCATTTTGAGAAATCCATAATGTCAGTTTCTGATGCAAAGTCATAGCCCAGAAGAAGCCACAGGAATGTTGGTGGTCAGTATTTGTATGTCCTGTCTGAGACTCTGTGTACTTAATAAGCATCTCTGTCCACAGTGTAGAAACGCCCTGACCACTCGGCAAAAGCTCATTGCTCAAGATTATAAAGTCAGTTACTCCCTTGCAAAGGCCTGTAAAGCCGATCTACGCAAATACCGCTGTAACCCGGACACCAGCATGCCTCGTGCCCGGGAGGCCAGACTCTCCTACCTCCTCCTCTGCCTGGAGTCCGCTGTTCACAGAGGTCTGTTCCTGTCCTTCAGGATCGTACTACAGCTGTACTCTAACACTGGCCAATAGTATCTTTATATTTTTCTGTATTATTTCATATTGCATATTTCATTATTCTGTTTTTTTTTCATTCATTATGTAAATGTTTAATTGATTATTACTCATTATTATCATGCATGTAATTATTATACAATTAATATTTACATTTTAATTTTAATTAGTACTATATCTTTATCTGCCAATATATAGTACTGTATTAGTATTGTTTGATATTGGATATTTAATTGTGCATGTTATTTTTTTATTCTAAGTAGATTTTTACTATTTAGTATCTTTAATAGTTATTATTTGTATTATCATCAATATTATTATTTTATTTTATTTTTTTACATTTATATATTACCATATCAGTTATAATGCTTATAGTAAGAATAAACAAAAAAAAATATTGTTTGATATTGGATTCTATTTTGATTATTATTATTATTTTATGATTATTACTTACATTTACTTTTAGAATAATAGCATATCCTATCCATATTTTTTGTTTGTTTCAATATTGTTTGTTATTTCACTGCACATGTAAATGTATTTTATTTTACTTTTATTTGTAGTATTGTTTATTATTATTATTATTATTATCAGAAGATTATAATTCATATTGACATTTAGATTAGTACAATATAGTTTATTGGCCAGTATTAAAGATGTAATTATTTTTGGTTTTGTTTGATATATTTAATTGTGATTTTTTTTAATTTATTATTTATTAAAAAATAATTAAATGAAAAAATATTAAAATGAAAAATCACTGTATTATTCTTTGATGAACAATGACAGTGAAATTTAAATTATTTGTTTTTATTATAAGATAATTTTTTTTTTTTTTTAAGATTAAAAGTTTTGCTTGTTTTTCAATATTGTTTGTTATTGGGTTTCTAATTGTGTTTTTTTTTTTTTTTTTTTTTACTTTATTATTATCTACATTTAGACTAGTATCATATTAATAGAAAATACTAAATTCACTTGTTGTATTTGTAAATGATTTTAGTTTTTATTGTACTATTTATTTTTTGTTTTTTTAATTGAGATGAAATGGTATGAAATTTTAATATTAGCCATAATATTAATAATCAGCGTAGGCTAATATATTAAACCGAAATTAGCTATTATTATTTAAATATTTAGTTGATATCACACAAATACATTTTAATTTTTTTTTTTTTTTTTTTACATGGAATGCGGTATACTGTATATTCTGTGCAGTGCATAACACATTTGTAATCTGTTCCAGCCCTAGCCTTTGCTCTCATTCATGCATGTTTCCCTCTTCAGGGCTGTTTATTGATTTGCTGCAACCTAATAAGTTTGTTCATTGTTACGTTCCTTCCCGTGGGTTTCACCGCTGTCATTTCAGGCCGTACGGTGACCGGAGACTGTCAGGGTGAGATGCTGGACTACAGACGCATGCTAATGGAGGATTTCTCTCTGAGCCCTGAGATCGTGTTGCACTGTCGAGGAGAGATTGAGGCACATTGCTCAGGACTCCACCGCAAGGGACGAACCCTACACTGCCTCATGAGAGTCACCCGCGGGGACAAGGGCACGGTGGACAACCTCTGCCAGACAGCAGTAAGAAGCCTCGGGATCAACAGTAACATTGTGCAATATTATTGCAATTTAATATAACCGTTTTCAATTTTAATATAATTTAAAATGTCATTTATTCCTGTGATGAAAAGCTACATTTTCAGCGTCTTAACTGTCACACGATCCTTCAGAAATCATTCTAATGTGCTGATTTGCTGCTCTAGAAATAAGTTTTGGTTTTTGTTTTTTGTGTCTTGTAGCTCCAGACTCTTATCCAGTCGGCAGACCCCGGAGCTGATTACCGGATTGATCGTGCTTTGAATGAAGCCTGCGAGTCTGTGATCCAGACGGCCTGCAAACACATCCGCAGCGGAGACCCTATGTGAGTCATGTCTGTATACTAGTGTAAATACTTGCATGAAAGCTTCAGTGAGCAGTAGAAACTACTAAGCAATAGGTAACTGTAGCGAGTGACAGGATTTATTTGGGTGAGTAACTCTCCTGCAGAGATTTAGACTCATTGCTTTGTTTGAAGCACCAGTACTGTCTTTCTCTCACAGGCACCATATAAAACTGCAGTGGATTTAGAGGAGAGAGTCAAATCCAATTAAGTGTGTGTGGAGTGTAAATGTGTCACTCTCTTTTTCTAAGAGGAAGAAAGATGAACTGGGGTTCAAGCTGTAGAATGCAACTCAATCAAGTTTACACAGTGTCTGCATTGCAAAATGCTATGTAATTCTCAAAAAATAGTTTTTTTTAATCATACTTTTTGGTTTTATTTTTATGATGTGCTCATTTATTTAATTTCTAATTGGTTATTATTATTCATTTATTTTATACTCTTTGTCAAATTAAATATTAACACTAAATTATATTATTTTTTATTTGTATTTAATGTATAAGTTTTAATTATAGTGCAAGGCAACATCCAAAGTAAAGGTTTTTGTGTACATAATTTATGTGTGTGTGTGTGTGTGTGTGTGTGTGTATATGAATGCACACAAATGCATGCATATATTTAAGAAAAATGTTATGTTTATATATTAAATATATTTTATGTAATTTAATTTATAAATATTATCTACATATACTGTATGTGGTATGTTTCTTTCTCTTTATATACAGTGTAATAAATATACACAGTTCATACACGCACACATTAAATAAACAAAAACTTATTTTGGATGCGATTAATCACAATTACTCGTTGCCAGCACTAATTTTTAAGGACGTGTTTCATGTAGTGTAAATATTGTAGTAAGTATCATCTTATTGTATAATCTTAATGCCATCTGTGTTTACAGAAAAGCTGGATTGTTGGAATAAAAATATGCTATTTCATTTTTTTCCTGGTATTTTTGCAGTATTACCAACCAGCGTTTTACTACAGAATAATTCCTAGACTTTTATGATTTGTCTCTTTTCCCCTTTATGACTTAAATAAAGTTGTTTTTGTTGCATTTATTTTATTCGGTGCATTAAATATTAAAAATGCCTTTGTGTGTTTGCAGGATTCTGTCTTGTTTAATGGAGCATCTTTACACGGAGAAGATGGTTCAAGACTGCGAACACCGTCTTCTGGAGCTGCAGTACTTCATTTCAAGAGACTGGAAGTAATCAACCTAACCTTTCCAATTCCTTTTTCCTTAGCTGACCTTACCTGATGACTCATACAAATAAGGCCCTTGAAGCCCCCTCTTATGCTTTCCAGTCGATGTTTTCATGCGTGTTTGTGTAATAATAATGTTCAAATCCATTCAGTCAGTCGGAGGTCGTCATTGTGCGTGTTTAATAGCTCAGCACTCGTCTGCAGTTTGAGTCGCGTGCCTGATGCGACCTTCACTGTGTCTCTCTCTCATCTGTTCAGTGTGAAAAAGATGCCCACACAGTGCCATTATAATAAAACCATTAGATGGTCATAACTTCATTCACAGCCCATTAGATTCAAGTGGTTTTTAATTAGAACAGTTTGAAGCAGCAATTTGGTTTGATGGTCCATTGTGACAGGCTGGCTGTGTGATGCTTTGTTTGTTACAACCCTGTAGAGACTCTTGTTCTCTTCTCTATTGTGACTGAATCTTGGCAAAGGTGGATTCTTTTTTATTTTATTTTTTTTTGTAAACTGGTTTTAGATGCTGATTCATTCAACTAGCACTTAATGTGTAATTATTTTTATTGATTTTTTAAAAAATTATTTACTATTTTTACTTTATTTCTGATCGAAATTACTATTATTACTTTATATTATTAAATGCCTTTATGTATAATGCATAATGATAATTGATTTCAGGTATAGCCACAATTCTGCTTTCATATCATGAGGTTAGATGTTTAGGTTAAAAACCAGTTAGGCATGTGACTCATTTCTGTCTCCTGTGTATTTTTATTTTTATTTTTCCTTCAGGCTCGATCCTATCTTATACCGTAAATGTCAGAACGACGCGTCCAGACTGTGTTACACACCTGGCTGGAACGAGAGCAGTGAGCTCATGCCTCCTGGTGCTGTGTTTTCCTGCCTCTACCGCCACGCTTACAGGACAGAAGAGCAGGGCAGACGGGTGAGAAGCACAAAATAATGTGCCTTTTTGTCAGTTCTTGATAAAGCGCCCCTATTATGGGTAATGAAAGGTTAATATTTTGTTTCTGGGAGTCCCCAACAACAGGATGACATGTAATCAAGCTCAAAAAACACATTCATTGTTTTATAACATGCATTTAATTTTTATTTGCTCAACGACTCCCAAACAATTCATTCAACAATTTATTTTCCCAAGCATGTAAAAGAGAGAGCATGTGATTTTGGAATCATCCACTGAATTTGCTATTTTGTCATAATATTCATAAGTGATGAAAAAAATAAAAAAAAAACATTTGCAGCTCACCAGGGACTGTAAAGTGGAAGTTCAGAGAATTCTTCACCAGAGAGCTCTGGATGTGAAGTTGGACCCTGAGCTGCAGAAACGCTGTATGACTGACCTGGGCAAATGGTGCAGTGACAAGACAGACACCGGGCAGGTACAAAATGAGTTTTGCAGATTTAAAGGTGCCATAGAATGGAAAACTGAATTGACCTTGGCATGGTTGAATAATAGTTCAGTACATGGACATAACATACTGTGAGTCTCAACACCATCGTTTCCTACTTCTTATATAAATCAAGTGTTTGCAAAAGACGACTGAAAAACGGTCAAATTCCAACACA
>JAUCMU010000036.1:15703535-15715953 GCA_032275025.1 Enteromius treurensis
GTCTTCTGTTGTTTGCTAGTTTTTGCGCGTGTACAATGAATCCGCAGAAAACAAATATTACTATTTTTAACGGGTCACATGCGCTTATCCTTTCTAATTGAATGAAATTCTAATTTAAAATAATGATTTCGGTTAACCGGTAATAATCGGTGAACGAGCGTCGGTTGTCGGTTACGAGAAATAACATTTCCATTTTTGGGTAAACTATTCCTTTAACTCCATATATTTTATTGATATAGTGGAGTCAGAGTCCCTTATGTTCATCAGGCCTGCCTTTTATTTGATCAAAATGAATAATATTCTCTTTTTAAATATGTTTTATGTAAATGTAATTTATCTGTGTGATGCAAAGCTGAATTTTCAGCATCGTCACTTCAGTCTTTAGCGTCACATGATCCTTCAGAAATCAGTCTAATATGCTGGTTTGCGGATCAAGAAACATTTCTTGTTATTATCAATGTTGAAAACAGTTGTGCTAAGATTCAAAAGATTCATAATTTTAAAAAAAAACAGTATATATAATTTTTGTAACAATGCACTTTACTGTTACTTTTAATTTTACAAGCTAATATTTATGTAAAAATAAAAGTTAATAGAAAAATAGTTATGTACAGTCATTTATATGACAGTTATGTACTTTATTTATTAATAAACTTATTTATTTAAAATAGAATATTTGCAAATGATTTGGTTAGATGTGTTATTGGATAAATCTGTTTAATAGCTATTTAATTATTCATTAATTGGTCACTTAATATTAATTTAATTACTTTTTTATTTAATTGTGTCTTTGTGGGATAGGAAATATGCTATCTGCTGCACAAAGGCTTAGGCATCTTGTTTTTAATCAAAGATATTCATAATGTTATTGTATTAGGTCTATTTGATCTGCTGTGCTGCAGAGAGTGTTGCAGATGAATATGGCTGCTTTGTAATGCTGTGGGACAGGAACAGGGACCCTCCTCCTGCGGCCTGTCAGAGAAAAGCCCTTTATTTATGATCTCCACGAGCCATAGGCTCTCAGGGAGCAATCAAGCAGAAATGGTGTGAAATGGGTCTCTTGATGGGTCAGTAAAGAAAATTGACTATGATCTCTGGGTGATATTCTGCTGACGGGAGGCCACGTGAACAAAGACAAAGACAAGGCAGACTTTTAATAAAAGTAAATGGAGATTTCATACCTTTGGTCATTTTGTAACATGTCTGTGTGTGTTAGATCACGCGGCTGTGTGCAGAGGAAGCTGGCGCGCAGGAACAGATGGGTCAAGTGGAAGAGTGTCTGAAGAACAACCTCTTGAAAATTAGACAAGAAGAGTGCAAGACGGTACAGAACATATCCTTAAACATGCTTCACCTGCTACACACTGCATTTGTTGCTATAGATACACCATGCTATTCTGATAAGAGGAGATTCCCCAGTTAGACACATGGGTGGATGTTAGATTTATATTTAAAACATCTGCCTCCGGTTTCACAGACTAGGCTTAAGGCTAGTCCCAGACTAAAATGCATGTTTTACTACATTGATATCTTGTTCTGACATACCTGAAATATTTTCTTTTTTTATAAAAGCTGCTTAAATGCCTTAACTTAATTAAGGCCTAGTCCTGACTTGAGAGGGAATAATTTCTTATATTTTGAAAAAAGTTTGTATCTAGACTGTTGTGGGACTGTTTTGGGTGGGTTTTGGTGATATTTCGAAATCAATAACAAACGAATCTCCTTTTCCGTGATGTAATTATTTAAATATTCAGTTAAACAGAACAATCGTAGCTTCATCCTCTCCTAAAAGTTAGTCTTTTTTGCTGCTGTCTCTTTAAGAAACACCCTCAAATGCGAAATGAGCAACAGTCCTTGCTCTCACACTCCGCTATATAAATCTGACATGTACAGGTTGAGTGTCCACGTTCAACTCTTTGATTTCATCCTCTTCTCCTCTTGTAGGAGGTGTTGAACATGCTCAAAGAAAGCAAAGCAGACATATTTGTGGATCCTGTCTTACACACGGCCTGTGCTCTGGATCTGAAACACCTCTGTGCAGCCATCAACCCTGGAAGAGGCAGACGTGAGTGTGGCTTTTGTTTGTTTTTTTGCATATTACACAATACATTGACACGAATAAAATATCTTGCTCAACATAGCTGCATATTAAACCTCACATTTCTTCTTGTAATGCCACTTCTTAAAGTATTTCTCACTGAAGGTTCCATTTCCCAATTAAATTCTCATTTGTGTTTAGTTCGCGATGCGCAGTTATTATATTTGAGAATTATTTCCGAGGCAAGTGGATTATGGGAGTGACAGATGGTGTTTACACTATGTGTAACTCTGTAATTTGGAGCTCCTGAATCCCTGTGTTTGAAATTCTTCTCCAGAAATGTCCTGTTTGATGGAAGCTCTGCAGGACAAGCAGGTGCGTTTACAGCCGGAATGTAAGGGAAGATTACAGGACCGCATAGACATGTGGGGCTATGCAGCGAAGGTCAGTACACACAAACACATCATTCAGATGAACAACTATTAAGAATTTTCTTAAATCTATTTACAACATAACAGCCCAAACTCTTATTGTGCATTCAATTTATAGTGCCCCTATCATGGGTTATGAAAGGATCATATTTTGGTTTTGGGAGTCCCAAACAACAGATTGGCATGCATGCAAGTTCAAAAAACTCTTTTACTCGAAAAAGTACTTTAATACTAGTAATAATGTAATAATAATAAGAAATTGTTATATTACGATGAATTTGTCTTCTAAAGTTGTCTATGAATAATAATATTAAGAGGAAAATGTAGTAAAAATAAATTTTAATTATTAATAACAATATTCAGAAATTATTAATATACATATCTCTGTAATAAATGTATTGATATAAATGATTATTAATATTATTATTAAAGCAATAATTGCAAGAAAAAATATATTATTTAAATAAATGAAACTTTATTATTGAAAATATTTATTATTACATTAATATTAATGATGACGAAGATGCAATTATATTAAATAAATTACCGTTTTTAATATGATACTGTTAGTTATTGTATTTATATTATAATGTGTTTCAATTATTATAAATTAGATATATTATTATAATTATCAAAATAAAAAATTGTATTAGCATTATTATTGTTGTTATTATTATTATTTAAAAAAATTATAACGAATAAATTATTACATCAAAATAAATTCTTACAATTATTATTACTGTTCTTAAAAATGACGCATGTATGTACAGTACGCATACACATTGTTAGTAGATTATTTGTAGTATTGAAAATGTTATACTTGATATTTAGTAGTATTATATTTATGAGCAACATTTCACTGTGTAGAGCATCATGTCAGTTTTAGCAAAATTGTGATTTCCCAGGTGGCCCCGGCTGAAGGCTTCTCGGACCTCGCTGTGCAAGTCATAACATCACCTTCAAAGAACTACATCCTGTTTGTGATTGCGCTGGCCGTGTCCATGCTCTTCCTCTTGGGGCTGCTGTGTGGCCGATTCACCAAACGTGTGACCAGAGAGCTGAAAGACAGGTAGAGCGAGGGTTCTACCCATCTGCCATTTCACGCACCATTTCCTGCCCTCGCTGTTCTCTTCGTACACCTGAGAAGACTCTGGGAGCCGTCAGTGGACCTCTGTGGGCGGTCCATGTTTGGAACCCTCTCGAGCCCATCCTGCCACTGAAACCCAGCTCAATCCGAACGCAATCTTTGAAACGCTTCTCAGACAGGATCAAGATCGTTTTGGGACATTATGCCTTGAGTATATGGTTGTTGTTTGTTTGTTTTGGGAGTGTCAGCCTTACTTCTTGACTGTGCTATGGTCATGTGTCAATGCAGTATTTTAATCGTTGTATCTTTTTCCATTTTTTGAGAACAATGGGGCTTTATCAGCAGCTTACATGAAAATTCAGAAGCCATCTTTCTATTTGTTTTTCACTTGAGTTTTTTAATTCACAAGGTGGAATTCACTTTGGTTGGGGGATGGTTTTTGTGTGTCTCCTGACTGTTTTGGCACTGGAGAGGGAAGATGCTTTTTCTAGTCTAATATGATGAACAGTGGTCTTTATTAGTCAGGAACAATGACGTTTAGGATACATTAGACATCAAATGCTAAACTTGCAAAGTATGATATATTAATAGACAGTTTGACAGTCAAGATTATCAAGGATGAAGTTATACAGAGCAATACATGTTCATTACAACTTTCCCCAGAATACACCTGCATATTTCCCTTCATAAATCACAGTGTTTTTAAAAATTCCCATTATTCACAATCATTGCTGTAATACATTATTTTCACTGTTTGTATTTATTTATATCAACAAAGGCAGTACAACAAAAGAAAAGAATGTTATGTCATAGCACAATTGATTTTTATTTCGGTCTGAAATATGACAAACATGGTCTTGGACCAGTTTGCGAGATTCCCCTACTGATATGAGAATGGTTTGCACAGTAATAATGCATTAGACGTTAAATGATTAATATACGAAGAGTACGCAATGTTAAAGATGGTTTGATCGTCCAGAGCCAAGTTTCCTGCGGACCAACATAGACTGAACAGGACCGTATACCCTGTTAGATGTATTTTGAATGTTCACAGGACGATTGCACTTTTTTGATGTTTTTCTTGTGTTTGGCTTAAGCCATATTTATTGTTTACGACAAAAGTGCTGATCTTGGTTTCAAATCTGCGTGCCTCTGCGTGTGTGAGAGTGTGTGTGTGGAGATAAATGTGTTTTAGAACTTATTTCATAGCTATGTTCTAATGTTGCCTTGTTCTCTTTCTCTGTCACACCAGTGAAAGGAAACATTCATTAGTCCTCGTGGATGGCGGTGGCTCTGTATTTTTTCAAAGCTGAAAAGAAATGACATACTCGTCTGATCAATTTGTTACTCTGACAATAACTGTGACGATTATATGCATAGCATTTGCTGAAATACAAAAGGTTTTTCTAAAAGTCAATGCATGCTTTTTCCCCAGATCTCATTCTGTATAATCTTATATATGCGTTGCTTTGGGAAAATGTAACAGGGTGATTCTCATGAAATCCTGTTCGGGTCACATTTTATCCCCAAATTATTTTTTTAATCACAGTATTTTTACAGTTAAACCCATTTCCGTGGAAATAATTGTGCAAAAACAGATTATGCACACACATTAAACATGATCATAAGTTCACCGTTTTCAAAACCACTACTATTTGAAGGGGTTTTGTGGGATTCACCCTTTCATTTTCTTAGATTTTCTTGACAACAGCTGTACCCCTATAGAGGTTTTCTATGGATTCGGTTTTCTAAATCCATGCACATTTGTAAATGCTGTCTCTATCTAAGAGTGTGCAAAGCTACAATGGCCTTGTATTAAAGGGATAGTGCACCCAGAAATGAAAACTCTGCCATTATTCATGTTGTTCCATATATCTGTATGCATTTATTTCATCTGCTAAATGCTGTATTTTGAAGACATTTCAGTTTGCATTAACATATTGTATTTTTATTCATATATTGTTTGCCGAAACGGTTTAGTTTCTAACATTCTTGGAATATCTTCTTCTGTGTTTCACTGAATGGTTTGGCACAATACTGAGTGTGAGTAAATGAGCGCACTGTCCCTTTATTGGCTGAAAAATCTCTCAGATTCCAAAATTTGTACAATATATAGCTTCAAACCTGGAGAGGCCACAGGTGCACTGCTTACCTCTTGCATTGATGACCTCAATGTTATTCTGTAAATAATAGATCTAATGTGCAAATCACAGACAGAGTCCGAGATTTCTGCTTGACTGGGATTCGGACTGTAAAATTCTACTGATCGTATGATCATGTTTGACTATATATTGTAGATAAGTAAATGTCAAAAGTTACGTTATTCCAAATATATTTCTCCTGATTCACGTTTTTTGAGATTGGTGGTCATGATCTGTTTTGGTTTGACTGGTTCTATTCATTTTTTGTCAGGTTGTTTCTTTACTTGATTAAAAAAAAATAATCAAGATGGGTTATAGATCAAAACAAAGTGAGCCTGTTTGATGTGTACGAGTGTGGAAAATAAGTGATCCTTAAACATTTCTAGGGGAGGTGCATGGAATATCAAGTCTTTCCAATTAATATACTTGCTTTCTCTCTTAAGAAAAAATATTTTAGCTTGGAAAATTTGTTTTTTTATAATTTCTTTCTTTTTTTTTTTTTTCAAAACACCATTTTTTATGTCTTTGTGTTGAAGAGCCCTTATTTTGAAAGCATCTTTGAAAGCCCAAGCAAAAGCTGCTCTGGTCCTCTGGACGGCGTCTGCCAGACAGCAGTTTGTCATGTTTCGCATTAACTGCAAATGGACTAAACATCGTAAAAGGTTATGGCTGTGATATTTTCTCTGTTTCTTCATCTTGCCATGTAACATTAATGCGACAAATCAGACTTTTTGTCCGTTTCCCTAATTCTGTACAGATGAATTGAGTTTAATAAAATACTGTAGATTTTCTTAGCATTCTGTTTCGTCTCCAGTTTTGTGACTCAGAAAGCATCATTATTAATGCAGCTCGTTGTCCTATTCAGCTTCACAAAAATGACTAAATTATAAACGCTTTCTGGCTGGCCTTGCATTTTTAGTTATGTCCATGAAACATGCCTTATGTTGACACTGTTTTAGAACAAATTGTTTTCTAAAGCAAATTCAAGGGAATATTTTGATGAGAATGAGTGGATGAGTTTGTTCTTTCATTGGAACAGATTTGGAGTGAGAAGCTGATTGTAATGCTACATTGTTTCCAGATTTGTTCTGATGAAACAAACTCATATACATCTTAGCTAGCCTGATCTTGAGCTTTTCTCCTTGTATCAACATGTCACAAAACACCACCTAATAAAAGACGCTAAAGGAACATCTGCATTGATCAGGTGGTTGTCGGTGAACTAATTAATCACATGAAAAGTTTCAGATGTCTCATTACAGTCAGCAGAGATGTTCTCTGGAAGATAAGCAGCAGAGATTTAAAAATACCGTTTGCAAAAAGTAAAAAAAAAACAAACGAGACATTTTAATTCATTTGGTTAAAGATGACCTATTTAAAAAAAAAAATTACAAAAAGACAAAAAATAAAATAAAAACATTAGTGCGAATCCAACTGAACACACACAGGATGATTACTAATACAACTGTACCAGGCCTCAGGATTGCTGTCACTTGGGCTGCTGCCATCAATTATTATGATAATGAAAGACTCTATGCATAAAATAATGAGGCACTTGTCTTAGTCAAAGCCAGTCTTCCTCTGCATTAAGAGGCTTATGTAACCCAAGAGGACCAGGATAATGAGAGTCCCAGAACTCAAAATGGCATAACATGAATATCAGAATGTCTTAGAATGCGGTTAGTCTCCTTGGCTTTAAAATCAGAGGAACTGCATGAACAAAACCTGATGATGTTCTCCAGAGCATCCACAGAGCATCAGGGAAGCAAGAACATCTGATTATCTGTACAAAGAGTCACATGAGCAATTCTTATTTGATTGGCGACATGGTTAAGTGTGTATTTTTCTTTACTGTAGGCTACGTCATGTTGTGTTTCTTGGTTTTAAATGTTTCAGAATTAAAAACAGTTTCAATTCGACATATACTTTCAAATAAACGTGAATTCGATCATCAAACAAGTGTTGCTTTTACCGCCACCTGGTGGTGTTTGGACTGAAGGGCCAAGGTTTGTGATGGACCTACGGTCAAAGATTAATGACATCAATCCAGAATGGTTTAGACATAAATAACTACTGGACAGCCATAAACGTCAGCTAATTTATAACCCACTAGTCATCCGTCATTCATCCATCCAGAATAACCAAGAGGTCAAAGCTGTCGGTCCTGCAGGCGGAAACTCTATTGTAATTGTTAGGATTTTTTAAATTAGAAATATAAAAATACCTCAAAACACAGTTTCTCTATACAAAATAGCCTAAAATTTTAGAACATGTTCATATATTCACAGAAACATTAAATATTTATATTATATGAGTCTCCTTATTCTGAGCAACCATTGCTGTCAATCAAACCATTCATTAATTATTCACAAAAAAAAAAAAAAAAAAAAAAACTTACTTTTTCAAACTAGTCTCAGGTTTGTCGTTCAATCTGGATACAATACCAATACAGAAAAATTCTCTAGACTCTTAATAGTTTTCAATATTTTAGTTTGTTCCAAAATGTATGAATAAATACATAAATTAATTAATTAATGAACAAATATATGTATTTTTTTTTTATTTTCAATGTAAAACAAATAATAGCATAACATTGCTCTATACTTTGCAAAATGATTGTTAAAAGTAAACAGTACATCACATACGAACATTTCTTTCATATAACCTGTAGTTCTCTGTTAATGTTTCTAAATCCTTCCAAAATAATGAAAAAAACATAAACACAAACGTAAATGTGTTTATTTAGCCTTTTTTTATAAGCATGACGCTCTCTCAAAAGTCCCGCCTTTAGAAGACATATCAGCCAATCCGATGTCTATGGGCAATGACTGACAGGCAGAGAAAGCTTCTCATTGGCTATGACCTCTTTTGAGTCGCATGCAATGTCTTGGCCTGTGGCAGTGGCAAGTTTGTTTTCTCAGCACACCTATTTCAAATACAGTCAGGTAAAAGAGGTCTTTTATGTATGGTGCTTCAAAAAAAGCATCTTTATGACATAACATTTGGTTTCTCTTGAGTTCTCATGTCACATTACCTTCCAAAGATTTAAATCTGGTGTAGGATACACATGGAAGCAGGTGTGTTTTTCTCCATGTTTTATGGCTTCAATATACATATCAGTCAGTCGAAATAAAAATGTGTCTTTGTGATTTTAGTTTTTAGTTGGCAAACTATCTCATCAGTCTAGATCAGCATGCTGTTAAATGATTACCTTGACAACTATGCCAACTGCTTTCATGGATGACTTTTCCTGGCACTTTTTTTGAGTTTGACAGTCATCATCTTCTCATTCCTTGTGCACTTTTTGGTGCCCAATGGATGAAAGAAAGGATTTGGAACAACAAGAGGGTGAGTAAATTATGAAATTCGCATTTTTAGAAAATCTGTTATTTTAATACATTTCATGCAAAGTAAAGTTTATTTTATAAATAGGGCTTAAATATAATTACAAATACAAATACATGTCGGATTATTGTTGGCATTTTTTATATATTGCAGTCTTGTAATGTCTGGTTGAGTTTGTTCCTCTCTAATACAAGATGATCTGTTATTTGATTGTTAACCTCGCTGGTTTTCTTGTGTAAAAAGATGCTGTTTTTTATTTTTTTATTTTTTTATTTTTTTATTTTTTTTTGTGGTGTATATAAGTGATGAATGCTTATGTGTGGTTGTTATTACTTTAATGCTTTTAAAAAATCTATCAGCATTTCTAACAAAAAGCCCAGAAGACACAATGCACAACATTCAACAATTATACTTAATCACTGAAAGCCATTCAAATATGTTACCAAGAATATATCAGAATTCATATACTTGCAGTTGTAATGACTCACTTTTATTAAAGTGACAAAGTCACTATTTTAGTGACAAATGATCAGTTCAAGAAAAAGTACTTTTATCTATCTACTGAATATTCACAGCGAAGAAAATGCATGTTTTCTCAAATGAAACATGGAGCTTGTGACAGTATGAGTTGTTTCAGTCATGTAGTTATTCGTGTCTCCAGCAGATGGCGGTCTGTGTACAGACTTTACCCCTTTATTTCTCTCCGCATTTTCATATGAAACAGCAGCTCGTGTAATTTCTCACTCTATCAGTTTATTGTAACATATAATTTATCTTAGATATATACAAGTTATGGAATAAAACGTTAAAATGTGCATTTAATTGCTCACTTTATAGCTAAATCTTCCACGTCCGTACCAATCCTTAAAGACTTATCAGCTTTCTCAAATCTCGGTTTCTTGGATTTAAACCTATAATCTGATTTCGCCATATTTACTGATGAATTGGTTGAGTCCAATTAAACCTGTTAACCAAAAACACACGTCTATCTGCCAGCAATCATTTAGACTTGTCTGCCCTTCTAAATATTTTTTTTTATTCCTGTGTTTAGTAGTCCTGCTTAAATCTTAAATCATGGGACATTTATTTGTTTTCTTAAAATAATAATTTGTGGAGATACTGCATTTGGGGCAGGGACGCATTTTGCATTGTTAAGATTTACCAATAAGATATAGCCTAGTTATAGCATACGTAATATTATTGGTAGGCTATTCACTTTTTTGTTTTAGCTTAATATTTATTAATATAAATATTAAAATAATAATTATTAATATCGTGTTTAATTATAGTATGTAGGCTATAACATGGACAATGTTATATAAAGTGTTAGCAAATGCATTGGGGACGGTAACAGATTTGTGTGTGTGTGTGTGTGTGTGTGTGTGTGAGGGGCAGATAAACACATCGGGCTGCTGTGGGCTTTTGTCCTGGGGTCGTGCACTTGACCTTTTGTCTGAACTGCGAACAGCTGCTGCATCACCAGCTCTTCTGACACTATCTGCAGATATATGAACGCTATAGAGAAATTATTGACCAGCGGCTCTGACGTGGTTAAAGTTCAAAGACTGTACACTTCATTAAAAAAAATGATTGGGAATAAGTCGAGCCACACGAATTCATACTCTTTACGTGAAGCGTTACAACGCTTTATAAACCTAAGTATTAGAGATTTTTACATTTTGAATGGATTCCCACTGAGATCATCCCTTTCTTTTCTTCGTTCGTTGTAACTGCTTTAATTCCGGCTTTATTTCTAACGAATTAATATTGAAAGAATGCAATGGACGCGAATATGAGACGATGCATTTATGATTTTGTAAAACCAATGCAGTCACATGTCGGTGAATCAAATGTCTTAAACCTTTTGATTCGTCTTCATGATAAACCTTTTAATAAATAACAATGATTAACATTTTGATTACGCGGCAGAAGGGGTTTTATTGTTGAGAATAACAGGACTGACGTAAGAAATATGACTTTATGCAAAATATAAGCTTCAAAATAGGCTAATAAGCGTATTAGTAATACAAATAAGGGTAGTTATCATATTTATTTTTTAATTATTTTGAATGATATGTAACGCATTTGTAATTCAGAACAGTATTTGTAGGTTGAAGGTGTTTTAAGAACGAAAGAGCATCTACTAAACAATAAGGTTGTTTTATTCTCATTTCACCAGCTGTTAGTAATTTAGTTGTAGCATTATAAGTAGTAATATAGGCCTAATAATAATAATAATTTTTATTATTATTAAAGCAAAAGAGCATCACGTGTTAAATATATAGGCTGCTTTAAAAATTTGCCTAAAACTTGAATGTTAAAATGTTAATTCTTGAATCAAAGGCCTGATATCAAATTATAATAAGCTGTGAATCGCAATTATACGCTGTATTTTAATACAGAAGAGGCTGTGTTACATTTCAGCACGTGGCACGGAGGTTAAAATGCATGAACATTTCAAATAAGAAATTTCGCAGGTAGACGAAGAGGATTCCCAAAGCCTGTTTATACGATTCAGACTGTTATTCCGATTTTTATTTTTCTTTTAACGAAAAGCTGATCCAGTAATTTATAAGTAGGCTACATAATATAATTCGATGATATACCAAAACATAGGGTACTAACAACACAAGTGAACGCGCTGTATCCAGATTTCTGTCTTGTCTTTTTTTTTCTATGAAGACAGTGACGCGCAAAATCCGACAATTAAAATGCTTAAAGATATGACATGACGGTTTATGACATTAACCAAGGTATTTAATATAAAAGAAAATGCAGAGCTGGATGTATATAATATAATCTTCTTGAAGGTGATGTTAAAATACGTAGTAATTAAATGACCTTTTATGATCCTGTCCGATCAATGCAGGCCGCTGATTTCCAGTCAAGTTCATGTTCACAATCTCGTCGAGGTTTTTTTTTTTTTTTTATAGAAGCAGAAAAATAAAACAAAGAAAGCTTTAGAACTTACTGTAAGGTAATCCAAATAAAGAGTTTTTTTTTCTAAGGTTATTGTTATCGTCATATATTTTTCAGGTCGTTATCAATTTCACATGCTGTATCAAGTAAATAAAGCCTGGTCTTAACACAAATATTAAAAACATATAAATGATTTATCAGACAACAGTGTAATGTAAAAAGACATTAAGAAGCAATCAAAATGAAAATAAATGTAGCTTTCTACAGGAACAGATAGCCTAACTAAATATTCATACACTGTTAATTATTTGACTGTAAATTTACAATAAATTGCAGGTTACCAGTTGCATGACTTTCACAGTAAGTTACTGTATAATTTTTACAGTAAATTATTGTGAAATGACAGCTGTATACTGTGAATTCACAGTAATTAATACAGTAAATTATTGTGAAATGA
>JAUCMU010000036.1:15716053-15770206 GCA_032275025.1 Enteromius treurensis
TTTTGCGCACATTATAAGATACAAGATGCAGACATTAATGTCTCGCGTGCATGTGCGTGCCGGCTTGGTGTAGATTCCGGGATATTTTGTACAATTTGCGGGCATCAGGGAGCCACTATCAATATACGGGGCACTGGGGTGGCAAATGGGCTACTAGAAACTAAACTATACGGTTTGTATTTAAATTGTATATACAAACACCAATACCAGACGACGATTAAAAGACAATAATTACAAACGTATATACAGATACAAATCACTGCAATTACTTTGGACTGTCAAGTTATAACCAACATTAATGTACGCAAAAACAGATGTGTGCACCTTGGTCTAACAGCGGGGAAAATGCCGCGCAACACATTTATTATGGCAGTGGAAAATCCCAGAGACGAGATAATTAAAAAAATAAAATAAAATTGACATGCGCACTTAATTTTTCTGTTGACGAGACAGACAACGGTTGCTCCGTTTCACACACACAGCAGGGAAGAAAATTCTAAAGTTACTAATTTGAGATGAATTTAATCCACCTTTGCCCAAATCCACAACACCATAATTTATCTATAATACCCACATTAAGGCCACATCTTACCTTATAACTTTATTTCTCGTCGCTCAACGTAGAAAATGCTGTGGGAAAAGAGAGAACGCTGTTAGAGTAACTAAGATAAGCTTTAAGCAAAGCTAATATTAAATGTTTGACGGTGCATCTAACCAGACGTCTCACAGTTAACTTACATTCATTCAAATTTGCGCGCTTAAACCTAGACGCGAGTCTGCTCCAGCTAAGTTGACAACAGAAAACATGACAACAGAACCTACAACTAACGCTAATTTGGTTCATACTTTTAAATAACATGCACTATCTTATAAAAAAACTGTCATCAAATTGATTAAGTTTGACATTAAAACACTTACCGCTGAATCCACCGAATATGACCACGCACGTCAGAGAGCTCTGATGACGCTGCCGCATTTGCCGCTCAAAAAAAGACGGAATTCACAGTAGTTTCTTGTAAAAGCCCCGCGCCTGCATTATTTTCACAGTAAAAGTCTAAATACGGTATTATATTGTGAATGATCACAGTTAACACCTGTGAAGTGGTAATAATGTAATTAACTGTGAAATATTACAGTTATATCTTGTGAAATCCTGGAAAAAATTTACAGTGTAGAATAGACATTTATTTTTAATATGGACTTACCAAAAAAAAAAAAGCCAAAGCAGAGCAGAGGGCTTGTGGTTGTCCTGTCTGATGATTTTTGCAAGGTTTGAGGAGCAGACGCTGTGAGACAGGGTGTCGGGCTGCTGTTTGAGGTTAAGGTCATGGGGTCAGCAGACAGACAGCAGTCAGGGGCTTTAGCCGCGCAGCACATTGGATGTCATATGGAGGGCAGAAATTGGGTGGGTTAAATAAGGATTTACAATTCTATGAATAGCATCAAGATGCTTCAGTTTCCACAATTTTGAGCAGAGCTGTGAAGAAAGTATGTGTTTTTTTCCCCATTACTGCTAGATTAAGATGGATTTTCTATAGAAATGTGTCCTTGGTCAGCAGCTCTTACTTTCTTTTCCTTTCTAAATTTCTTTCTTTTTCTTTCTCTCTTTTTTTCTGAACAAAACAGTACATTTGCATAATAAATATAAATGCATATCCATAAACGGCATCTGTGGCACTCAGTGAAAAAATAATTGAATAATTTGTATAAAAAACAGAATTCAGTATTTCCTGAATTTCATATAAATAGATAAATTAATAATCTCCATTAATACCAAGCTAATTTCAAGAGTTTGGAGTGTTTATATTTATAAGTGTTTATATTCTTTCTATTTAATAGCTACACTGAAAAAATGGTGTAAACACAATATTTACTCACAATATATTTAACAAACAATTGCAATGAATGGCAAGAAACATATTAAATTAAATGTGAAACTTGAAAGTAGAAAACTGAAGTAGAACATTTCTTATCAAATGCATTACAATCAATGAATAATTAAATACATTTAAGATATATATATATATCTATTAAAAAACGCCACAAATCAACGGTCAGTCAGTCAGAAATGCTAATAATAGTTTTGAATCCAAATGATAGAGAATATACATTAATCTAATGCCATTCAATATAGTGGTATCTGACAGAATTTAAAGGCCTTATTCTGGACATAAAAAGTGTGACTGAACCTATAACTATCATCCTAGAAAGTTAATATATGTCTAGACTGGACAGCAGCATGTTGGGACAGAATCATTTATACGTGTATGTCTGTCATTTTTTAGATGTGATTTTGCCAGGCCATCTTTTTGGATTTTAAAGGCTCTGTGTTGAGCCCCAGTTGTTCTCTCCAAAAACTCAAATAGAGGACCATGGTTGCCATATCAACCGGCCACCTGACGTGTTACTGTGGCAACAGCAGTATTATACAGAAACCGCTTATTAGATGTCCCATCTAAGGGTGAGAGGGAGGGGTAACGGTGGAGGGGTGGAGGGACATCTAGATTAAAAAAGAATGAAACCGCGGATAATACCGGCTCCTAATGCTACTAGTAAAAAGAGGAGAGACTGATAACAGCTAGTTTAAAAATGTGTGGCGGATATTAATTCCTTATAAGAGTATTAACCCTTTCACTGCAGCCCTGCTCCAAAGAAGAGCATCTTAGGACAGTGAGAGGACCGCTGATATGAAGTGGGTGATATTTGTGTCCAAAGAAAGAGTCAGTAGAGAAGTGTGTTGGAACAAATATGCTGGTCACAGTTTATGTTGTTAGTGTCACACCCAGAGATTGTATGATTTTTAATAACTGTGACAATTATAATATTGCTGAGCAGTTAAATGTGGGTAACCATATTTCTGTTGTCAACTCGTGTTGGCGATATCTTCAGAGGTGATCATCATCATCTTTCCATGTCAGCTAGAATATTTGATTTTTATTAATTCCAAAATATTTTATTTATAAGTTAAATATGGCAGCAATGTCACAGTCTGCAAAAACATGTTTTTTTAATATATATGTATATATATATATATAAAAGTGCTGTCAAATGATTAATTGCATCCAAAATACGTTTTTTAACATAATGTATGCATGTGATCTGTGTATACTTATTATGTATATATAAATACTCACACATACAGTATATATTTTAAATATATTCAAAGTTCTATGTATATACATTTATATATTTATATTCTTTTATTTTATATAATGTATAAATATTTTATTATATAAACAAATTTTTTCTTACAAATGTTTTCGTATTTATATATAATACAAACACACAGTACACTCATATATTAAATGATTAATCATTTGACAGCACTAAATATGCATTAGACAAGGAAAATCAAATGCAAATTGAATAATGCATTTAAAATATCTTTATATTAAACACATAAAAGCAAGTTAGCCTTTTAAAAGTAGCAAGGATATTGCATTATTTGATATACAGTTACGTAAATGATTATTTTATTGGAAGAATATTTTGGTAAATATGCATTAGACCAGGAAATCAAATGTAAATAGAATAATGCACATAAATAATGCTGCTAAAAAGGCAAGTAAAGAATTAACATAACACATCAAGTGCCCTGAGTGTGTGTGTGTGTGTGTGTGTTTAGCGTGTTGGGGTAATTAACCCACATTAGATTAATCTACGAGGGTGGCATTTGTATCACAATGAAAACAGTGACCCCCAGCACTGCCGTGGGGCACACAGACATATAGAGGTCTGGCAGCGGGCCAGACACACACGCGTGCGTAAACAAACACGCATGCACACACACACACACATACACAAACAAAAAGGATTTATGCATTCAGACCCATCCATTAAAGCATTAAATATAGTGTGATTGATTCACTTCAAAGCGTGCAATTTTATTCTCCTAAAATGGGAAAATGTTTAGTGTTAGGTGTCCTTTTTTAAGGACGATGCATCAGTTAGTGGATGATTTTGTACTGATTCCCAAGACAACATTTAGTAATACGGAGTCTAGCAAATCTGGGGTAAACATTCCCACTTGGCTTATCCTAATAATTTCCTTCCAAAAGATTCAAATCCACAGTAGGATTTAGCAGCTGTTGAAACTTTAGTCCGGATCAATAGCGACTGGATTTAAAGCTCTTGTGTTCTGTTATCCTCACAACCTCTGAAGATCCTGAACACAGGTATCACTTTAGGAACATAAATAGGATTTCCCAGCAGACATGTATTATTCCAATTCCTCTTTTCCAGCTGAGAAATAGTGTTTATGCAAAGTGGCTCGCACCGTGGCCCACAAATGCTTTCCAGAAATGATAGCTGCTTCTGGGGTGTTGTATTGTTTTACAGATAAATATATATTCAGCATGAGTCATGAAATTACACATTTTCTTATACAAGACCTGGCCTTGCTGCTGCCACCCACATTTATGTAAAGCACCTTTGGCTTAAGCATATAAATTTACACATTTTACAGACTAGTCCGTATGAATAATTTAGCTGAATTTTTGATTTACCTGTTCCATATAAAAGATTTAAGCAAATCCTTGATTTACAAAGATGGTTATACGATAGAGCTCAGTGTGTTCTAATCTCTAAAACAGAATGATAAATAAGAAAAACTGTATTTTAAAGATGCTTCTTTTTGCAAACACTCTTTTTTTGTATCTTAACTCACCTGCAAAATGTACAAAATAACAAAGTGTGTTTAAAGGATCAAAACATTCATTTAATCAAGTTAAGGTAAATAAACCACAGTTAGATTAAATAAATCAAATTGAAACTTACTGATATACTCATATTATTTAATATAGAATATGGTAACATGTTTTGTCATTTATTATCAAACGTATTGTTTTTTACAGACTTGAAGTATATCTAATAAATGTTACTTTAATTTTTGCAATTTTAGATAACACAAAAATCTCGTTTGCTTAAGGCATGTTTGCAAATTTGTTATCTGTGTTGTATTATAAATGGATTCGATTATACTGTGCTTGCTTTGGCGTTAGCATTAAAATAATTTTTCAGTAAATGTTTAGTAGGCTACTAGAAGCGGTTGAAAAAGGACTGCAGCCATTAGGTGGCGCTGCAGAAGCACCTGCCTCTGTCATCACCTCATTCTGCACACACAGTCGAGCACGTTTGTATAGTTTGCCAGAGTCCTAGAAACATCCAAGTTGATTTGTGACTACATGAGAAATAGATTTAATATGAAAACCTTTTAATCATCACTCTGGCGATCTGCGGGCATGTGGCAAGAACTAGATGGGGGTTTTTAACTCCTACGTTTGGTTAATCTTTTTGCCTACGTACAAAACACACGTGCTTATATAAAGGGAATAAGATGCAGTGTGTTTGTTTTACGGGATGTGTGTTCATTTTAAGCTTGCATATTGCTGTAATTGAAAACAAACAAGAATTATAAACCAATACTTGGTTTATAAAATGCAACATCTCTCTGAAGCAGCAGTGGTGTGTTCCTGCAGATGGATGAATGCATGAATCAGAAGTTGTATTCAGCTGTTGGTCCATCTGTGGCTGATGAATTCTGTTCTGTTGTTCATAAAGGCTGTTCAAGAAAACGTCATTATATGGACTTGAAAATGACTGTGATTCTGCTGTTCAGCTGATGCGCGTGAATTAAAAACTAAAACTCTCCCATTTTATAGGTGCATGGGGAAAAAACGGCTGCTGCACTAAGATTTTGTAATGCACAATATTTGTAAATGAATAACATTTAAAAATGCACAATAATATATGCGCAATATATATGCACAAAAGCGCTGTGCTTATATTATATACGGATTGTCCCTATGCAAATATAAAATGTACGCGTTATACTTTGGATTTATTTGATGTTAATGAACTTGCGTGTGAATGACAATGTGTGTGGCCGATGGTATATAAGAATACTGGTTCATTGTGGTTCCCTATGAATGCTTCAAAAGTATTTTTATTTGCTTCTATTTTTTTTTATTTTATTTTTTTTATTAATTGTAAAATAAGTGTCGCTTGGGTTCTCCAATGCATAAGTTTAAGGAAAATAGGTAACCTCACATTTAAGTTAGAAAAGACCAAATAGGCCTATTACTCGTGCATATTAAGTAGCAAAGAACTTAGATCAATTCTTTATGTAACGCAGGGTCGGTTTTTATGACAAAACGGAAACGTTGACCATAACAGCTCGTCAGCCATTCAAGCACGCGCGTGCACGGACACACACACACACACACTCACAAAGAACACAAAAGAATTATCATGACAAAAGACACAAGTAGAGTAAAAACACTTCAACACTCGCTCCTTTCATGTAGAAGTTTTAATGGAAACAATTTTCTTCCTGCTCGTGCACAGATGAAACATATGCCATGTGCTACTGGTAAAATATTGATGCGATTATTATTGAGATGTTGTGTATATGCCACGCTCCTTTGCTCGACCTTAAAGATGTTTTTCATACAGGCTATTTATGTAAACATTTGAAATGTGTTTTCTACGAAATTGTAATATGCTTCAGGTATTATTTCCTTTTAACTTTTTACGAATTATTTGTTGATTTGTTTATTATTATTATTATTATTATTCTAACAAGTATTATTTATTACATTTGCATTTTTGTTTACATATAATCTCGGAAATCCGCTATTTAAAACCTGTTCAGAAGATTTTTTTTTATATTTCACGCAACGCTTTGACGGAGAGGCGCTGGGAATCAACAATATACACTCATAAAAAGAGATTTGTACATTTATTAAATATAAACATAGATATGAAATTATGTAAATGGGGGCCTGTTTATATTTACGTATTAATCTCCGAACAACTACGAATAAACCGCTCTATTGTGTCGCTCAATAGATTTTATTTATTTAATTTTTTGTATAAAATATCGCATTCAGCGGCATTTCTGTCCAATATACAATCAATAAATCGATATTATATTTTAAACCTAAATGCTCTTCTTAAACTTTTCACAAGCCCTATTGATTGACAGAAAGAAAATATATATATAGCCTATATTTATAATAAGATTGTAGAGCATGCATAATTATATGATTATAACAAAACATTGCGGTCCATTCCCCACTGAATACTTATCATGTAACTAAGTATTAAATATTTGTGTGAATGTTTGTTTTCATCTGGGCTTCTCATTTCACGGCACCTTTGCTGTTTTTTTCCTACTCTTTATTGTTTGTTGTTTATGTGCAAATGTAAAATTGTCCTATAGTCTAATTCCATCACTTCCCCCCTCTCTCCTCCCTACATCTCCCTCCTCTCTCTCCCATCCTGGAATCTTATTGATCCAGGAGGAGCTAATTATCTCTTCCCCTCGTGACTGTGTAATCAGCACATGCGCAGTGTGTTAATTCCAGCCATTTTTTTGCACGAAAGTAATTAGCAGGAATAAAGACCGGACTGATTTTTTTTTTCACTCTCTCCTCCTTCCTCGAACCGAAGCCAGGGCGCGTCTGTCGTCTGCAGTACAACCAAAAACAAATCTTTTAAATGCTTTAAGAAACAGTCAAATACCTCGTTTAACTTCAGCAGCATGATGTGTGAACGCATGCATCTGTGCGAATGGGATCTATAAACGTGTTTACTGGAATACAAAGCGACGCGTCCAAATGTAAGTTTGTATCCGATGACTGTTCTTCAACGACACAGTTGATTCTCTGCTCATTTTACGCATTTGTTTACGCAGCAAGTATAAACAGCAACACTAATGAACTACGTAATGCACGGTTATCTTTCACGACTGCTTGTTTTTTGCTGTTGTTCTTTACTAGTCAGCGTCATGACATGTTTATGACATATTCGTGAGTGTAAAGCGCGTCCTGTTCACTTTCTTCGATGTCGCTGTCTTTCGCGAGTTGAGTTTAAAGTTAGAAAATCTCTTTTGGTGTTCTCCTACCTGTTTTCTCCGAGAGTTGTCGCCCTCTTGTTAGTCGCTTAAGAAAAGGAGCAAAAAGCGTAAAGTAACGTCCTTTGTGTGTGTGCTTTTGCTTTGACGAGTGCTCTTGTCGCTGTTGTGCTTGTCAACACTAAAGCATCGAGCTTGTTTTCAGCGAATGCATCAGTATTGGTTCGCGCTACGAGTCCATATCTTCCGTGCATCGATACGATACGAAGTAGGTGTCCGAAGCCTCCGTGCGTCCTTCGCGTCGCGACGCACTTGCGCGCACCCAATAGCGTGTATTATTTATAAAGATACGGTGTTACTTTTTGATTCTGCGTCCGAAATGAAGCATAGATGGTGTGAGAAGAAGCATTAGGGTGGCCCTGATGTCCTGGGCATGTTTGGTCAAGCCTGCTTGCACTTATTCCTTCAAGTGTGTGTGTGTGTGTGTGTGTGTGTATGTGTGTGGGTGTGTTTTTTCCACAGAAGTTAGGTAAATATAATAAAACCAAAAAGTGACTTACAAAGGAAGAGTATGTTTTATTACATTCTAAAATGCAAAAAATAAATTCTAATTGTATTTAAATCAAGTTTATGATATGTCTGTGTGGTCACAAACCAATACTTTTTGGAAAAAAAATGTTTCTAGAAATTATCATTGATAAAATGATTAATGAAGTTAACGCTTTTTATTGGTTGTGTATGTGGTCATTTTAATTGTTCTGTTTATTAGATCAATACAAATCTATAGGATGCCCTCATTTGGATAAACATGTTGTTTGATTGTGTGTGTGTGTGTGTGTGTGTGTGTGTGTGTGTGTGTGTGTGTGTGGATTCGCTTGTGTGTGACCGACTGACCGTGTGTTTGGGTATTGTTTTTCTGTTCCCTTTGTGAATCTGTCACACTGTGACAAATAGTTTCTTTTTTTATTCATTATACAATAGTTTTTGGCTTAATAGTTGAATAGTTTGTTTTTGAGCAGCTGTGCTCATAAAAGCAAGCACTGATTTCAGACTTGATTTAGAAACAAAAAAGCAAAACAAAACCGAGAGTACCTTAATTAGTCATTTAGCTCCCTTAATGTTGGGAGATTCACTTTTAGAAATGAAAGAAATACAACTTTACATTTCTAGGTATAAAATCAGTGCTTGACCTGTAATGGAGTGCTTACACTAGAGTAACCAGTTCTACAGTGAGAAAATAAACACTGAGCTTGAGGAGCAGATACAAATGAAGCGAGCACAGGCTCTTTCTTCGGAGAACGCACACAAACACAAGGAGATGGTGTGGGTCGATAGAGGACTGGCTCACAGGTCAGAGTTCACAGAGTTAGGGAACAGGGTGAAAGGAAGAAGACGGGATGAAAGGGCACAGCGAGAGAAGAGAAAAGTGGACTCTGCAGGGTAGCGGTGTCAAACGGATAGTGCTGAGCCAATGAGAGTGTTTGAAGGAAATTGTTCACGATAGGGATTCGTTGAAGCATTTCTTTTACTGCATTAACCACATTTCGTGGATGCACTGTAAAATATCAGAATGTACGAGATAAATGTAACCCTGCAGAACAAAACCAATCTATAAGTCGCACGGGTATATTTGTAGCAATAGCTAACAATACACTGTATGGGTCAAAATGGTACATTTTTTCTTCTATGCCAAAAATCATTAGGATATTAGGTAAAGATTATGTTCCATGAAGATATTTTGTAAATTCCCTACTGTAAATATATCAAAGCTTTATTTTTGTTAAGTAACATGAATTGCTAAGGACTTAATTTGTACAACTTTAAAGGCGATTTTCTTCATTTTTTCATTTTCTTTTACACCTTCACCCTTCACCAGTTGTTGTATTTCAGTCAAATATTGTCTTATTCTAATAAACCTTACATCAAAGGAAAGCTTATTTATTCAGATTGTTAAATAAATGTACATGTATGACTGGTTTTGTGGTTGAGGAACACATATATATATATATATTTGTTTTAACGGTGTAAAGATTGTGTAGATGTTGGGTTTGTAAATAAGGTGTTTCAACATCTGAATAATAAATTGTGTGCGTTCGTTTGTGTGCACACACTGCCTTCAGGGTTTGACTTTTTCTGTTTATCATAATAATAGCTGGGGTTGTGGAAAAGTGAGGCACATCGGCAGATCAGTCACTAAGGCCTCTCAAATACACACACACACACATGCTCACACACACAGGCAGAGAACAATGCAAGGGGGCCCAGCCTGTCAGTTCAAATTCTGCTCTCCATCCACGCCTTAAACAGACTGTGTGTGTGTGTGGAGGGAAGAAACGAGGGTGATCAGTGATTCTGCCTCACCTCCGCTTTTCTGTCAACTCTCACCAGAATTCACTGCAAATATTGAACTATATTACACTGTCTGCTTTAGTCTAGGCAGAAGGAGGTGGGTGCTGTTTGCTGTGACTGTAGATTGGAGGTATAGTTTATAAAAGGTGCATAAACTGCAGTCATGTAAAGGTCAATGGGATTGTTGAATACCTTTTCTCAGAAATTGACTGGAGGTGGAGACAGAGTGTTTTCAAATAGTGCAGAAATGTTCTGTGGGTTCTGTTAATTTCTATGAAAAAAGCTGGGTTTTACTGAAGAAGAGAGGGAAAAAAGCTTTGCATGACTATTCGGTTTCTGACATCCTTAAATTTTTTTGCAACTTGTATTTTTAATAGTAATATTAGTATTTTTATAGTTGACATACTACATCTGAAATGATACAATATATGCATTTTTTTTAATAATACTTTATTATATTAAAAATGTAATAATTTTTAAATTATGCATAAATATATATATATATAATTTTTTTTTTTTTTGGATTGTTAACTAGCAGTTGCACGGTTATTTAATTATTGTTTATAGTTTAGCAAAAAGGCAATTCGGTCCAGTTTTTGCAAACCAATTAATTTCTAATCACAATGCTATTTGTCCACCACAGTAATTATCCTCCAACAGAATGTAATCTCTTGTCAGTTTGTGAGGTTGCATAAATCATTGGTTAATACCAGTGATTAAAAATATACATATAATACATATTTTTTTCTCAGCTAGTCAATTCCTTTTTTGTTTTGCATGTTATTCAGCTCTATAGGATTATGGATTTTGGATTATGATCTAGCTGTTAAAAGGAGTTAATCTTGCACAAACGTATTCTTTTTTCTTTTCCTTTCTCATTTCACAGTGCTTATACTCATGTAATGAATGCAGCATATTTACATGAATAATCCTTACAGATACAAACTTACAGTAAGTGAACAGTGCCACTTCCCAGTGTAACAAGTGCTGCATTTTGACTGTAGAGTAGCAGCCTACACAAGTGATTCCCTTGCGTCGTCAGAGGCACAAGATCAAGTCAAATGAATAAGAACTCTTTCAGAATAGCATTGATCTCATAATCCCGCCGGATCTTGCTGCAGTTTAGATCAATACGTTTACATCACACTCAGACTTTCACACTGGAAACTGAAGTGTGTGTGTCTTACTGTAAGCAGGCTGACGGAATGCATCAGTGTGTGAAACATTGGCCTTCGTTCCTGCCTCTTGGAAACTGAGATACATAAATGCAACTATTAATACATACCTAATTTTTAAGGAGACAGCTGTCACAACACTATCACGGTCCTGCTGTAACATCAGCATTACCTTTTGACCTTTGACCCTACATTTTTGTCAGTCACTTCCTTTTTGTATGTCATATAGGAAGAGCATCAGCATTTTACTTCCTGTTGGCGCATTTGTTCTTTGTTCATTTTAAGGCATCAGTTTTCTAAATTATATAAGTAATACATTTCCCCCACCACTCTAGCACTCTCTTTCGTCCACTCTTTTTCCTCTTTATCTTTCTCTCTTTCTTTTGAAGTTTCGCTCCTGAATGGGCTAGTGTCTCTAATGGAAATGGGGCATTAAATCAAAGATCAAAGACAAGCACACAGCAGAGAGGACAGCTGTCTAAATACAGTGGGAGAAAATGTGTATGTGTTTGCGTGACTGCGAGAGAGAAGGGAGAGGGTTTTAGCAGGGTCAAGTTTGGTTTGATTTGATACTGTCATTTTAGAGTTCAACCCTTGTAACAGTTTTCATTCTTGTCTCCATGCATTCGTGCATGTGCTTAAAAGCATACAAATAAAGCATAAATTTCAAAAGCTGGCGAGAAGACTGAGCGCACACTTGGTGCTCTGTAGTCTAAATATGTGCTGTGTCATGTTGTAGGCATGTAAATCATGTTTCATAATTGTTAGTTGTGCTTGTATGGTTGTATCTGTGCAATAGTATGTTTGCTGTGATACTGAGGCAACATTAGATTAGCATTAAAACAGGAAGCAGAGCCCCTGAATCAGCAAACTGCACTGTGAATGTGAAATCACTCTCTCCAACAAAACAGCCGTGCTTCCCACACAATATAATTGTTTTTGTTTTATTTCTGTCTGTCAGATTAAGCACTTCCTCTTAGTGGTCAGAAAATGTTAAAAGTCGGTCCCAGGAGGTCAAACTAAATATTAAATGAGCTATTTAATAACCTTTTTCTATCAGTAAACATTAAGTAACATCACATAAAAATGAATAAAATAATACACTTAAAAGAGCAGTAAGATTGTTACAGCTTTCATTAGTGGCCAGGTAGTTTGGTTACTAACAAACTTCTTTCTTACACAAAATATTTTATAGGTGTCCTTGTTACAGTGTAATTATGCATTTAAGTACTGAGTAATATAAATTAACTATTTGTACTTACTATATGGTTAAGGGTAGGATTTTGTTTAGGGTTACTTGCATGTAATTATGCAAAATTAATTGTTATTATAAATTGTAATTACATTACAACGTGCAACAAGGACGCCTTAAGAAGATAAAGCATTACCAATACATATCAGCAATTATTTTGAATTACTTTAAATATTTAAAAAAAAATTTGATTGAAAAGGGGATTATTTATTTGATTTTTTTTTCATCAATGTTAATTTTTTTACAAAGTGGGAGGTGGATTTCCCAAAGATATGGATACATTTTGTGCTAGATATTTTAATCACTCTGAATATGATTCCTCGTCTCAGTTCAAAGCAGGTTTCCTGTATATTTTTTGTGTGTGCATTAGTAGTCGTAATGTCAGAGTTCATATTAGGGTTGGTGCTGTTTTGTGTATTTCTCAACCAACATCTTTGTCTTAATCTAGACACACACTTCTAGAGAGTAATTGGTTTAAGATGTGTCTCGATTCCAGCTGTGTGCCCCCTATCAGGTATCCCAGAGAGATGGGTAATTAACCTAGCAGCTAATGAGATACATCACTAATTACACCACACACACATGCAAGCACGGAGCATATAAGACTGGATATTCATCGATTTGTACAGGAAGTGTAGTTTATTTCAGCATGGCAGTCTGTTTATGAATATGCATCCCCAGCACTCTGTGTTAAATAAGTGGACTTCCATGTTCATGTTTGAAACATCGCTTTTGGCCTTTTAAGCCTGTTGTTTTAGGTCCTGTTTGAGCTTAAATCTGTGAACACATCCTTTAGCCTGGTTTGCTAGCATTCTGCTCTTGCTTCCAGTAAGATGCTTAGCATTTACACTATTGATTTTCCCATTAGCACTTTAGCCCCCTCCAGTAGAGAGGATCAGAGAGAGCTCAATATAACAGCTTGAATCTGAGTTCAAGAATCTGCACTCTTCAACCTAGAAACAGAGCAATTAGCCCCCCCAACTGCAATTTGCAAACTCTATACTCTCCTCAGACACCTCCTGTGCACATGCTTGTTGTTTTTACACTATTTAGGTGACTTAACTGTAGATAAATTCAGTAATAACTATAAGCACATTTAATTTTTTTAGCTGTAGCCCAAGGTGTAACCACAAGGCAGGCTTAGGTAGCAACATCATATGTTTGTATTTGTAAAATGTACCAGCAGCACAAACTTACACAATTAAAATGCGAACCTGTTTCTACTTAGCATTAATGCAAATTGCAATTATTTTAGGTACCTAATATAAGGTGAACCCTACTGTGAAAGGCTGCATTAATATAATTCAATTTAATTCACTTCAGCTGCTTTACTGATCAAGGCCTGTGGGGTCCATGTCTCTGGAGAAACCTTGGACTAGAGTCAATAGGGAACTTATTCCGGAGGCGCTGTCATGGGGCAATCCCCTGTAGACAAGCCCCTATGTTCTGCTCAGTTGCCTGAAGGGAAATATAATGCAGATGGAGGGGGGGAAGCCGAGACAGACAGAGACATTTAATTGAGCAGATCTTGGTGATTCCTGGAATTGTCTCTCATGTAATATTCAGCTCTCAGTAATACAGCTTGGCAAAGAGCTATTGATCACAGTCTAGACCTCTCTCTGCTTCCCTTCACCGTTCCAGGGTTGCTTGTCACTGAGTTGTGACACTAAAGTTTGTTATGCTGCTCAAATGTAAATTCTGCGTATGTTACTGTAATTATGTAAAGTGCAAAGTGATTCTGAAAATCGTAATCAGAGTTGTGATTCTCTTTCGTTCTCTCTCTAGGCCAGGGTGGGATGAATGTGCTCAGTAGCTCAGAGGATGGAGTGTTGTGACTCTGTCTCCAACAATGGAGCCTCTGGCCCCCACACACAACAGCCTCCTGGGCTCTGCAGACCACTGGCCCCCAGTCCAATCCTACTGGCCAGAGATCTAGCCATTCATCGGAGCACAGCAACTCTGTCCAAGCAGGGTGGACTAGTGGGGCGGGCTGAGGAGGAGAGTCTTGCAGGGAGGCATGAGGAAAGAGCTAGGGAAAAACAAGTTAATGAATGTTCAACCAGAGAGATGTTAAAAGATGCAGCGGAGAGGGAGAAGGAAGATGAAGAGGAAGAATGTGACGATGTGGAGAGGCCTATTGGAGAGATCCTATACCAGCTTGATGGGTCTGCCTATGTGATGGAGAGTAAACTTACGAGTGTTGTGCCCTCCTCTTCTTCAAGGGTCCCTTCCTCCATCGTTAGAACCTGTTACATTTCCTCTTCTCAAAGCCCGACTCCACAGATTTTTCGTGTCTTCCAATTGCATAACCCTGACGACAGTGATAGTCTAGCTCTGGTGACCTGCCAATCCAAAGATAGTTCTCCTGACATGGCAGGATCATCAGAGACAGGAACAACATGGTCCGGTCTAACCAAACCCATCCTGATGTGCTTTCTGTGTCGGCTGTTCTTTGGCCGTACACGCTTATTTAGGGCTCATGCTTGTCGGCAACACAATATGACCTTCAGCGATGAAGAACAACATTTGCTCTCTTTAAAACACACCTCTGCCATTTTACAGCCTGCCGGCCCAGGTGACCGGCCTCTCCTCTGTTTCCTAGAACCAAAAAGGAATTGTGAGTCTGTGGTCCCATTAAACCTGGCAGCTCTGACCTCTGGGAACAGCACAGAGGACAAGGCAAGACGGAAAGAGAATGAAGACCCTCTGCCCTCTCCACCCAGAACCTCCCCTGCTACCTCAGTACCAAGCCCTGCCAAAGACCCTTCAACCCTGGGAAAAGAGGGCACACAAAGAGGCGAGGAGGATGAGATAAGAAATAATGGGGGTAGTAGCGAGGGAGGAGAGAGGAGATTGTGTTTAGAGGTAGGCAGCACTGTAGATAACGGTGCTCACAGTATTAGCAGCAGTAGCGGACAAGAGCACATTACTGAAGCTGCTCTGTCAAACCAAAGCATTTCAAAACCTCCAAACTCTGTAACAATAGCAACCAGCTTTATGAACAACACCAAAACCCTTACAGACTCTGAGTCAGAGTGTGGAACAAGCTTTAACTGCCACGACCCTGCACCTGCTTCCCTCGTTGTGGTAAACCTGTCCACTGTCACTACTACAGAACAACTTGCCAACCAAGAGAGTGCCACAGCAACCGAACCAAATGACCAGTTAGAGAATGGTAGCGCCATAGCAATGGAACCAACCACCAGGTTGTCTGAAGATGACAGACATGCTGTCACTCATTCTGACCTGCCTAATAATCATAGCCATTCCACGTCCCCCACACTCAGTCAGACCTTAACCCAGACTAGTCTGCCTGTTCTTGAAGAAGGACACTCAGACACAGCCTCTAGAGGAAGGTTGGTGGTGGCCGGTGACGGTGGCTTTGTTGCAGCCGGAGACGACGTTCAAGGGTCATCTTTCAGTTTTGGCATTCAGGCTTCTCTGGTACACACCAGAAACTCCTGCAAGACATTAAAGTGTCCAAAATGCAACTGGCACTACAAGTACCAGCAAACTCTTGAGGCCCACATGAAGGAGAAGCACCCAGAGTCGGAGTCCGAACAGTGCCCGTACTGCAGCAGTGGGCAGAGCCACCCACGCCTAGCACGAGGCGAGACGTATTCTTGCGGCTACAAGCCCTTCCGTTGCCAGGTCTGCCAGTATTCCACCACCACTAAAGGCAACTTGAGCATCCACATGCAATCGGACAAACACCTTAACAACATGCAGAGCCTGCAGACGCAATCACATGCACACAGCCCAGCATCCCAGGCCAGTCCTTTAACCCATTC
The DNA here is from genome assembly GCA_032275025.1 of Enteromius treurensis. NCBI lineage: Eukaryota > Metazoa > Chordata > Actinopteri > Cypriniformes > Cyprinidae > Enteromius > Enteromius treurensis. The sequence continues at coordinate 15,732,476 of JAUCMU010000036.1, forward strand.
GCATCCTACTCTCACTCACCCCACCCAAGCCAGCTCCCCCTCTCCATCTAAGGTCCGGGGACATGCGTCATGGCGGTGTGAAGTCTGCGACTATGAAACCAATGTGGCACGGAACCTCCGAATCCACATGACGAGTGAAAAGCACACGCACAACGTGCTTCTACTGCAGCAGAACCTGGCACACATGCAGCGTCAACGTAAGCACAATGCCACAGAGCTTTACCGCCACTGCCAACCTCAGAGTAAACTGCCCGATGTCATCACTCCTCTGTCCTGCAGTGAAGCCTCTTCACAGAAACTCTTTGAATGCATTTTATGTGGCAACTTTTCTTGTGACACTCTCGAGGAACTAAGTCAACACCTGACCATGCAGCGGTCACTACCCAATTCCTACTGGAGGAGCACAACAGGAGACACCCATCACTGTCGCCTTTGCCATTACGCCACACCTCTGCGAGCAAACTTCCAACTGCACTGCCAGACAGACAAACACGTACAGCGCTACCAGCTTGCCGCACACCTTCGAGAGGCCAGTAGTCCACATGGAAACACAGAGGAGGAGGAAGAAGAGTGGCGCCTTAGGTGTGTTGCTGCTGGAAGTCAGGTGCAGCTCAGGTGCAATGCTTGTGACTACGAGGCCAGTAGCTTGGAGAAACTGAAGTTACACACCATGAACTCCAGACACGAGACCAGCCTAAGACTGTATAAGGTAAGTCTCACAATAAAAACCAGAAACTCCTGTGTACAAGAACTATTGCTGTCAGTAAAAGCCAGAGATGCCCTGAGTGACGCCATTCTTCCCAAGGCCTATAAGTCCTCTTTGGTAATTGAGATGGATTGTATGTTATTTTTTCCCTCCTGCTAATGTGGTCCATTAACTCAGCACATCTCTAATCAGTTTAGAGTTCTGTAAAACAAGTGGACTGGTGTTTGTCACCATGGATGTGCTTTCGCGTCTATGTGTGCGCATGTGATATTTCACTGAATTCATTCGATTTTAATCAGTCTGCTCCGTTTTCATCAGACGTCAAACAGAGGGAGAGATTTAACATTTGTTTGAGCAAAGCTTGTTAAGTAACATCTACATAGGTGTTTTTACAGGGCTGTATTGATCCTGCATTGATCTATATTATGCTGTCCACATTAGAGGAAGCCACATATTGATCATTTATGACTACATGGTCAATATATGGTTTCCGCTGGAGTACTCAAGTGTGTTATTTACTGGTGTTGAAATGTGAGCTAGATGAAGAAGAAGGGTGTTTTATTCATTGATTTAACTTCTTTTCTTATTTCCTTTCTTTCACTGTCACACATGCATACATGTTCATTGTTTATCTTCACTTTCTCTCAGTATTTGCAGCAGCTGGATGGAGTGGAGTCTGAAGATGTCTGGCTGCACTGTGTGCTGTGTGATTTCTCCACTCAGAACAGCCTTTCTTTAGTGCAGCACTCTCATTCATTGAGCCACCAGAGAGGGGAGGGGCTGCTCAGACTACAGCGAATCCAGAAGGGTCTGCAGGATGAGGAGGAGCTTGGTGCCATCTTTACAATCCGAAAAAGCCCTGCTCAAGAAAATGGTATGAGACACACATGCACGGTTGCTTTGTAAATCAAAGAAAACCGAGTTTAGTTCAAGGCTCCTGCAAAGCACCAAAAACGGTTATTTTAAACCATTTTAGTTTAAAGTCACATTTCAAGGGAGGAAAGTAAGCAGAATCCAACACACTCATAAACAGAACACCAGCTTTTGATGCTAGATTAACATTAGCGATAAAGTCAGGGAGAATTCCTTAAAACCCAAATCAAAAGACTAACTGTCCCTTGTGTGTTGCGCTCATGATGCTCAAGGCTCTAAACACACAACAGAACAACAGAGGGGGAGGGGCTGACAGACATGCCGAAAAACAGAAAGAATAGACAAGAGAAGAGGGCAGATATTTACACTGGGGTAATTGAGAAAACCGGGTGGTGGAGGCAATTAGCATATAGTTCTAAGACAGAATAAGCTCAGCTAATGAGTTGAACAATAGCCTGACCTTGGCACCCAGCCTGTTTGTATGTGTATATGTACATATGCATTTGAGAGAGAAAAAGAAAGAGAGTGAGCGGTGTGCTTTTTGTACAGAATGGTAGGAATTGATTCTGTTAATTGACTTGCCAATAATCACATTTGTAACATCTTCACGGGCAAGGAAGAAGCTAAACTGGAGGGTTAGCCAGTCAATGCTGCCAATAAAGGCGCAACCCACTAACGAGCCATGAGTTAATTAACATTCTCCAATTAACATTTTAAAGGAAAGGCACAGGAAAACCTAATATAGATTCCTAAAGACTGACAGGTGGGTAGTATTCACTGTTTTTGTGCTATGTGTTAATATTTTAGTCTTTTGTTCTGTGTTCTTTTGTTATATGTTTTTGTAATTGTTAAAATCCCACAAAAAATAGAAATTCTAAAGATCAAAAAAGGAAAGGTTAAAGGACATATTCAGGATGAACAAAAATAGTGACATGCAGGGTACAAGAAAAGGTTAGCTGCTAGTGTGTCTTGTACAATCAATGCTAAAGTCAGTGAGTGAGAGTAGAGTAGCTGTTTTAGTGTGAATTTGAACCTGTAGGAACATCGAATCAGTGCTGCTTCCGACCTGCTGGAGCGCCGCAGCTGAATGGCTGGTTATTGATCTCTTTAGGAACACCAGGGCATTGCCTAATTTATAATCAATACTGGATCAATCCTGCTGAGCATTTGTATATTGATCCCCGGGACGAGTAGGAAGTGCTGATGAAGTGTGTGTAGAGTGTGTGCCTGGAGTGTGTTAGCATGTGTGGGTGCATCTGATCACTTCATTACTGGCCGAAATGACCTCACCACGCTGAGCCACGGCCATCTGTTTTGTCCAAGACGTGCATGCAAAAAGAAGCACACACAGATGCATCATGACCATTCAGAGTGAATTACCCCCCCACCGAGTTTGAACACGGTTTAAAAAATAAAATATTTCTGCCTTTGATAATTAAGTTGCGTGATTGTCTAAAACTAAATTTGGTTACATTCGGATTATTTCTGCATTACAAATTCGCAAAATTTAGTTAGCATAAAATCTATAAATTGCCATTTTGTCACTATTTTTTAATGTGACATGCAACATATCATGAGTTTTCACTATTTAATGATTTCCTAAAGTAATATTCATTCATTTATTTATTTGAATTCCATCTCTAAGCTTTTTTGTTGTGATTTTCCCCGTGAGAGATGCTCAACAATAGGCTAATATTTTTGGTCAGGTTCAGCGCGGTGTGTGACTTTGAGAGAATGACTGAGCGAGAGGGCTCAATGGGGCGGTCGTAACTAGAGCGGATTTGACAGTTTCAGGTTATGTGTTCTGTGTTTATGGGTGTGTTGGTTTGATAGGAAATCAATAGCGTGTCTGTCAGGATAATTGGTGTTCAGATGGCCTTTCTCGCTCTCTCTCTCACCCTCTGTCATAATCACCTTCTCAAGAACCACCAGAAGATACCTCAGCCTGCCTTTGATTGGTCTGTTATGACAACCCTCATACATTTTTTTTTTGTTTCCACTTGCCCCCCTCCCCTAATACCACAACCGCCCTCCCCCCCTTCCCAAAACCCACCCAAATCAACTCTGTTCTTCTTTTCCCTTCCCCCACATAGCAGAACAATTACTCTGCTAAGAAAGCAGAAAGGCAGAAAGCAGGAGAGAAGAGGATGAGGAGAGGGAGGGAGGGCGTCGAATGGGGTATCTGGTTTAGTGTGTCCCGAGGCTGTGTGTTTTGTACCTACGGAGCTCAGCCGAAGCTTTTAAATGCTGCAAAAGAACAACAGAGCATCATTGCGCTTTTTGAATTTCCAACTCTGGATTCTTTTTGATTGTAGAGTTTCAGAGCTCAAAAAAACAAGTCTAAACTGAAGGCTGTTGTCAAAATACTGCCAGTAAATGTCATCCCACATGTTTTGGATAATGCAGTCAGTTCAATTCTCAGAAAAGAAAGCCTGTTTTTGCAAGAAAGCTACAGCTAGATTCAAACTGAGTACAATGCGGAGACCTATTGTATGAAGATAATTTTTAAAGCCTGTCATGGCGGCATTGTTCGCCAATTTGTGCTTTGAAATGGACTCTTTGTGTGTGACCCTCCTGACCTCTGCTGCATTATCTTCCTCCTGTGACTTTTCAAATCCCCACAGGTCAAATGAAGCACTGCTGACGCCGCTTACTTTAGCTCTTCTTCCTAATTTTCTTTTCTAGTATCTCTCTTTGTATGTTTGACTGTAAAGGGCCAATATTTTTTACTTTTATGTTCATCTAAAAGAGAGTGTGTACATCTTTTACTGTATTGTGTCGATCTGTCTTTGTGTTAATATGCTTAAGCAGGTTGGTTGGGTCTCTCCGAGCTAGTGGAGACTGACCCCTATAGGTTTGAATATGATTCTGCAGTTAATCTTGTTTTACAATAGCACATGCATGCAAAAGATTTCATGCTATGACTAGTTGCCTAGTAATTCAAATAGAGAATTTGTCAAATGCAATGAGCTCTCTGAACCTTTCGCTTTTTATTGCTTTTTTTTTAGGAGATAAAAATGGGATGGACTCTCCCACTGAGGTTACGGCTAACCAGGACAACAGAAATAAACATGGAGACAGAACAGAGAAAAAATCAGGTCCTTAAAAAAAAATTCCAATAATAATAATAAAAAAAATTAAAAAAAAGACTGGAACAGTGGTGTTGCATGTGGTTTTTCATCAATACCTACATTTTTCATTATGCTTATTATATTTCTTGTTAAAATCCAAAACATTAATAAATATTAACTTATTAATATTATCATACAAGTAATTATTATTTGTATTTTGCATTGTTTTTCCCTACTGTCCATGATCCCAATTGGGAACCATTGTTTCACAATAAGCTTAGTGTTGTTAATAATGTGTAATAATGTGCGCCCCTTTTAAATGATCTGTGTGCTGTTGCTACTCACAGAGGGATTTATTCAAATGGAAGCCGAGCAAAATGAGTCGTCTTCCAGTCCTAAGCGTCCTTCATCTGGATCTGACGAGTCAGTTGAGCCCTCTCCATGCAAACAGCCACGAATAGAGGAAGAGGTCTGCTGCAACGTACTATAACACACACAAACACACACACACACACATATATATATATATATATATTTAAACCACTGATGCTACATACTATATTAATGTTTGTATAAGATAAACAACATTGGCCCATTTTACCACTGCATATCTGAAACAATCTCTATACATTGTGCACAGAAAAAATCCAAGCCTAATATAATTTAAAGGAACTGGATGCTGCAGAGACTGTATGTAGTTATTGTAGCTACCTCTAAATATTTTTGTTGGTTTTCTCTCATTCAGATGCGACTGTGTCCATTCTGTCGGTTCCATCATACTGATATTGAGCGTCTAAGGAGTCATGTGATGAACCAGCATGCAGTTCAGCCGGCTGTCCGCTGCCCACTGTGCCAAGACACACTGCACAGTATTGCCCTCTTGCGTACCCACCTCACACATCTGCACAGTGTCACTGCAGACTGCACTCAGAAGCTCATCAGCACGGTGAGGGGAAAAAAAAAAAGAAACACAGTATGCATGTACTATATATTTATATTTTTTGCTTAAATTTATAGTTTGTAATTTGTTCAAATTTAAAGCAACCTGTGGTTTTGGAACAAACAAAATGTCCATTCCAGCCACAATCCTCCATGCAAGAAATATTCCCTAGTCATCTAATCAGCTAAAACAAAATAATTGAAGATAATAAGAATCGATTTAAATTAATATATTTTGTTTTCTTATTGAAATTTATATTAAAACAGTTTTAAGTATATATGTGTTCACAAGTCAGTCGATAATCAGCTACTTGGCTAGAATTTTTATTACATATTGCATAGTGCTTGTTAAATTATGCACATTTGTGTAGGCCACATCTTATTTGCTATTATTATGCTATTTTGTCTGTCAGCCATGCTGCTATCTAGATAAAAAAAAACTCTCACTCTAACGCTATTCCTTTGTATGGTGTAAAAATTGTGTTTATGTAAGAAAATGTTGAGCACTGTGTGTAGAGGGGTGTTCAGACCCTGAGTGACTCTAGCGCGAGTGAGTGGAGACAAGTAACGACATTGAGTGGGGGAAGGGAGAGGTAGCTGCCTCAAATCCAATGAATATTAAAATTAGCTTTTTTATCTTCAGAATATAAATTGATACTAATGCACCCAGAGCTTGTTTGAACCCCAAGCAGACATGCCTCACTGTTTCTGAAAGGTTGGACATTTTTTGCCAATTCAGTCTGCTTGCGCTGAGTCCTTTTTCTTGCGTAAAAGGCTTTTCTGTCATTCTTTCCATTCATGTGCTCTCCCCTCTACTATCATTCTTGTTCTTCCTTGCCCTCTCTTCTGCCATCTCTCATGATTTTTCTATTCGGTACTTTGCTTTCCTCTCCCCCCCCTTCCACAGCTGAACTGAAATACAGTAATGAAAATAATTGTGCTTCATTAGTTCTGAGCCAGTGCTAGGTGATTTTCGTTATGAACCGTGCTTGGTAATTATGTTCTAAATTAAATGTGACCTTGAAGAGGACTTGTGTGCTTTCCTCGTTTCCTTTTAATACAGCACTTTCCTGAAATGGTGTGCTTTGTAATGGAAATAGCAGCCATTTTGTCTGGTTGCTCTCCCTCCCTCTCCCCCCTTAAAGTTGCATTGATTTACACATTTTAAAGTTGAGTGGGTACAGAAGGAGAGGGAGATAAATAAAGTAGGTTTTTTTTTATTTTACATCCAAAGTTAGCTAATTGTGTTGTCACAGACCAAAGAGGGCTTCCATTCATACTTAACCTTTGAACTCCTTTAAGTGTTGGTTCATGACTGCGATTCCGTTTTTGCCATCTGAAGTTAAGGGTCTATTCTCTAGCACCATGCATCGTTAATGCACACATGTAGCAGGATAATGACCAATAATTTTCAGAGATAACAATCAAATGACTTAATAATGAGATTTTGTGGATTAATTAATCCACAAAATGGATTTATCAAACCTATTATGATTTCTTTTTCCCCCTTGTGATCAGGTGATTGCTTCAGACGTGCTGCCAGAAAAGATGTTTCTACCAGTGCATAGCTCGGATACACAGCCGATAAATTCTAATGAAACAAAGAGACTGGATGGTTAGTATTAGCGTCTACTACTAATCTTATTTATTAATATAGGTTAAGCATAGTTATTTATTTGTCATTTTAAATAAGTTAATATCCAACTCAATAATTAGTCTGAAGGTGATTTATCAATATTTGTGCTTGGTTTAATTACCAAATGAAATTAAAGATTTTCTTAAAATGAATTTTGCCTCATGAAAAATTCACATCTACCCTTTTTTTTTGTCTTTAGACATTTTAACCGATGCTGAACCTGAGAGAGGTACAACACCTCACTTGGAGACAGCAAAAATCTATAAACAACCTTCAGAAGATGCAGAATCCACAAAGGAGAACAATGCTGCTTTTCCATGTTGGCAGAAAGGCTGTAACAAAGTCTTTACATCCTCAAGTGCACTCCAGACACACTTCAACCAGGTCCACAGCCAGAAATCTCAAACAGCTATATCTGATCGCCACATTTACAAGTACCGGTGCAATCAATGCAGCCTAGCATTCAAAACCCCTGAAAAGCTGCAGCTGCATTCTCAGTACCATGCTATCAGAGCTGCAACCATGTGCTGCCTCTGTCAACGCAGTTTCCGTACAATGCAGGCCCTTCGGAAACACCTTGAGACAAGCCACCTGGAGCTAAGTGAAACCCAGATACAGCAGCTTTATGGTGGTTTAATGATGAATGGTGATACTCTGATCCCCGGAGATCAAACTTTTGGTGAAGAGGAGGGATTGCCCGAAGAGGATGAAGAATGTGATTTGGAGGAAAAACTAAGTCCTACAGACAATGATTTAAGTTTGGTTAAAGATAATGTTGAATGTGACCCTAAACAGCCTGTTTTTCCAATTAGAAAAGGCCCAAATATCCCAATGGAGAAATTTCTGGATCCATCAAGGCCTTTCAAATGTACGGTTTGCAAAGAATCTTTCACCCAGAAGAATATACTCTTGGTTCACTACAACTCTGTATCACACTTACACAAACTTAAACGATCTCTGCAGGACACGTCAGGTGGCTTGAAAGAGCCTGTCAACAATGCAGACAACAAACCATTCAAATGTAGTACTTGCAATGTAGCATATAGTCAGAGTTCAACCTTGGAGATTCATATGCGCTCTGTCTTGCACCAGACCAAAGCTCGTGCATCCAAGCTTGATTCATCCACTTCTAGTACTGAATCTGTTGGCCCTTCCCCAGGCAAGGCATTGTCTAGCACTTCTGCAACCATGAAGCCTGCTACTTCCTTAAACAATGCTGGTCTAAGCCACCAACAAAACCCTGAACACAATGGCACACCTGCAAACCCAGACACCAGTCGTCCTTCGACATCTGACATGAGGAATAAGTTGGTAAACATGATTGATTCAGTTACCAAGCAACAACAGATGTTGTTACAACAACAACCATTGCAACAACAACAGCAGCAGTTAGCACAAGCTCAAGCCCATCTCCAGCAAGAGCTCCAAAAGAAGGCTGCTCTTCTTCAGTCCCATTTATTCAATCCTGCACTTTTACACCCCTTTCCTATGGCTACAGAGGCTCTTCTTCCAGTGCAGCAGCAACAGCAATTGCTTCTTCCTTTTCTTATTCCAGGAGGAGAGTTCCGCATGAATCCAGAGGTAAACTTCAAAGGCTCTGGGCTAACCATAAGCACATTAAAATCTACTGTAAATGAGGATACTGCTGAGTCTTCCAAGAAAGATGTGCCAAAACATTGTTATAAACACAAACTAAATGAAGATTTTGCAATTAATTCTGTAATGGATAAACAGAATCTGACCAATGATCCACCATGTGAAAAGGACACAGATGGGCAAAGCAGTAATGAAGAGTCAAAGGAAAGTGATAGTGAATGCACCAGTGAAAAAATACATGCTCTTAAATCTCAAGAAAACAAAGATTTAAACAAAGAGAGGTCAACCAGTGGGGACAGTTTTGATGAGTTTCTTCCACCAAGAATAGCCCATGATGCACCTGGAAATGCTTCAAAGGCCTTGCTTGAAAACATTGGTTTTGAGTTGGTCATGCAATACAATGAAAATAAGGAGAGATATCAGAAAAATCTTACTGAACCAATACCAAATGGTAAAGAGGTCTCTGATATTAAAGAGGTGGGTAATTCGGATGACATGGAGAAGCTAGAGTGCGAGTCTTGTGGGAAGCTTTTTTCAAATGCACTCATACTAAAGAGCCATAAAGAGCAGATTCATCATTCCATATTCCCTATCAAGTCATTGGAGAAATTTGCCAAAGACTACAGGGAGCAATACGACAAAAACTTCCCATTGGGACCTACAACTCCAGAGGCTTCTCCTGTCTCATCGCCTTCTCCTTCCCCTCCTGCAATTCCTAATTCTTCACTGCAGCAGCCACAACAACAACAACCAGTGAAACCAATTATTCCTGCCTCTACACTAGCTACCCCTGCTACTGTCTCCATCCCTCAAGTGAAAGCTCCATTAGCTCAAATTCCCTTACCCATGGAACTGCCACTCTTCCCGCCACTCCTAATGCCTCCCATACCTTTGCAAGCTTTAACACCTCAGGTCCCTGTCCATCTGCCCTCAGTGGAGGCTGATTTAACGCAGCTTTATCAACAGCAGTTGACTCCAGCCATGTTACAGCAACAAAGTAAACGACCTCGAACAAGAATCACAGATGACCAACTTAGAATCCTGCGTCAGTATTTCGATATTAACAATTCTCCAAATGAGGACCAAATCCATGAGATGGCCAACAAATCTGGTTTGCCACATAAGGTTATAAAGCACTGGTTTCGGAACACTCTATTCAAAGAACGCCAACGCAACAAGGATTCTCCTTATAACTTTAGTAACCCTCCCATCACAACACTAGAAGATGTAAAGGTGGATTCTAGACCACCGTCTCCTGAACCAACCAAACAGGAGATTTATGGGAGTAAGAGGTCCTCAAGAACCAGGTTTAATGACTTCCAACTAAGAGTGTTGCAGGACTTTTTTGATGCCAATGCATACCCCAAAGACGATGAGTTTGAGCAACTGTCCGACCTCCTTAATCTTTCTACCCGTGTAATTGTGGTATGGTTTCAAAATGCCAGACAAAAAGCTCGGAAAAATTATGAGAACCAAGGAGAGGGAGGGAGGGATAGTGAACGTCAAGACCTATCGAATGACCGCTATTTTCGTACTTCCAACAACAGTTTCCAGTGTAAGAAATGCAACATAGTCTTTCAACGCATTTTTGATCTTATTAATCACCAGAAAAAGCAGTGTTACAAGGATGAGGAGGAGGAAATGCAGAATGATCTTAATGAAACTGCAATGGATTTTAAGACTGAGTGTCATAGTCCCATATCTGGACCCTCTTGCTTTACACAAGCAGCTTCTTGCTCAAGCCCCTCCAGTTCCTCTGTATCTAGCACTAATGTAAAGTCCACGGATTCTGAGCATATGCACACAACAAGTCTTACAGGAGAGCTTAAACAAACAAATGAAGCATCCTCTGATCTTAAACAGGCTGTTGGTATCAACTCTGAGTTTAAGGAATTAAAGAAAAGAATACAGGAGCCAAAGTCTCTCTGTGAAGAGAACCAAAATGCAAGCACAGAGATTCCCTCACACCCACCTACTAAACAACAAATTTCCTGCACATCTGAAACAAACCCAGCTCCATCACAGAGCTCACAAATTATTTTTAGTCCTTTAGAGGTTCCTTCAACTGAGCAACAACAGCAACATAAACCAGCCCAGGATATGAGCCCTTACCACTGCATCCAGTGTAAATTGAGCTTCCCCTCATTTGAACATTGGCAAGAGCACCAGCAAATGCACTTTCTTACCCAAAGTTACTTTCCCACACCACCATTCCTCGATCGTCCTGTTGACATGTCTCTTATGCTGTTTGATCCTGCTAATCCTTTACTTGCAAGGCATCTGCTTTCGGGAGCAATTTCCCAAATAGTGGCAAATCCACCTGCAGTGACCACCATTCCTGATTCAACCATAAACTCTCTGAAGAGGAAACTTGAAGAGAAAGCAGGATCCAGTTCTATGGAAAATGATTGGGAAAACAATGGGGAGGAACCCCAGCGAGACAAACGTATGAGGACCACTATAACACCAGAGCAGCTGGAAGTTTTATACCAGAAATATCTTTTAGACTCCAATCCAACACGCAAAATGCTTGATCATATCTCCAGTGAGGTCGGTCTCAAGAAAAGAGTGGTTCAAGTCTGGTTCCAGAACACCCGAGCTCGTGAAAGGAAAGGCCAGTTTCGGGCACAGGGACCATCTCAAATCCATCGTCGCTGCCCATTCTGTCGGGCTCTCTTTAAGGCACAGACTGCACTTGCTGCCCATATACGTTCACGTCACTGGCATGAAACAAAGAATGCAGGCTATAGTATGGCAATACATAATATAACTCAAGATCAGGAAGGTTCTCAAATCAAATCTGATATCTTTGGTTTTGCCAGTTATTCTCAGTTTATTAATTCTACTGATGATGTTGACTCTCCAGCATGCAAAAGCATTGACCTGTCTTCACATCAGCAGCGTCTGAGCCCAAAACCTATTAAAGGTGAGGGAATGGAAGATTTTGAGATGCCTTCTGTGTTAGTTTATCAGAATCTTGAAGAAAGCAACTGTGACGCTAACACAAACATGGTCCATGACCATACAACTGATGAAGGAAATGACTCTCTAGAGGCTAAACATGGAAGTATTGACCACATGTCTCCTAGCACTGAAAAAGAGGCTTCTTCTGAAAGTGATGAAAAAATGTCTTCTGGATTGGTTAGTCCTGCAATGAGCTTTAATGCTAAAGATTTTGATAATGATTTATTCTTAGATTACAGTGAAACCTCCAGCCTGGCTGATCCAGCTTCACCATGCCCTGGTAGCTCTAATAGTCAGAGCTTGGATAATGAAAGACACAGTCAAAAACGCTACCGTACTCAAATGACCAACCTACAGGTAAAAGTGCTTAAAGCGTGTTTTAGTGACTACAAAACCCCAACAATGCTTGAATGTGAAGCCTTGGGTAATGATATTGGACTTGGCAAGAGGGTTGTTCAGGTGTGGTTTCAGAATGCTAGAGCCAAGGAGAAAAAGGCCAAACTTAGCCTTGCAAAGCAATTTGGCACTGAGAGTACTTCTATTGATAGACCTAAGACAGAGTGCACCCTTTGCTCTGTTAAATACAGCAGCTGCTTATCTATTCGTGACCATGTCTTCTCCCGGCAACATCTTGCTAAAGTTAAGGAGGCCCTGGGTGGCCAGATGGAGAGGGAAAAGGAATATTTGAGTTCAGTATCTACTCGTCAGCTGATGGTGCTGCAAGAAGTGGATCATATAAAGAAGACAAGTGATGTTCTAGGAATTGTCCAACCACAAGCTATGCTGAGCTCATTGGACTTTAACCAAACTTCTCTTCAATGTCTGAGCCAGTCTTCAATGTACTCGGGTCTGCAGATGCAGACCACTGCAAGTCTACCAGGCAGTAGCAGCACAATATCTGAGGATTTTTCTACAGGTATGTGGCTAACTTACATTTAATTTAGTAATTAAAAAAATATATATTTCTTGTAATTTATTCTTCTTTTATGCATTTATTTTTATTTAAGGTACCAGTGACCCTCCTGTAAATGAGCTGACCTGCAAGCCAACCTCGACGTCCACTTCTGCCATATCAGCTATGGATGACAAAGATGTAGTTAGCACAACCAACTCTGTCTTGACCCCAAAGACCACGGAACAAGAACTCCAGTTTCCCAAAGAAAATGACACTGAGAGTAACAGGATTCCCACAAACAAGCTTGACAGTACTTCACTGGGAAATCGTCCTCGGGCAAATTCTTCATGCAAAAGTAAAGAGAAGTCAGACACTTCCAGACCAACAGAATCTACTAGTAATGGAAGAGAGTATGCCATGGACCCAAGTCAGCTTCAAGCTCTTCATGCAGCAATGAAAACTGACCAAGCTGCTCTTTTCCCTAATCACCTCCTCCCCTGTCTGATGCCCGGTTTTCCTCCACTTTTTTCTCCCCATATTCCCACTCCAATGCCTGGAGGCCTCCTGCAGCCCATGTTTGGCATGGATAGCATGTTCCCATATGGTCCAGTTTTGCCACAGGCTCTAATGGGGCTGTCCCCGGGCTCCATTCTCCAGCAATATCAACAAAATCTGCAGGGTGCACTGATGCAACAAAGACTCCAGCTGCAACAGAAACAGTCAGTGCAGCTACCAGAGAAACCAAAACCTAGCCCAGTCTCTGCTCGCCTTAAAGCAGAGAATACAGTTTCATCCAAACATGACAAGAAGCAAGGCACACCCACTAGCACAGATTCCCCCACCATAAACTCTGTCAGTGCTAAGCAGCCAGAAGAGGATAATAACTTTCTTCTAAGCCACTTTATTGTCTCCAAAACAGAGAGTAGAGCAGAAGGTAAGAATGGTCACCTTTATGACTGTCTTGCCTGTGAGGTGTCTCTTACTGGGAATGCAGAGCTCATCAAACATCTGGAGTACCCTCAGCATAGACAAAGAGTGGCAGAGAAACTGAATGCCAAAGAGCATGCTTCTCCTCGATTACCTCACATCAGTCCCTCATCTACCTCTCAGTCAAACCCATCCAGTGAACAGAGATCTTCTACAACTGCCCAGTCTTCTTTAGCGACTCCTTCAGAAACCTCCATCCCTAACCCAACCAACTCTGACCAGCCCGATAGACGTCTCCAAAGCTTGCCCCTGACTTCAGCTTTACCCGAGGCTTCCCAAAGCTCACCGACTTCTCCCTCACATCATGTTCTTTCACCTTCAAATGTTACCTCAAGCCTGACAAGCCCTGCAAAGGCTTGTCATGTAAAACCAATAGAATCTGTGGATGGGCGTTGTGGCAGCAACGAGTCAGAGGAGGGACAAGACTTGACATAATATATTGGAGCAAAAGGTTTGATGCTTTCCATAACGATTGTTTTTATGGCTTGGACAGCCTCAGAAAAGACTCCATGGGGGAAAAAAGGAGGAAAGTTGAACAAAACGTCTCCATTGTAGATTACACTTGGGGAAAGCTATGACCCAGAGCTAGTTTGGCAGACTCTTTTAAAAGGACTGAATCCTGTAGGATCCAACTTGCATTAACAGTGCTTGTAACCAAAAACAAGTGTCAGTAGAATGTTTTTTCCATTTCAATATGCTGGTTTTTAACTAAAACTTGAGTATATGTAAACTGTTTGGAAACTAAAGGGTGCACAGCTAAAGACTGGTGAAGAACCTAAGATGGTTTCATGATTACCTAACTAACCAAAAGTCTGTTTATAACACGTATGTTTTAACAGACACTCATAAAACATCCACACTATTTTTTGCCCTGTCAAGTGTTAAGATATTATATTATTGACTTAATGAAGTGATGTAATGTATTTTGATGTTGTCTTCTCTCAGGTCAACAGCTCTCAATTTTGTTCTGTTACAAGACATACCAATAGAAAATATATGAATCCCAAAAGAAATGTGTATTGAATGAAAAAGTCCAATTCTGATTTGTTTTCAAAGTCCTGAAATTGCAGCTAAGCTAGTAGATGTTTTTTTTCTTCTTTGGACATGTACTTGTCCAAACACAAAGCGTTTTGCAGACTGTTGTAAATTGTCAAAAAATTATTTAGCTTTTTTTTTTTTTTTTTTCGAAAAATGACAAAAAAACATTCTGTGTTAATGATAGATACATGTATGAACATTTTGGTGTTGGTAGATTGTTGAATTCAAATGACTTAATTGTATGGTAGGTTTAAAACAAATTTACTTGTATATTTAACTTTTGTATTGTCCCAGTCAAAGACACTTGAGGCTGTTTAGCCATGCTCATGTTAAAACATAGCATTTACCCTCTAATGCTGTTGAAAATTGTCACTGTACAACCAACTTCCTCTCCTGCACTGAGCCAAGTTGAAAGACCCTGTCTGTGTATGAATTAGATCGATGCACATCTTTAAGATATTTTCTATTTTTGTTGTCTTCTAAACAGAACATTTCGATTGTGCACTTATTTTATTTTATTTTTTTTGCTTTTTTGCCTTCAATACTGAAATTTCACTTTTAAGAAAGTAGTTTTTTTTTTTCATTTCTTCTTCACTACATGGTTATTTTATTTCTTAACCTTTCTGCACTTGCCGAGACTAACAATAATTACAGTGATGATATTATGAAACAATAATAACTTACAGTATTGCTTTAATGGAAAATCCAAAGATAAAGTAGTCTTACCATTGGTGCATACAAAGGATGGGAAAAAAAAAAAAACTTTATACTTTAGAAAATATTACTGTTTTTAAGGAATGGAAATCTTTTTAGATGATGGAGCCAGCTACGAGAAAACTGTTTTAACTAACTTATTAGAACATTTCTGACCTCATATATAAAACAACCAGAGAACCAAAAACAAGAACAACAAAAAAAAAAACAAAAAAAAAAAGCTTACTCTGAAGATGTGGGACAGCACTCTTGTGCAGCCATTGTAGTTTGTATTATAGAGGTGGAGATTACACAGTTTGCTTCTCTGTGTCTGGCCTTTCTTTTTTTGTCTGGTTATCTCTTTTGATTTCGTTGCCTATTGTTTGTTCTACTAAATGTACTGGGTCTAATTGTTGAGGAAATAGAGTGTGCTGCTAATGTAGGTTTGTACTAAGATGCATGCTTGATTTTGCTTTTCGCTGAAGCTTTAATGACGACCGTCAGTAGCCACAAACCCTGTCCCCATTCCACTGCAGTTGTGTCCACACATGACTGTGAAGACTGTGACTCTCCAACCAATGTTGAAAACCAATGATGTTATATTTATACAAAGTTTGCATTCCAAATATCACATTTGACATTTCAATTGATTGTTTATTTGTTTTCGTCTCCATTGTATTCTACTTCTAAGGGGACTGTAACGTACGCTCTCACTCCTGAGTCTGGACCTGCTGTGAGAGACTGTTTACTCTGCGTGTTCCTGGAAATGTTATTACTGTAGCGATCGCCAAATAATGTATGTTCATGATGCACTTGTGTTTATTCATATGTGACTCACTGGGCTAATGTCTCCTGTCCTCTTATATACAAGCATTCAAAGTGAATAAAATCTGTTTCCTTTTAATAATTCAACATGTCTTTATGGTCCTTGGAGCACCCAGGGAATCTGTCTTTTTTTAAAAGACTTTTTGACTCCCCTGTCTGACAGACTGAAGGTTGCAAGTAACACATTTTCACCGAAAATGCACACCAAATTTGTAGTGATCGAAGTTCTGTGATTTGATCATGTGCATTTCTGCTATGTCCTTAATCTGATTGCATGCACCCTACTCTGCTGAGGCAGTGTAAAGGAGACGGGCAATCAGCCAAAGAACTAGAAATCAATGGAGGTTAAACGAGACAAAATCAATGCAGCTAAAGTTCAAACTGGGATTCAAGTTCATGTGTATTAGCAAGAGACGGCGTTGATAACAGTGTTGACTTGTGCTCAATATATGTAAGGCTCAGGGGTAGTCGGAGTATGTGAGAGTTATAGCTACTCAACTTTTCCCATAAAAGAGAAGTTGAAGTATCTAATGTTCTCTGTATGTAATGTTAATCAGCATTTTTTGAGCAGTGTTTTTAGGTCAATGTTTTAGTTCCCAAATTGAAGGTGTTAAACAGGTCAACTGGTCATTATTGCAATATACAAAAACAGGGTGAACATGACAGTGTCCCATCCCCAAGAAGTGGTTTATTTTGCCATAAGGACCAGATGACTGATATCCCACTCATATCTCACATAAAATAGTGATTTCAATTGCTCTGTTAGCTTGCTTGCAGAGATGTCATGACTGAATTGTCCATTATAATATTCAGTTTAGATATTTGTCTCCCCAGTCGTCACTGCCCAAGCAGGATCAAGTATTAGGCTATGTTCAGGATGGGTAAGTAAAACAACAATTACATGTTCTTATAGTCAGTAAACCCTATTATGTTTTATATTTTGTTACGTCATGTTAATAATCAACTAACGTTCTGCTTACTAAAGTAAAACTGTTTAAAATCTCTGCATCTCGGTGACAAATCTAGAACGTTCCCATTCGCAATACAGAGTTTGTTGATTATAACTAGTTCTAGTTTGTCGCATTATGTCGTTCTGAGGAGCCGCGAGCGTGTGTGATTGCGTATCGTGCTGGGAGATGAGGACTAAATTACATCACGTCTCTGAATGATTTCTGCACATCTCATTAAGAGAGATACGGGAGGGTGATGGGCAGCACTAAACCGTATATCTAAAGAACCGCGAGAGCTTTTGATTGGATTTTCGAGGGTTCGTTTTAGACAGTTATTATTATGGCAGCTATTCCAGGGCCTCCACGTATATTTTAATTAGGCTTTGCTGCATATTTAAAGCGGGAAAGGGGAACTCGAGTGACGTGTTTTCCAGAGGTATTCCAAACCTCTCACCTAAAGAGCTTCGCAGCCGTGTTCATATAGCACTTATTCGTACTGCGCATCATAATCCTGTCTGAGCTGAGGTAAATCACGGCGTAAACGAATCAATACGCACTAATTGTTTTTTATTGTACAATTAGTCCTCGGCTTTGCGGAAAACAGAAACCATTTCCCACTAATGACTCATGCATCTGCGTATCCCTTCATCAGGGTGGCGCGCTGCGGATGATTCTATAGAATGACGCCGGTTCGAGTGGGGGCAGCACGTCATTGGCTGCCGACGAAGGTTAATTGACTTTGCGTTTAACATGCTAAATTATTCCAGTTTGCCTGCATGGCATTAGGGGCTGCACGACTCCCTCCTCCTCCGCCGCCGAGGTCAGCCCGGACCAGTCATTAATTAAACTTGTGACATTTAGCCAGATGAGTTTCCTCTGAGTGAGGATGATATTATTAATATTAACGGCCCTGTGTGAATAGAAGCTGTAACCGACCGTGTTTTTTATGGCATCAGAGAGATTGAATCTTTCCCGAGCAGCAGATTTTAAAATGAAAAAGCAGGATGGGATATGGAGATCTTGCCTCGTGCGTTGTTGGCGTCAAAGCGAAATGTGATGCGTCAGGCGTTTTGTGCGTGAAAGCGTGTTCTTTGGAAGATGACTTGAAGATGTTTTCTCGTTTTTCTCTTTTCTTTAAGGCACTTTGAGAAAAACTACTGACGTCTCGTTGGTTTTTGAACAGCATAGTGCAGCAGACCATGTGTTTGCCTGCTAGCATCATTTCAGTAATTGCCTAGACCTAATAAATTGAAGATGCAATAGCGTCATTGGTTTTGCATGTCGACATATTAACATGGAGATCATTTGTAAAAAATTGCATTAAATGCCAAGCCCACCCGTGTTTCGAAACAAAGTGGATTGTGGTACCTTCAGAGAGACCCTTCCCCCAGCTCATTGGTTTTAATACCGGGCAGCACAGGCAGGGCCGTTATGAGCATTTCAGCTCCTCTTGTGTTCTGATAGATGGGCTCTGCTGATACATGATCTATGATGTATGCGGAGAAAGGCCAGCTCATCTTTATTCATGAGCTCGGAGCTGTGATTTCCTCTTAAAGAGACAGCGCCTCACATAAGCCGCACCTTTCCCTGGTTGCTGCTGTAACTTGTTCCTGATGTTTTCTGTTTTTAAAATATCACCCTGCCCCTGGAAGAGCAAAGACGACAATGAATTTTCATCTAAATGATTCTTGTTAAATAGATATTGTTTGCTTCAGATTTCATGAATGTTTTTCACAGAAGATTAGCCTGTAGCGGCATTATCATTATTTTTCAGTTGAGTCATTAAGAGATTCACGGACTGTGTGTCATGTTGTCCCTCTCCATTGAAGCAGGTCGAGGCAGCTATAATGATCTCCCCGAATCAGAGAAAGTACCGGCTAGTGCTCGCTTCCAACTCATTAAAACCACTACAGTGTTCCTTAAGACAAGGGAGCGTCGAGAGATTGGAGCAGCAAATTCTGCCGTGGATGCATGCCATCTTCTATCTGTATTTCATTTAAGAACCCCATTAGATGCAAAACCGCAGGACGTCACCTGTTATCTTTCTATTTCTGGAAATAGGCTATATTGTTTCTGTTTTCTCTCGCGCGCCATTAAAGTATGCTTCCCGCAGTAGACATTTAGAGGGGAACCTGCTAGCTATCTGTCTCTGAAATGACTTTTTAATGGCCGACTTGATTTGCTCATCTATCACAGGTCTGCGGCGCTCTTGATTCTCCGATAAACTCAAATAGATTCGGTTACTAATGTTCACACAGCCGCCATCGCACTGTTCCATATGCAGTTCTTTACTCGGCGTGGCAGAGAAATTCATCTGAGTGGGTTTTTCTCTTACTGAATCGTTTGCTCACGAAGTCAGGTTGCAAAGTAACAATAAATAGCTGTGAAACCAGGGCAAGCTCATAAGGGAGATGTTGCTCTAGCAGTGTTATCCAAAAAATGTGCTTGGGTGACATTCTGTCAAAGCTGCAGCAATATTTGGATACTGTCAAATCTGTGAATGACTCAAAACACAAAAACATATATTTTACATTTGTATTGTTTATACATATATATATATATATATATATATATATGTATAGACACACATATATATTGTATTGAGGTATTTTTAACCTCTATTGTAAAAATATGGAAAATAGTGCATGGTATGTAAGTCATTTTTCAAGCGTATACTGAGAATCACTGTTCACTGTCATTGTATGGAAAAGAGCAGCTCAAAAAATCATATGCATTTCATATGACATGAGAGTGAGTGAGTAAATATAAAAATTACTTTAATGCTATATTTAACCTTGGGTATGGCATGTAGTTGATGAAGGATTAAAGTCACTAAAATGCTGTTTTCTTTAGAGCAGAGGTCTTCAACCCAGCTCCTGGGGACCTATTGTCCTGAAAAGTTTATTTCCAACCTGCTTCAACACACCTGCCTTTGTATTTTCAAGCAATCTTGAGGAGCTTGAGTAGCTGCTTCAGGTGTGTTTGATTAGGGTTGTAGCTAAACTCTGCAGGACAGTGGGTCCCCAGGAGCAGGGTTGAAGACCTATGCTTTAGAGATTATATTATTCCTTTGAGATCATATTAAGTAAGATGTGCTTTGAAATCAATTGTAATTTGTTTAGAATGGGTATTAAATGAATTGATTTAAAAATAGTGATAGTACAGACATTTACAGTATCTGAAGGATCATGGGGCGCTGAACACTGAAGTAATTGCTCAGGAATGAATTGCATTAAAAAACAGTAAAAAAAAAAAACAGTGGTTGTACAATTGAAAACTGTAACAATAATTCCCAATATTGCTCTTTTATTTTTGACGAAATAGGCCTTAATGATAAGCCAAAATATATACAACCCTAAACCTTTCATGAGTAGTGAAGGTTAACATTGCTTTTTTGTCAAATCAATGCTTGAAATATAAATTATTGTATGTTGTATGTAGAATATACAATTTATGTTTTATGCGTTGTGTCTAGAAAGTGGAATTGCAGCATAACCTAATTGCAACCGTAATCCAGGTTTGTAAAAATGTCATAAAACAATTTGACAGATTGCGAATATGCTATACGATCATGTTGTTTTTAATATTGTGAAGCGCAGAATGCCACAGTCAAACATTTGCTGACTAAGACACCTATCCCCCCTCTCTGTTGTGGTTTGAGTTGCCAGTTTGACACGGTAGCTGTATAATATTTTGGGTGAGCATCTGTTTCTACAGGGCAGGAACTGAGCCATCATGTTAGTAGAATGGGGGGCGTAGGGGGGCTTTTTAAGAATCAAGCCTGTGAAATGAGATGCTAATCAGAGGCAGCAGGAGCATGAACGGGCTACGCGTGGCTGCCGTGAATATCTTGCACTGATATGATAAATTATGCTAAATCTTTGACCCTTTGACCTTGGGGAGTCTGGCGTATGAAGGTTGGTTATATGGTTTTGAGACCCTGCACCCTGTGTAGGGTGAGTGGTTTCAGATTGGTAGCGCTGTGGTTAGTTTAGGGGTTGGAAAGTGGCACAGGTGGGCATGCTGCAGGAAAAGGTGGGTAGGATGAAAAGATGTACAGCAACAGTGAGGAGGGGTCTATCCAAGCGAAGTCATTAGCATAAGAAAAGCATGCAGTGTAGTGGTTGCGCTGAGCTGTCCTCACTTGATAACGGCATGAAGCGTGCCAGACAAACACACTCTTAATCGTACATGACATCTCACCAGGTGGTGGCCAACACCACATGTCTTTCCCTCGTTCTATTTTTACCCCCTTTCTTTTGGTTTCTTAAAAGAGAATAAATCCTTGAAGCACCGTTTGTCCCTCAGCAATGCTTTGTGACTCGATCCATACAAAAGCTTCGGATTAGGACTTATGCTGGCTTCTGGTTTCTGTCTTATTGTTTACCACATCGCCGGCTAGCCTGTGCCATTCGCCAAAGCAGAGCTAATATGAAAATATTTTAAAACAATTTTATATTAGAACCCCCTGCATACACACTCTGTCACTTCTTCATTATATATGATGGATAGCCCAATTTAAAAAGCTGCTGAGGGAGTCTAATTTAGGCATGAGATTTTTAACGAGATTAAACATTTCACATTCATAGCGAGTAATCGATGCAGACATTTCTATCATACGTAGACCTTGCTGCTCCAGTGTTTACATACAGATTTAAATATATCCGTCACAGAGTAATTACATTAAAGTCATATTGGAGAATGGCCATTCTTGGGTCTGGAGGTCGGATGCTGTTTTGCACTTTATTTACAAAACATTTAGACCTTATGATGAACGTAGTAGGTGAGTAATATTTAAAGTGCAATTATTAATTTCCTTTCACTTTCCCTTTTCCATTCCCATTTCTGTCCTCCTACTGTGTTTATCATTATATTTCTGTAATGGAAAATTTCTAATTTTCCTAATCTCTCCCCAACGCCGCGTGCAGTCTTCTCTTTTCTTTTATGGAAGATATTGCAGTGGTCCTCTGGTGGCCTATTGGCTGGGGCATGATTTATTTGAGTTATGTGTGGATGTCCAGTGTAGAATAGCCCATTGTGCGAAACACAAAGAGGAAGGCCAGTCTCTGCAGCCAGGCAGATGGCACATCCTGGAATCAGAGACAATAGTCTTCACCCTGAGTTCTATTAAAGAACGCAAAGAGCTGCATACTAATCATGCATACATTAATCTGGTGGCCGGTGCTGGACTTTACATCCTCTGAAACATATGGATTGTTGTATGCCTCAATATCTTAAAATCTCAGTTGCGTTCTCCCACAGAGTGTTTTTCTGAATTTAATGTCCCAGAGCATTGGCATGGAATATCTTTGTACATTATATGATTAAAACAATGTGATATAAACATCATAGATCATTCACTTTTTATGAAAGAAAACAAATGTAATACATTTTTTAAATATGCATGGGTAATATTGGTATTAATACAAAAATGGAACGCATCATCAAAATGAGACCAAAAACAGCTTTTAAATCTGCACAGTGTACCCTGTTTTTAAAAAAACTGATATTTTGATCATTTAACATTAAATGAAGTAACTGCTTTAGAAATAGTCTGCTTATTGGAGCTAGACCCTCATTTCTCGTAGTGGCTTCCTCTGCCCCTCTCCCCTCTCTCTCTGCAGGTGCACGAGCAATTTAATGAGATGCAAATGAGATATGCATACAGCCAATCTCATGTGCCATGATTAAGCGCAGGATATTAACCATTCTCTCTCTCTCTCTCGCTCCCGCTCGCTCTTTCTCTCTCTCTCTCTTTTCATCAAGTAAATCCCATCTTCGTCTATGTCACTCAGTTGCAGGATTGCTGCAGCAGAAAAATCTACAAGAAAAAAAAAAACAGTTGAAAATTCAACGCGTTTGTCCTGTGTCTTGGTACGTGGTGCATTGAGGAGAAAGATCCTTTCAGATTTCTGTGCAATTTCTTGCGCTTTGGTGCTGCTGAGGGAGCGTATCCTCCATTTTCTGCACCCCCCCACCCCCTCCAATGTTGCCTTATTCCCTCTTCCTTTGACGCGCCCCTTTTGTGTTAGTGTATAAGTGTGTGCGTATGTGTTTGTGTGTGTGTGTGGAGTTTTTTTTGGCATAATCCATTTACATAATAAAGATGAGGTAAAATTAAGATCCCCACAGGAGTAAAGAAGAGAATCCCAGCGATACAAACCTCATTAATACAGCACCATTAGCATATCCGTACATAATTGTCCGCAATCGGTACAAAGAAAGACGTAAAAGCAAAAAAAAAACCAACAGGAACCGCAAATTAGACAGCCCATTTCGCGAGGTCATTAACGTCTAATTTGAACTTGTTTATCGAAGGTTACGCTGAAAACAATGCCCATTTCGGAACCAATCCTGCATCGCTTAACGAGTGCGATGCCAACGAAGGATTCAAAGCACAAAGGTGTGTAAATCCCTTCCTTCGGAAAGCATGAGAAGGAAGAGGAGGAGAGAAAATCTGCATTATTTATACTCCTCTACAATGTCAAACGCATCCAGTGAGGGACTGAATTCTCTCACTCACTCTCTGAACAGCATCCTCTTCTCTCTTACTCAACAGGAAGTTTCAAACTAGTATTCAAGCTAAAGGTCACTCATTACTGTGTAGATGATGGCTTAGGGTCTTCTCCTTGCTTTTGGAAAGCTGTAGTAGGTCCATAAACCTGCAAAAGTATTGTATCCTCCTGGTAAAGTTCACCATGCTAACACCCGCCAACATGTATCCTTTTGGTGTTCCCGACGCGCTACAAAAAGCAGTTCAGTAGTGCAAACCAATTTTTGGGGGGGTTTTAGTGAAAGGCCATATTCCATGATGACTAAGCGTTTTAATCGAATTGTTGAGTCACTGTATGGTAAGTCAAGGCCTGCGGTTTCTTTAGCTCCTCCCTGTTTGCTCGGATCCACAGTTGTTTCCTCAATTCTTCATCTTCTGTCTTGTCCGACAAACAGCAGACTTTTTCTTGACTCTTCCTTTTTCTTCCCATTTATCCTTTTTACAACCCCTGTTCAATGTAAACTGCCTTCGACACAAAGTCGGTGGAGTTACTGGTGGCATGCGTATCACTGGCATCCGCTGACATTCCTTCAGACTGGCTTGCCCATCACTTTTGTTCCTGCCACATTCCTCCTCACCAAATCTGTCACACTAATTAACCCAACAAACTCTGTGAGTGTTAATTAAGCTGTCGGATCACTGTGTTTTTCAATCTTGTTTTGTGTTTCGTCCCTAGGGCTCTTTGTCTTTGCCAAGTGGCACGCGTCGGGGGCTGGTTACCGCAGGAACATGCTGGCACTCTGCCATTCCCAAGCCAACGCCAACTTCCCAGCGGCATACTGCGACGCAGAGATCCTGGCACGCTGCCGAATGTTGGTGTGTGCCAACGAAAATAACAAGACAAGTCGCATATCTCCATTATGACAAAGCAGATGCCGTCGTACCCGCTTCAAGTGGCAGCGACGCCAGGGCATGTGCTGCTTGCTCTCTAGGGGACGTGCCTACTTGAAGCCTGGCACTGTCACGAAGGAGACGTCGAAACGCCGGATGGCGAAGCCTGCGGAAAGCAAAATTACGAGGTCTTGGCGAAGAGATCTGCATCTTTCTGAAACAACAAGAGGATAAAAGGTTCGTTAAGAGGCACCACGTCAGTTTATGGCAATGCGTTGTACACTCTGATTTGCATACTCACACAGTTGCCATGCTGACGAACTGGCGGACCGATCTTCAAAGAGCTCCAACTTTTTGATGCTCGGCAACATTTCGTTTGGAGGATTGGCAGGAGGGTGATGCCTCTCTTTTCTCTCGTTATCTGTCTCTCCTCCTCTCTCCTCTGTAATGCCACCCTGCCTACACGCCCTCTTTGGCACCGGCGCTGAGTGGATGGCACTGTGCCAACCTCGCAAAACCATAGTGTTCATTCGCCACTCTGCACCGTGCCCTTCCCCCCAAAAAACACCCTCCCTCTCTAACTCTTCAACCTTTTTCTCTTTCAATCCTTCATTCATTTCGCTCTACTTTGGATCCGTGTGCTCTCTTTGATGGCTGAGTGGTAGAAATTATTTCTGATATGTCGAGCGCTGTGTTTACTTCGGCATTCATGTCCGTAAAGCGTGCTACAGTAACTTTCTATAGCGTTCTCTTGTCGCTGCTCTTCAGCTCTGATGTGCCTTTTATTTCTTGCCATTCAGAGATCACAAGTGTGCTTTTATGTCCCTTATGATACTCCACTTCCAGAGACACCCAAGGCTGTTCGCTGGGCCCCAACAAGTTGTTCTGCCTTCTGTTCTGTTTTCTATTCTTTCATTCGGCGAATCTAAGCATGAAGCGTTTCGCAACAGGAGGTCACTGCGATGCAAATCAAGCGGATTAGCATATCATTTAGTGGAATGCATATGCAAATTTGTGAGTTTTCAGCTTTGAACAACTCAAAAGTCTCTTATGCGTGTCTTGATACCTCTTTCTTTTTACGATCTCTAATCTCTTCGCTCTCGCTCCTTTTTTCTCGTTTACTCTTCACCTTTTGTCTCTAAGGGTTTGTATAGGGGAAATGCCATGCCATCAAGATTACCAAGGAGCTTTGAGTGTATTTCAGGGGAAAATAGTCCGCCTTGTGGGCATGTCTGCCCAGCTGGGCATCAACTCCCAGTGCACAGAAGACTAATGGATGTATGACACACATACGGGTGGAGGAAGCACTCATAGTGGTGTTTTCTCCTTGGCAGTAATAATGTATTTATGTTAATAATCTTTGTCATTCTTTGAATAACCAGGAAAATGTATGATTTCAAATGGAAAGGGCTTACAATGCAACAATGCTACAAACCAAATTTTAATTGCAAAATGCATTTATAAATGCATTTTTTTCCTCTGTTATGTATTTTATTGTGAGAATTGATTCTAATTATATATTTTGGTAACAAATTATTTTACAGTTACACCTATTAGTTGCTTATTAGCGTGCATATTACTAGAATATTAGCCATTTGTTAGTGCTAATTAAGCACATATTAATGCCTTTTTCTACATGACCTTATTCTACATCCCTAATCCTACCCTATGCCTAAACTTAACAACTACCTTACTAACTATTAATAAGCAGCCAATTAAAAATGTATTAAAGTCATAGTTGATTGTTAAGTCTTACCTATTCTAAAGTGTTACCTCAATTACATTTTCTTCTTATTAAAATTGTTACTAATTATTTTGTTTGGATTGCTTAACCAAAAACAAATTATTGACCCTTAAAATAATTATTTTTTACAATTCTGTATAGTATGCTGCATGTTTGTTTTTCTCAACATTTTATTTGACTTGTGTAAGATAAATAACTGTGGAACCAGGTTATTTATCACTCTGATGTAAATTGGTTTGTCTTAAACATTGCTTTTACTATCATAATAGACCCTGAAATGAAAAATATATATATTTTGACACTATTAGAAAAATGAGGGCCATCCAAAATCTTGAATATGAATGAATAGATGAGAATATTAAACACAATTTAAAATTCCAGGCATGATTTATTGTGCCAGTTTAATTGCATCAAATTGATGATTTATTCTCAGAGATTCAAGACAGTGTCTTTTAAAATGGCTAATGAGGTCATTATATTGCATGTTCATTTCTGAAATGTTTTGGATAATTTGATAATGCCCAGTGTAGTAAAGTCAGTCCCATTTAACATATTTGCCTATAATTGCCATATTTCACTTTCACAAAAAATATTAAAAGTACACAAAAGCTGTAATCTAACACTCACAAACACTTACACAATGTTGCTTATTGCAATTAAAATAGTTTATAATAGTCTACACGCATACACACACACACTCACACACACACACACACACATTTATATCTATACACTGTATATATATGTGTGTGTGTATATATCTGTGTAGCTCTATCAGTCTATATGAACACATTTTTGATTTGAATATTTTTGTGTGTGATCTTAAAATGAAAACAATTGTAATTTGGTTACCTATATTAAAATAGCTCCTTTGAATTTAGTTTAGCAATTTCCTGACAGTGTGCGCTTGCTCCCTTTGTACTTGTACTTTGATGTACTTTCTGCGGTTTAAAAATATGACCCAAAACAGTATGTGAAGTTTGCTTCGGCAGGGTGCTTCTGGGGAAACAGGACATATCTATGTAAGTTTACTCATGCCACATGCATACTATCATCTTTGTTGCATAAACCTGGGGATGGGTGGGTTGGGGGGTGCCTTAAATATGGCTACCGAATAAATGCAAATTGCGTTGCAGTCACGTTGCATCCATTCACACACAGACACAGTCGCTCTATGGACACACATTTAAGTGAGTAACAGTAATGGGAGGCCGCATGGCCGCCTTGGAATATAAATCACATTTCCCATCAGCCTTTGCTCTGACCTCTGACCTCCACTCTGATATGGTGTTCAAGAAAATGTATATGTGTGAGTGCGTATGTGCGAGTATCTCTTGGTCGATAGCTACAGGATCTCTGCTCTTCTACACTACATTATTCTCACATCTGTCCATTAGCAGGGCCGCAGAGAGTAAATCTCCTCACCTACACACACACAGACAGAGAGAGAGAGGTGCGATATTACTGTAAGATCACCGTGGAATAAAACTTACCATGCATGTCACGGGTCTGTCAGGTAGCGTTGCCATGGCGATCAACAGTGGGTGTCTTTATTATGTGCCGGTATCATGTTTGTCAGGCTCTTGCATGTATGTGTGTTGGCATGTTCGCTCACTCGTGCACAAACAGACATGTGTGCTTGCAGGGCTTTCTATTTTAAGGCACAAGCTCAGACTGTTTTCCACACAGGACAAGCAAACCTCTAGCTTTTATTTATTACTTCATATTCCTTCAGAACAAATATATAATTCAGAACAAATGTATAATTTCCTTTTCCTTTTCCTTTTTTATTTCATTCTCTTTCCATTTGCGGTGGGAATACTTCAGGGCAGCTTTGCTTATTGGAGCTAATGGCTGAATATCAGGAGCTTCCCTCTTTCAAAATGTATTCCGCTCCGAGCTATGGAGTGTGTGAAGTCGACCTAAACTCAAATGAATATCATTAAATCGGTCTGAGCTCTGTGAAACAACAACAACAAAAATATTCACAGAGAAAAATGAAATAGCATTGCTTATTCATCAGCAATTATCTAGATCCTCCTGATGATCACTGTGGAACAAAGAGGAAACATGCAATATTAACAGATCATCTTAAGCACTAAATTATCATAAACCCACCTGGTCCTGATTACATAGAATAGAATAGAATAGAATAGAATAGAATAGAATAGAATAGAAAATTTTGTGCAAATAACAGAATTTCATCAGCCATTATCTATGTGCTACAGATTTTTGTTGGTAGAACTCCACCTGGTCAATGGAATAGAAATAGAATAGAATACTGTATGCAAATAACTAATAAGTGCAAATATTAGCAGTTATCATCTATATTATACTGTTTTGTTTGTAATAATAATAATAATAATAATAGAATAGAATAGAAACATTTATGCAAATAACAGAATTTCATCAGCCATTATCTATGTGCTACAGATTTTTGTTGGTAGAACCTAGAAAAACATGCAATATTACCAGATACTCTAAAGCACAAAAATATCATAACTCCACCTGGTCAATGGAATAGAAATAGAAAAAGAATAGAAATAGAATAGAATACTGTATGCAAATAACTAATAAGTGCAAATATTAGCAGTCATCATCTATATTATGCTGTTTTGTTAGTAATAAGAAGAATAGAATAGAATAGAAAAATATATGCAATTAACAGAATTTCATCAGCCATACAGATTTTTGTTGGTAGAACTTAGAAAAACATGCAATATTACCAGATACTCTAAAGCACAAAATTATCATAACTCCACCTGGTTAATGGAATAGAAATAGAATAGAATACTGTATGCAAATAACTAATAAGTGCAAATATTAGCAGTCATCATCTATATTATACTGTTTTGTTCATTATAATAATAATAAGAAGAAGAAGAATAGAATAGAATTGAAAAATGTACGCAAATAACAGAATTTCATCAGCCATTATCTATGTGCTACAGATTTTTGTTGGGTTGATTTTTGCTGGTGAAAACAAGAGGAAACATGAGATTATAATAGATTGGCTAAAGCGAATAGAATAGAATAGTAAAATATCAAATAGAATAGAAAACACAAGGAAAATGGAATATTCAAAAAATTTACGTATTAAAAAAGGAAACTTTTTAATGGAAAGCTGTCCTGCAGTGTGACGTGACACTTTTGAAACCATTTTAAACAGTGTTTTTCTAATTCATTTTTAATTATGCATGCAGTGTTTATGTCCTCGTGTTAATTGAGAACCTACATGAAATATTTGTACTTTTAAAAATTAATTTGTCACACCGCAGGATTATTTAAATTGAGCTAGTCAAGGCAGGCAGGATTAAAATGGTGGGGGGGGGAGGAAAAAAAGCAAGTTAAAGCACCTAAGATATACACTTTATCTTATACCTTTTTAATACTTTAAATATAAAATGATTAATAATAAACTAATACACCCATGAAAGAGTGTGGTTGATTTGTTATTGTGTTAAAGTCTATAAATATAAAGTAAAAATAATAATAATATACTAATACTTAAAAATGTTTGTCTAATTGGCTACGATTACAAACCACAATAATGATGATTACTTTTTAGCTATATTTTATTTTATTTATATTTAATTACAGTGCATTACTTTCCCTAAGAATCAAACCAATTACTTTGGTTTTCTTTAAATATTTCAAGGCATATGGAACACTTAAAATGTGTCTGAATTTTATCAATTTATAATAGAGACCTTAAACATAAAACACAACACTGTATATGACCATTATTGTCATACATGTTCAGGATTCCAAATCCCAGTATGCCTTAATATTTATTTTTGGTTTATGACTAGCTCTTTGTCCTGCGCTGAAGCAGAAGCTTTGATCTTCTAGTCTGTCTGGGTGTCTGTGAGAGCATTGCAGATTTAAACTGGCCTGAGGTTAGGACCAAAGCAATGAGGATATAGCTATTTAAACACACACAGAAAACGCACTCTAATGTGTATGCAATGCATGTTTAATCCTGAACTTTTTTTGACCTTCTTAAAAACTTCTAATCAAGAATCTCTCATCAGTGATTCGTGCCATACGTTATTACTATTCATGCAGGCATTGGAAATTAAATGAAGGGGAAATAATATTACTTGTATCACAAGGAACCCCCCAAAATAAACTTAAAGAGAGTCTGTGCTAGCACACAACATCTGAAAAACACAGGCAGAAATACAAAAATGATAGTGTCCCTGGAGGGCAAATTACATGGTGTTTGAGTGTGTGTGTCTGTGAGATGCCGCAAAATGAAATTCCGCCTATAGGGAGTCAGACACGCGCTCCAAGTGAATAGAGGAGAACAAAGGATTACGCTCTCCCCTGATTCCTCTTGTTCTCTCTATTGCTCTTACTCTGTTCTTTTTATTCTTGCCGTTTTTTTTTCTGTGTCCATTTGTCCTTCTCTTGTGTCTCTAACAGCACCTCTCAGGACAACACAGAAAAATTAGCACATAAACACAAAACATACTGCTGTAACAAAAAGTAACAAATAATGTCTAACATTTTCTGTTTTCTCTCGGTCTCTTCAGGCTGTGATTCAGCTGCTGTCCTGCGGATGCTGCACTCACTGTCAAACAGTGACCTCCAGAGGACAGATAGAAAACTGCAGCCTGTGCCGGTTAACTCTGCTGCTGCAAACTCATTATTTGAGACATAAGCATTAAGGTAATGCCCTGTGACTGTGAGGATAAGTATGCAGAATGCTTTTTTTATGTCCTAGAACACAAACTGTAGATGTTTTCTCCAGAGATGCTATACAAGGTCACATCAGCTCCACTGAAAGCCAAATAATTACCTTTATGATAAAAAAAAGGAAGGTTTCCAATAAGAAAAAGCATTTACATTATGTGACAAAAGTCTTATCAAATTTATAATAGTGTAGATTAAATTGTCATTAAATTATGATACATTAAAAATAAAAAATAAAACCAAGTCTATTTAAGTATAATAACAAGATACCTAATATACTTAATTCAACACATTTAAAAGTCCATTATTAATAATGGGAAAGCGATAATGATGATTATTGTTATATTATTAGTAGTCATATTTTACCAGCCCATTTAAGCTGTTATATTATCTTTATTATTTTGCTATAGTAAGATTGATAATAGAGACAGATGCACAGACATATATGTGCATAAAAACAGGCAGGATAATAATATGGTGTCTGTTTTAGCGGTAATATTATTATTAATATTAAATAATATGTATTAAATCTTGTGTCAACTGCAAAAAATAATAATATGAATACTAGTAATTATTATTATTCTGTTTACTTAAGCTGTTTTATTATTAGTGGTAGTAGTAGTATGTATGTATTAGAGGTTTTGTCAGCTGCAAACAATAATAACAAGAATATTAGTAATTATTCAGTCTATTAAAGCTGTTCTATTATTATTATAATAATATAAACAATCATACAAATAAATAACAAAAATGTGCTACTTTTGCTACTACCACTACTACTAATCATAATAATAATAAGAATATTAATAATTATTATTATTAAGTCTATTTAAGCAGCTCTACAATAATAATAACTATTAATTTATTATTATAGATATATTAAAGCTTGTGTAAACTACAAACAGTAATATTACTACTACTAATAATAATAATTATAATTATTATTATTATCATTAAGTCTCTTTAAGCAGGTGTATAATAATAAAAATAATAAAAATAGATGTATTAGAGCTTGCAACTGCAAACAATAATAAGAATACTAGTAATTATTATTATTATTATTATTATTGAGTCTATTAAAGCTGTTCTATAATAGTAATTATTATTATTATAGATGTATTAAAGCTTGTGTAAACTACAAACTGTGAAACTTCTACTACTACTAATATTAATAATAATAATAATTATTATTATTATTATTATTATTATTAAAGATGTATTAAAACTTGTGTAAACTGCAAACCGTAATAATAATAATAATAATAATTATTATTATTATTATTATTATTATTAATATTATTTTTATTATTATCTTTTCATCCACACAAGTCTTTGGATACAAAATCCTCTGTTTTCCAGATCTGTCACTTTAAAGCCTCATCTAATATGACTCTCTGTCACCTTCTCTCTCTTTTCCCCTTCGTACGTCCTTCCTGAAAGGCAGCAGTAATGTGATTTCAGTAATGTAATTTGTCTGCGTGTGTGCGTGTGTGTCAGTGTGCGGACAGTGAGGAGGAACCTGATCCAGGCTGGATGATTTATGATGTTCGTTCCACCGTTTTTCTAAAACACGTTTCTCTTCATTTATTTTTAATCTTCAGAGCGATTAGTTCTCCTTGTCACCTGCTATACAGCGTCTGAGCGGAGCGTTAATGAGAGAGCAAGAGAAAGAGGCTTAAGAGAGACAGATACACAGAGATACACTCACTGCACATGAAAACATACAGAATAGAGCGCACGGGAAAGAAAAAGCTAATAGTATAATTGCCTGATTGTTTTTGTCCAAGATTTTGTGTTGAGGCCATCCAGCACTGCAGGAAGATGTCACCTCATATGACTCGAAATGTGAGCATTCACTCAAATCAGAGGTCAGACTCGAGCAGCCAATGGAAATCACTCCCTGCATTTCCATGGCAACACACTCCATATATGACTCCACTTACATGCCTTGATAGCTTATTTTCCTTTACTCATCTTTTTATTTCCTTTGATTCCTTCCACTCACTCTTGTTTTTCCTGCAAAGCGTGTTTGAGCGTTTTCACCTGAATAAATTAAACCGAGGTGTGTTTGTCAAGTCGAATAAAATACGCCTTATTAAATGCAGATTGTCATGATAAATTTGTACAAAAAATTATTTACATGTTGCAAAATTCATCTTCATAAAACAGTAGTATCAATATTCAAGTTGTAGTTAAATTTTTGTGCAGAGTACTAGAAAAGAGTATTATTACTAAATATGTTCAAATATAAATTTACATTACATATATCAAATTTATTCAAAGGGATCTGCCAATTGTTACATAGTTGCTAGTTGCTAAAGTGTTATAAATAAGATTATTTGACTAGTTTTTATAAGAAAATACAATTTCAATTCATCTACTTCAAAGTGTCATGTTTAATTAAGTGTATTTAAATAGTTACTGGCTGTTCTCTACTAAATTGAATAGCAAAATTATATATATTTTTTATTCCTGTCAAACAATTAATCACAATTAATCACATCCAATATATATATATATAGTTTTTTTTGTTTTTTACATAATATATGTGAATATACTGTGTATATTTATTATGTATAAATACAAATGCATGTATAACCTATATTTCAGGAAAAAAAAAATTTGTATATTAAATACTTTTTAATATATAAATTATATGACTATAAATATAGACATGTTAATACGTGCAAACATTTTCTAATATATACTATATATTTGTGTATTTATACATAATAAATTATATATCTATATTTTTTTGGATACTAATATTATATATATATATATATATATATATATATATGTATTGTGTGTTTATATTGATATATAATGTAATATTAATAAAGCTGTTTACATGTTGTTTTATGAATTTTCTTCTCATAAACCCTTTAAAACTGGCTTCATTTACTTATTGTGCCTCATTATAATGCTAATTCAATCTTTTTCTGTTTTGTGGCATAGATTTTGTACTAATCAGCATCTGTCGATTAGGCTTAACCTGTGTTTTCTTTGAAAAACATCCAAATCTAGTTTATTTGGGCGTTTATTTGGTATTTAAATTTTTATTGTCACCCGATGAAGTGGTGAACTGCTTTCTGGCCACTCTCAGTCTCTTTCTCTCTAATCGGCCCTTCACTCAGCAGCCGATGAGCTTTAAATAAAGAGCTGATCAGATCAAACGATGAGGTCAGTGGGACAGAGCGGAGGGAGGCGGGGGCTCGTCTGTATTGATCTGCTGTCTGTTAGACTTGTTCTACCGTCTAAACATTATTGATTACACTTGTCCTCAAACACAAGCTCCCTGTTCAATTTTCATTTTAAAGCTATTTGTTCCTCTTTAGAAAGGCTTTAGTCTACTTGTAAGTCAATACACATGAAAGAAAAAGAAAGTAACACATTGTTTTACATCATTTGCTGCATACGCGTGTCTCTCTGTGTGAGTATATCTATGTCTGAGCTTCAAAGAGAGTCAGTGGATATGTTAAAAAGAGCACTGAAGCCACAAAGCCATCTTTATTACTTAACCAGTAAAACAGATGTTGGCCGTTTGTAGTATATTGAAGGGTTGCTATCTATTTAATAGAAATGTAAAATTATATTAAATAATTATAATTTATGACATATTAAATGATGATATAAATTAAATAATATATAAAATCTAAATCACATCAAATAATTGTTGTAAGAATTTTAATATCATTGCCTTTGTGCCTAGAAATATTTTAGAGGTATTATTATAAGTATAGTTTGCATTAGACTAAGGCCCTGTGCTGGTAATCAGCAAATCACTTCAAATATTAGCCGGCAAGCAATCTATATATTTCACTATTAAAATAAATAAAATTCCAAGAAACAACAATCATATATATATATATATATATATATATATACACACACACACACACAAGATATACCATATGCCAGATTTATTTAATTTAATTTTAATGTGAATAAATTAACAGGATCAATAAATTTAGAAAATAAAATGTATTATGATTATTGATTTATGACTATATGGAACTCTATTTTCAAAACAAATGAAGGAAATATTATTTGGGACCTTTCTTTGATTAGTCTGCTGATTATTAGCATATAAATGGATGAATGCCCAAATGTAAGCTTTAAAAAAGAATGTGTAATAAAATCTACTTAAGTCAAAGGTCATCGTGGGAATCTAGTCTGTATGTTGGATGTTTGAGTAGAAGTCTGTACTAGATTAGTGTGTGAGCGCCCTCTTGTGACTCACATGGAAAAAAGCAATGATACGGGTTTTAGGTCCCTAGTGGGCCAGAAAAAATTAATATTTAAAACATTTTAATAAACTTTTTGAAGATGAAAAAAAAAACTGTTATTCAGAAAAAAATACTTAATGCAAAGCTTTTTACACAAAGTGTATGAATAGTTAAATAGAGACAATTTATTTAACTTTCTCCACAAAAGATGTCCAATTAAAAAATTATACTAATTTTTGTTTAGGAAAGTTGTGGCAAACCACATTTAAATACAAAAAGTTTAAAAATAGTTACATTTTATTTAAATGTAGCGAAAATAAGTAGAAAACAGCCACTTACATTAAAAAGTGTAAAAAAAAATTAACGTTGTACAACCATTTTTTTGGTAAAGGGTCATATTTGAATCTGAAAAATGTTATTTACCCTTTACCAAAAAAACAAAACATTTAACTGAAAAATGTATGCATATTTGAATAACAAATTGCATGTGAATGTTTCGCACAAAAAAGTATGATTATATATTGATATTAAAAATTTTATAGGAAAGTTGTAAATATTTTCCACCAAAAATGTATGAATATTTGAAACAAACAAATTTAACATTTAAGTCTGGGGGGAAAATTACATTTTATTTAACATTTGAAACACAGAAATTGTATGAATGCATCTTTTTTCCACAAGTATAAAGAGTAATCATTTACCACAAAAATTTTTAATTTTTTGAAACACAGAAATTGTATGTAGCTTTTTCCACAAACAAGCATTAA
This sequence comes from Enteromius treurensis, assembly GCA_032275025.1. Classification (NCBI taxonomy): domain Eukaryota; kingdom Metazoa; phylum Chordata; class Actinopteri; order Cypriniformes; family Cyprinidae; genus Enteromius; species Enteromius treurensis. The sequence continues at coordinate 15,768,471 of JAUCMU010000036.1, forward strand.
GTAATTATTTCTGCACAAAAAAAATATAATTTTATATAATAGAGTTGTTTTTTTCACAAATGTATTTAAAAAAACACAAACAAAAAAAACATTTTATGTGAAATTTGAAACATCTAAATTGTATTAATGCACCTTTGCATTAATGCACACGTATGAAGTTTTATCATTTAAAATGCATGAATACTTCAAATAGAAAAAAATTGTGTTCATCACATTCTCATTTATTTTATTATATAGTACTATATAAGACCAATTACTTATTTGAGAGCTGAAATTTCATATTACTGCAAGGCTATGTTCAAATCTGCTGTTTGTTTAGTTATACTGATAATCAAATTATGATAACACATTGAGAGTAGGTGTCCACTCCTGAGTATGGAGCAGGCGCTGGACGTCTTTGTGAAGGTTGAAAGCATCTCACCCGCACACCTGATCTAGTTCATCCGCTCTGGTAACCTGGTCTGCTTGATTTGGTGTTGGTTTCTTGTTTTGTCCTTGTGAAAGCAAACAGACACACACATGGTTAATTAGGCTCTTCCAGAATACAATTCAATTCCTGAGGCTGCTTCACTTCGGAGAAACGTGTAGGATATTTACTTGTTGCTCAGAAAGGGGGTCGCAGTAACAATGATTGGTTGCAGTAACAATATGAAGCAGTATTACACTTTTTTCCATCTAACCATATATATATATATCTTTAGATATTTAAGAAACATGTGTTTGATCACAGGTTTCCGAGTTTGACCACAGAGTTCTTCAGGGCTTCCTGTTGCTCTTTGACCTCACTAATGAGCATAGCTTCCTTAATGTGCGAAACTTGATGAATTCATCCAGACACATCTGTACTGTAAAGTATGCGCCGCTGATATAGTTTTGTTTTGATAAAATTACTGTTTCCGTATTTAATGAGCAGCTACTTTCATTTTCTTCAAAAATTACGTGCTTATTCATTTTCCTCCCACAAATTATTTTTTGCATTTATTTTATTTTTTAACTATCAGCTTAGAGTGGTTGCCCATATAATAATGATAATAATAATAATACATTATTTAATATTTATATTATGTTTTATTTTTGACTAACAGGTTTTACAGTACGTATCTTCTACCATGAAAACTAAAACAAACTGAAAATAAGTTTAATATGCTGTTTTTCTATTTTATCTTTACCTAGCAGCTTAGAGTATTTGTCAAACTACTACTACTAATCTTTAGTTATTTTATATTTAATATTATTTGTAATTAATTTAATTTTTACCTAACAACTTTAGGTTGCCTAATCCACTACTACTGCTACGAAAAAGCGGACTAAAGCAGAAACTACTAGAAATACATGAAATATTTAATATAATTTTTTAATGATTTTGTGTGTAATTAATTTTAACCAGTAGTTTAGATTGGGCTCTTTTTTCCCTTCATAAATAAATGTAACAAAAATTCTAAGCAGTTTTGAGTGGTTGCCTAGCTTAAAAATTATATTAACAACTACAACAACAGCAGAATAATAAATTATTATACTTCATAGATAAACAACTCTGCTTGTTGTTGTTACACTGTTATGAATCATTTTTAAAGTAGTAATATGTTGTTATGCTGTGATGTGCTCTTATCCGTTTTACTTTTTGTCTTTTGGCAGTGTCCGTACTTTAAAACAAGCGCCGCAAACGGCGAGAACGTGAGTCGTGCCGTGGAGGTTCTGCTGGATCTGATCATGAAGAGCATGGAGAGGTGTGTGCT
>JAUCMU010000036.1:15770306-15802200 GCA_032275025.1 Enteromius treurensis
TTTATCCCAACATGGTGTAAGGATAATTGTCATTAAAAAAAAAAAAAAAAAAAAAAAAATTCTGAAAAAGTAACTCTAAAAATTAAAAAGTAATGCGTTACTTTACTAGGAAAAGGTAATATTATTACGTAATCACTAAATACAAATCATATTACATTCTATTTGCTATTATTTATCTCTTGTTATTCATTGATGTTATTGTACATGTAATTGTTGGTATTATAAGTCTATTATATTACTTGTGTGATTATAGTTGTACAGTATTTTATTACATTACTACAACTTGTACTATATACTTTTTATTTTCACATATCCCTTTTACTATTTTACTGTGCACTGTATCAGTGTATAATATTTTATCACTGTAAGTTTCACTGGATCCATAAAGGATTATCATTTAACTACATTGGTTTATGTTTGTTGTGGAATTATATCTAGAGTGTCGTGTAAATAGGAAGCAGACTAGCAGACTGTCACTGTTTGATTTGTATTCACTGATTTTATTCAATTTTTGAAATTATGTTAAATTATTAGTACTTAAAGGGGTATTATTTAGATTTCCCCCCACTTTTTCAAAGGGAATGAGCTTCCCTGACCTGAGGCACAAGGTTAAGGCAGAGAAAGCAATGAAAAAACTTAATTTAATTGAATGTACAATTAAATGACATGACATGACGTTATACTATAAATTGTTAACAAACAAAATCAGCCAAATCAAGCTTTCATGATTTATTTTTTTTAAAATTCACAATTTTCTAAGCCGAGATAAATAACTGGAGTTATTTTTAAGTCCATGCATGTCAAAAACCACTGAAATCGGCTTGATTTAAATGATTTGATCCAAAAAGACGCAGCTCCTCCATTCACCGATATGTTTTTAAAGCAGTCTTGCCCGTAGAAAGATGGCGGGCGCGTTGACGTATCGCAGCAGCGGCCAATGAGGCGTCTAGGTATTTATATGTCTATCCTTGGTTGGCTGCCACAGCAAGTGTAGCTCCGCCCCTCTAAAGGCACTGGACACGTTGTTACATACTCATCTTTCCTCTTCTACTAAAGTTTAAGTAGTTAATGTACGTAATAAATTCATAATCACAGACAGTTTCGGTAATAAACAAATGGATGTGACATAAACAAAAATAAAAGCGATGATGTTGATGCTGCAGTCGGTTATGAAACCCCCGCAGCAGCTGCTTGCTTGTGTAACCTGTTCATTTGTTTTGTAACGCGGCTCGCGGAGACATTGTATCTATCAGGAACGACGCAAGCAGCTAGAAATGATCGTTATATATCATATATAATCTAGCTTGTATATTTACTGGCTGAGAGAATGTCTACAGGCAGAGACACGAAGTCTCAGGTCCGTGAACTGCTGAGAGAGCTGATGTTGGGTCGCGAGGATCCGGATGGGTTTTTCTGTCTGTGTTTGTCTCTGCTGGGGGACAGAGACACCCGAACACACTTTCTGGACCTAATCAAACCCCTTTCATCCGGACATGAACATCTACACAGTCAGCTGATTGCAACCTTCCTAGAGTACTTCTCTAAGGTAGTGTGTACCAGTCAAACGTTTGGGTGGATGTTTGGACGTTGGATCTTTCTTCAAAAGCATAAAATTAGCATATTATAATGATTTCTGGAGGATAAATGCTGAATATTTAGCGGTGTATGGCAGGAATAAATTGATTTTTAAAATACATTTAAGTACAAAGCAGTTATTTTTTAATTGTAATAATATTTCAGGACATTGCAAATTATTTTTGATCAGTATAAATGTTGCCTTGGTAAAAATAAGACACTTCTTTCAAATCATGAAAGAATGAACTGTGCTCTTTATGCAGGTATATATATATATATATATATATATATATATATACCTGCATAAAGAGCACAGTAGCTTATGTTAAAAACATATTTTATGTGTTACTTTTTCAGGATGAAGCAGATGAACTAGAGCTGGCCTTAGCACTCTCGGTTTATGAAACCAAACAAACCAAACCAGATCATCAGCCTCATGTGTCTCCCTTTGACAAAAGCTATGCTGACGTGACTACAGTAACTTCAGGTGACGATCAGCCAAACGTCAAAGCATCTGTAGCATTAGAAGAACAGGCTGCTGCACAAAGGACAATAGATAATGAAGTACATAAAACCCCATGTGCCATTAAAAGCACAAGTAAAGACAATGACGATCTCAAAGTCACAAAGTCAACGAGGCCACAAAGGCGTCGTCAGCGCAAGAAGCAGCATTTGTTGAAGAACCCATCGGGACCACAATCGGTTCTGCTGTGGTTCAGAAGGGACCTCCGAATGTGGGACAACCCTGCTCTGATTGGCTGCCTGGAGCTTGGTGCACCAGTCATTCCTTTCTTCCTGTGGAACGCGGCGGAGGAGGAGGGTCCAGGGGTTACTGTGGCAGCCGGTGGGGCGTCCAAATACTGGCTGCATCAGGCACTAGTAAGTCTGAGCCGCTCTCTGGAGCAGCGTGGAAGCCACTTGGTGATCCTGAAGGCAGAGGCCTCATCGTTGACAGCTCTGCAAGGGTTGATCGCTGAGACGGGGGCAGAGTCGGTGGTGGCAACGGCCCTGTATGAGCCATGGCTGAAGGAAAGAGATGACAGCGTGTGGGAAGCACTGGAGAAACAAGGTGTTAAGTGCTGTATCTATCACTCTTACTGCCTTAGAGACCCCTACACAGTCAGCACTCGGGGCGTTGGACTGCGAGGTGGGTAAATTAAGTTCTAAAAATTATGTTTAGTTATGCAAATGATGCATTTCTGAAATATTTAAATATGCAAGTGATTGTCTTATTAAATATGAATTAATTTGAATACTTTTCCTGAGCGGATATCTTCATATTGGATAAAGCAGAGATGGCTTTGGATATATTTTTATCATCACACACATCAGAAAATAATGTCTACAGCCAGAAAATATACATAACACCATGTTTAGGCTTAAACCCCTTCATAAAACCTTCTTAATTTAGCTAGATAGGAATAAATGTGTAAAGTTTGTTATATGCATTAACAATATGTATTGTAATGGAAATCTATAGACACAAAAAGATAAAGTACAATAAAATCAACACTTAAAGGAATAGTTCACCCAAAAATGAAAATTCTGTCATCCCTCGAGTAATTCAAAACCTGTTTGAGTTTCTTTGTCCTGCTGAACACAAAGGAAAAAACAGTTTGTAGCCAGGCGGTTTTAGGTCCCCATTGACTTTCATAGTGGTGACCCAAAACAGCCTGGTTCTTCAAAATATCGTCTTTTGTGTGAACAAAGAGTTATATACAGGTTTGGGATGAATCGAGGGTGGGTAAAAGATGACAGAATTTTGTAACAATGTTTTATGTGAACTATTGCTTTAAACGTGTATTTTCATGGAAGCCTAAACTTCCTAAATTAACCAGTGGCCAAAAAAAACCCTAGTGTCTTGCCTTAAATCATATGTTTTGTAGAGAGAGGTGTGCTGTTACATATCTAAAATAAATAAATTGTTAATTAAATTCAATTATTTTCACGCGTTTTAAAATAATACGTTTTAAAATAATAAACCAACTCACATTAAAAAGCAAGACACCAAAGAATAGCTTAGCAACGATATGGCAGTGCCCTGACAGCCACTTTTTATTACTATTGGGCAAAAACCACCAAAATCATCTAAAGTTCTGGTTATTTATGGTTTCTACATTTATTTGCAGGTATCGGCTCAGTCTCTCACTTCATGAGTTGTTGCCAGCAGAACCCTGGCAGTGGACTGACCGCTCCGCTGGATGCCCCCGCTGTCCTGCCTGCTCCCTCGACATGGCCACAGGGATGCCCGCTTGTTGATCTAGGACTGGCACGCATGCCACGCAGGAAAGATGGCACAGAGGTGAAATATTCAAATCAACACTAACACATAACGCTTATTTTCATATTACTAATGTCAGACAAGTCTGTGTTATTTATTTAATGTATCTATGCTTATTATTATTATGTTAATGTTGTTCATGTCGGAAAAAATAAAGAATTTATACTGATTAAAGGGCTTTTGTGAAATGACAGATTGACTGGGCCGTGAACATTCGGAAATCATGGGACTTCAGTGAGGAAGGAGCTCAGGCCCGTCTTGAGGCCTTCATGCGAGATGGTAAGACATATTAACAGGCTGCATCTTTTAATATAGCAGGATTACAAACCCATCCATCATTTTGCGTTCATCATTTGGCTTCATTGTAGGCGTGTACCGTTATGAGAAGGAGTCAAGTCGTGCGGATGAGCCCAACACCAGCTCTCTATCTCCATATCTGCACTTTGGGCAGCTGAGTGCACGCAGCTTATTATGGGCCGCCCGTGGAGCCCGCAGCAGACCTCCCAAATTTCAGCGCAAACTGGCCTGGAGGGACCTGGCGTACTGGCAGCTGTGCCTTTTCCCAGACCTGCCCTGGGAGTCCCTCAGGCCACCGTACAAGGCAAGATTAATATTTATAACACTGTCCTGCTTCATATTTGTTGACTATACCCAATATACTGGTTTCTTAATAACTTTGGGCTGCTGACTCGGAAAAAAACAGTGCCTGTTTTACACATAACACTTTCTCACAAAATGCGATGCATTATATATCATTTTTGCTTTCGACAACCATTTGTAAGGTGAAGAAGTCTTCAATTATCCCTTAAATCTGCAGAAAAACCACCACAAAGACATGATTTCAATAAGAATGGTATTTTAGCTTTTAGAATCAGATTTATGATTCCTGCTTGTCAGATAATAAAACATGCGCCTACAACATCCTACAAACTTTGCAGCATCAGAAAATGTATAAATTTAACTATGCAATTATTGTTACAAGTTTGTAATTACATTTGCGCACTCCCATGTGCAGGCTCTGCGTTGGAGTTCAGACCCTGTCCATCTGAAGGCATGGCAGCGTGGAAGGACAGGATACCCGCTGGTAGATGCAGCAATGAGACAGCTGTGGCAGACTGGCTGGATGAACAATTACATGAGACATGTGGTGGCCTCCTTCCTCATCGCTTATCTGCACATTCCCTGGCAGGAAGGGTACCGCTGGTTTCAAGTGAGACATGCAGAAGACACCAAATTCTTACTTCCTTTTAATTATGAGGAAAGGCACAGTTGCAGAGAAAAGAAAGTATTTTGTGATATACACTTGCATTTCTGAGATTTAAACACGCAATTTGAGAAAAGAAGAATGTTAGAATTGTGAGATCCTTTAATAATAATTTTTGTAGTTTGAGGCATTTTTAAAAATCTTGTAAAAATCGTAGGCTGTTAAAAAGTGTCATATTTTTCTTCATTAAATAATCCATTAGCTCTCACTTGGGAGTGGATTGTTTTGACATTTTATCCAGTAAAAAAAGCTACCTAGCAACCAGCCAAAGTACCCTAAAAACTAAATAGCAACACCCAGGCAACCATCTGCAACACAGAAGCCCTGTGCCAACGAGTTCAGCATTTAAACACTGGGTTTCTGGTTTGTTGACTTTATCAGAAATGACCTGTAACCTCGACCTCCACACTCCTTCTACAGGATACGCTGGTAGATGCTGATGTTGCCATAGATGCTATGATGTGGCAGAATGGAGGAATGTGTGGACTGGATCACTGGAACTTTGTCATGCACCCTGTTGATGCAGCGCTGACCTGTGACCCCTATGGCAGCTTTGTGCGACAGTGGTGTCCTGAACTGAAAGCGCTTCCTGATGACCTCATCCATAAGCCCTGGAAGTGCCCAGCATCAATGCTGCGTAGAGCAGGTTTGTTATACTATCTACGTAATCTGTTCATGGTTATCATGGACTGAAACAGATTAAATAAAGTGTAGTGCTGCTTCAAGGTCAATTTAGAGTTTTATATTTATAGTGGTCAAAGAACTGAAAATGCATGAGAATCCAGTAAAAATGCTGGTCAAGGGTTTATTGAAATGCAGATAAACTGAACATTTCCATGTGCCATTGTAGCATCGCACCGTTTTTTCTTTTCATGCTTTGCTCGGCCCATTTGAACAGTTATTTTTTAGCAGTTTTGGTTTGAAAGCATGCGAGTACAGAATTGTTGTTGTTTTTGCATTTAACTGCACTTAAAAAGTGATTAATGTTATAAAAAATCCTTATACACTCACTTTCTGTTCACAGGTGTAGTTTTAGGCAGCAGCTACCCAGAGCGGATCATTACTGATCTCGAGGAGCGACGTGCACAGTCTCTACAGGATGTTGCATCAGTGAGAAGGCGATTTAGGGAGTTTGTAGACCAGCGATCAGGCTGTGACATGGTACCTGTTCCTGCAAGGCTGGTGCAGGATGCTCTGGGTAGTATGGAGGATGTTGTGAGTCGTGAAGGAACCGGCTTTCTCCTCCCAGTCATCACCCGTATGGAGTTTAAACACCACTCAGAGGTTCCGGACAGCCAAGATAACCCGTACAACGCTGTGCTGAAGGGCTACGTAAGCCGCAAACGGGACGAAACCGTTGCCTTCCTAAATGAGCGAGACTTCACAGCCAGCGTGATGTTTGAGAGCGCACAACGTAGAGAGAGGGCAGAGAAGGACTGCCGTCTTCTGGAGGGTCTGCCTCAACCCACAGTCTCCCGCGGCCGGGCCAGACGTACCCCAACCAGAGATCCTTACAGCAAAGTGCCTGGAGGTGTCGCTGTTCCCCACAGATAACAGACTGACACATCAAAGCTGGAATACACTACACAACTTTGCACAAATTTTAAACCAATTTGCAGGATGCGCCAACTCCAATCAGCCAGTCTGCACATTTTTTAGCTTCCGACTAACAAGTTTGATATTTTGAGCCAGTATGTTCAGCTTTTTATATTGACTATGGATGCAGCATTCATCTTTACAGAAATTTGACATGTTTTACTTCCTAAAATAATGACTTTGCAGACATTGGGTTTGTTTTTGTACATTAAAAAGCAAGATTTCTAATGCAATAAAACCATTTGATGCAGATGTAGTGTTTTAAATAGTTGTTTAATGTTAATCACTTTAACTCTGGTATGAGTCCTTAAAACTAACACAGATTTCACCAGGTATTAATGGCTGTCCTCAGACTGGACATTGGGTGTCATTCATACTTCCACATTTTATTTGTAGCTTATTGCAAGCAATGACAAGTTTTTAAAGAAACAGTTTAACATCTAAAAAAGAGAGATGAAACTGTTACATAGAGTACATAAAGTAACTGGCTCAATCCAAACAGGTTTGCTTGTTGTTTTGCAAACCAAGTAGATCATGTTGTGTCCATGTGGTGTCGGTGGATGGGAAAATGTAATTTAGGAGAACATCTAAACTAAATCAACTACTATAGACATTCCTTAATTGACTGTTTTAAAAATTCTCTCCTATATGCAACATGCCAGCAGCACACTCTAGTCCTCCATAGATTTGATGTATCTTTCATAAGCAGCTTCATCCATCAATCCATCCAATTCCTCAGGAATAGATACGGTCATCTTCATCAGCCAGCCTGTGAACAAAACACACACTTAATAAAGAATTTTTTGTTGTTGTTGAAGAAACCAACTCAACTACATTTTGGCTGGCTTGAGAGGAGGTACATCTTCATATTTTTTTATAATAATTTTGCAAAAAATGTCTCACCGTCTTTATAGCAAGATTTGTTGACCAGTCCTGGGGTGTCTGCCAAGGCGTCATTGACATCCGTCACCTCCCCAGTCAGAGGAGCATACAATTCACTTGCTGCTTTAACACTTTCTAGAGCACCGAATTCATCTAAGGTACAGATATAATATATAAACAAACAAACAAAATAGTAATTCATAAAAACAAAATAACTATATATTTTTTTTATAAATAGCTGTATCCTACTGTGAATGTGCTCTTTACATAACTTTTTTCTTTCCAAAAATAGTATTTTTTTTAGAGCAAGAATAGTTACCAGACTGTGATAACTTCGCACCAACTTCAGGGAGCCCACAGTAGACCACGTCCCCCAGTGCCTCCTGGGAACATTAAAAACCCATGACATTACATAGTCCAAAAACACCTCTTCCTCTAAAAATCAAGCTTTAATAACCAGTCTAACCTGTGCAAAGTTACTGATGCCCACTGTTGCCACACCGCTGTCCACGCGAACCCACTCGTGCTTGTCTGTGAACTTCAGCGCTGCAAAATCACAGAGAAACAGTAAAACAGCGTCGAGAGTAACATGTGCATGCAATATAGTTCATTACGAGTGTCATAGCGTTTGAAAATGACTGCAACCTCAATGAACAGACAGACAGATCTAAACTTTCACGCGAGTTGACTGTAAACATTCAGAAGTTTTAATACCTGCGCAAAATCGGGTGGTGGTGCTCAGGGGTCTTTTATAGCATGTCCTCGCCAGCAGTCTAGCTGGAGCCAGCGCGTTTCTGTTTGACAGTCGAGTCACAGAGGAGGTCAAACTAACAGGAGCACATCGTAATATTGTGCACATCGCCATTATTCCCCGCACGCAAACATTAATGGACACCGGCGCGCCTCGATGATGTCATTATTCGAATGGCCTATGCGCGCCAAAGCACTGCTTTGCTTTGACGTGTTGTGTGTTTTGGTTGGAGGGAAAATATCTATTTATAATTATTTATGTTTTAATAACAGCAGGAAATATATTTGATCTGGAATGAATCAGTTCACCATGAGCAGTGAATCCAAACAATAAATCAACTAAAAAAAGTTTACTTAAATGCGCCAATAACATTAAAATGGCAGAAATTTACTTAAAAAGTGCACCCTTTAAAACGAATAAATTGTAACCATTTAATATCCACAAAACTTTTCGATTAACGATTAGCTCAGTAAATACGCTCGCGATCCCAACAATATCAGCTCGAGCGCTTTCTGTGAGGAACTCTTAAAGTTACTATCATTATTTGTGCAGCATATTTCTATATCTCATATCGCAAAAAAAGTGTTTATTTATCAAAAGAGGGGCACTAGTCTGGAGACTAAAAAAACCCTCCTTCCCCTTTAAAAAAAGGTCACTGAATGGTAACGTTAACGTAATCTTAAAATAACATTTGTAGGTTTGCTTTTTGCAACTCATCATCATTGTGACACTGAGCAATTCCATACCCTCATACTAGATAGGCCAACAGATTAAAATATAAAAATATAAATAATCATATCGACTGTTCTGTAAACCAAAGGGAAATTTAACTTTAAATTTAACTTGTGTTCGGAGTACTTCACCTGTTACTGGGACATCATCTGATCTATATGTCAATCCGTGCATCAGTTACCTGTTACCTGCGCGCAGGTGCGCTCCGTCCTCCTGATGCCGCAGGAGCGCGCAGGTACATCATCATCCTCTGACTGGACAGAAGATGGACGTTTATCCTTCACTACTCTGGGACAAATCACTTTAGTTTGTTAATCGCACCTGAACTTGATTAATCCTGTGATAATCTTTTTCTGAAGTAGAATTTCAGTGGATCCTTCTGAAATGAAACTAGTCATTTCTTGATCGTTGAAGGACGCCCGTCGCTCTGAGATGAACGAACAGCGGGACATTCAACTGTTTTCACTCTGTACACTTTTCATTTTCAAGCTATTTGTGCTTCAAGGTACGTATCATTTTTAATTTTGAATAATTTAGAATGTTTAGAAATCAATAATTTGAATATTGCAGTTGGCCCTTTTTAAAAAATCTGTACAATCTTTTTTTATGAAATACTTTATTCTTTATTCCTACTACAGTGAAATTGTGATATTAATATTCACAATGATACTGATTTTGTTTAAGTCATTATATATTTAACAAAATAACAAAAACATTTTAAAATGGCTTTTTGAAGGAGATTTAAAATTATTTTAATTGTATTTTGACAAAAAGAAAAAAGGTTAACAAACAATGTTAAACAGTCGCTGTACCTTTTCAAAAGGTGCACCTTTTAAATGCATATAAGTAAGTCGCTTTGGAAAATAGTGTCTTCTAATTGGCTAAAAGTAATACCTTTAAGGTACAAATATGGACTTTTTAGGTAAAAGTGTGTTTCTTCTAGTGACAGCTTTTGTACATTTTTTTTTCCCTGTGAGTTTTATTTTCTATTTTGGGTAACATTTATGTAAATTGTGAATTATAAATTACCTAAATTTATCTTAAGCTTAAAGAAATGTAAAAAAAAAAAAAAAACTTTTATGTTGTCTCCTTATTAAATAATTTACTAAATAAAGTTTTGTTTTGATCCTATGCTGTGTTTACACTCTAAACTTGGTTAATATGATATGCATGAGTTTTGTTTATGTAATTCTTCTTTTAACAGGATTTATTTGCCAGGAATCAAACTCAGAAAATAAACTACCCAGGTATGTGGTTTTAGACGTATCCTTACCTGTTGTTCTGATGCAGAGGACTTGGTGATGTGTATGATCATTATGGTTTTAGATATTTAAACATGTTGAGCATAGATTGCACCTTTAAAAACTGGTGAACCATATCAAACATCCGCTATTACAAGGAGGTTTTGAGCAGAGAGACAGTGTCAAGTTCTACATGCAATCACTGATAAGATGTTAAGTGTTTGGTCTAATGTTTTGCAGTAACCATTAAACCCGTTCCTTGAGAATCATGCAGTCCATCAGCGTGACTGTGTCTGTATGGCATCTTAAGTGTTTCTGAACCTTTAGTCTCAAAGTCGCCGCACTTTTAATACTGCTCTCTTTGTGCCACTTTTAAAAGGAGGGTTAATGCACTGCGGCAGAAACGGGATCTCTTCCGTGAAGAGGTGAGTATACCTAAGAGAAAGCGACAAGGGACAGAGTAACCACACACACACACACACACACACACACACACACACACACACACACACATACACTCACAAATACTGAGATACACTCTCAGTGCTGACAAAGCTGTCTTTGTGAAGTTTACACAAATGCTACAGCCACTGAAAGCTCCACTCCCAAATGTCTGCAGTGGCAAAACCATGTGAAGGAATGCCAAGACAGGTTTACCAACATGGCTTAGTGGCTAGACATGGTACTGTTTCCACGATTAGCCAATAGGGCCACGCACTTAGCAAATTCTTAGTACTGTTTTTGTTCTGTGCAGACCCTTAGCACTGTGCTGTCTGATTCAGCTCTCCCACGAAGAGTTCTTCATAATTATACAGCGAGAGATGCATCAACAGGTATTTTGTTTACTTTGTACACACAAACTCATACGATTTGCAGAGATATGTACAGTTTCCCTTCACAGTTATGATTTTATATTTCAATAAACTAATGTTTCGTGAAGTTACGCCACTGTCAGCTTCATTGTGAGTTAAGCTTTTATGTTAATTTTACCGATTATGAATAATATTGATATGATAAAGGATTATGCGGGGTTATTATAGTAAACCGAAACCATTAAAAAATGTTAGTTGAAATAAAATTTTAAATAAAAATAAAAATAATCTGAAAGAAAATATTTAAAAAATATCTTAATAAAAACTATATAGACGTTTAATTTCCCCAAAATTAGTTGCTAATAACAAAATTAAAAATCAAACTAAAATTAAAAAAAAAAAAACTGAAAATACACAATTGATTTGAATGAAATATATCCATACATATATAATATATATATATGTGTGTGTTTGTAAGTATGATTTAAATTCTAATAGTAATCTCATGCTAAAATAACACTGGGAATATGCATAAACTAGTGGTCAATTTAATGGTTAGAATTTTAAATGAATGAATTATATTCAAAACCAAATATATGGTCCTTTTAGGTTGCTTTAGACTGCCAAGGAAAATCAAAACTCTGTCACAACAAAAACACTGGAGCTATTCTCCTTCAGCGCTTGGCCCATAATTTTAAGTTTCGTATTAATGCTTTGTGATATGTACCCTTCTGTGTTTATTTGTGTTGTAGAATATTGTGGGTGTCTTAATGGTGGCTGGTGCCAGGAGGAAGGACGCTGTGATTGTGCTCAGTTCCAGGGTCTCGGGGATCGCTGTCAAATCAGTAAGAAGCACACAATCAAGTTATATTAAAAATTCAAAATTTGTTTCTATGTAATTATAGTAAGGCACGGTCTGATATTATCATCTGCCATCCAGTGCTGACCATTAAATGTGGATGAAGGAACCCTGAATTTAATTACTAGAATTCAAGTGGCATTACTCATTGGTTCCAGTTAATCTACGTGACTATGTCTTACTGCATTTGGTAGCATTGGATTACACATGTTCTAGGAATAGATTGCTGGTCACAAAGAGCTCAGTATGTGTGTTTAATTAACCCCACACTATAAAGCCAGGCAGATGGTATGACCAACAGAATAACGGGTTACTACGTATACAGTGTTCAAATAAGCTATACTGATTACATGCCCAACGAGGCATTGATTACATAAGGCACAAATATTGAATTAAGTGGTTGAATAATCACTAACAAAAAAATGTTTCCACAGACATATTAAGCGCAAATGATTTCAACGTTGATAATAATCAGAAATGTTTCTTGAGCAGCAAATCATGTGACTAGTTAAGCTTTGTCAGCACAAAATAAACAAAGTTGTACAATTTCATAGGATAACTTTTTATACTGTATTTCTAAACAAATATGCGATGAGCAAATGAGTCTTCTGATTTGTAATCATTCAGTCCCAGAATTCTATAGTATCACAACGATCTACCACCATAGGATTTTTTTTTGCAGATTTTTTTTACAATTTTTTCTGTGTCAGTTCCCAACCATGGTCAGGACAGGGATGGGATTTGCCGTTCATGGGGTCAGCATCATTTTGAGACCTTTGATGGAATGTATTACTACTTCCCTGGAACCTGTTCGTATATCCTGGCCAAAGACTGCCATTCCACAGAGCCCCAGTATACAGTGTGGGTAAGTTACAGCTGCGATACGTCTGTTGCTATGTATGTTTTTCTTCTTTTGCTAATAGGTTTCTCTTTGTCAGGTTCATAACAGTCGTTCATGTAGAGGTTCAGTGTATTCATGTCCACGTGGTCTGAGTCTGTTCTTCCCAAATGAAGAGGAAATCTATATTAGTGGCTATCAGGTGCTAAAGGGAGGACATAGGTGAGTTTTAGCAGTGTAAAATGTATACTTTTATTTCGCATGTTCTTTCTGTTCTTTAAAGAATCATGAAAAACTCTATTACAGTTTCCACAAAAATATGCACCAGTACCTTTTTTTTTTGCATTGGCAAATAAGAAATATTTATTGAGCAGTAAAGCATTCTGAAGCATCATGTGGCACCGGAGATGCTGAAAATGCTGCTTTGCTTAACAGAACATTTTCAAATATATTAAAATAGAAAGCTGTTCTTTTTTAATCATATTTCTAGGCATTGCTGTTTTTATGTCCAAACGTCCAAACATTTTTAAAAGTAGTGCTGGCGAAGAGAGAGAAATCATTTGATATGTTGTGTATGTTTTGTCAAAGGACATTCAAAACCTTGACCACTGTTGGTATTAAATAGGCAACGAACTGGATAAATACATTGTTGTGGGTTTGTCTGTTCATTTTATTCAGACTGAGTCTGCCACAGACAGTGCGTAATGTTTTCATCGAGCGCTTGGCTGACTATATCCTGGTGAAGAGCACGTTTGGCTTCTCTCTGGCGTGGGACGGGAGCTCTGGAGTCTACCTCAAAATGACCGAAGCACACAAAGGAAGGCCTTGTGGTCTGTGTGGAAACTATAATGATGACGGATCGGATGATCTCAGCAGCAGCCGCGGTGAGACAAACAGGCCCGGACACACACTCATCATCTCAGTCAGCAGCAAATTCAGGACAATTATATCAAAGCTGAGCAGAGTTGGATACTCTGTCTAAACACTGCCATTCCACTGTTGTCTTTTTAGAGATGACTTGTAACATTTTAGTGGCAATTTAAATCTTAAGAAACAGGATTTGAATTTGAAGTGTATTATGGTGTCTTTAATCCTTTGCGT
The DNA here is from genome assembly GCA_032275025.1 of Enteromius treurensis. Classification (NCBI taxonomy): domain Eukaryota; kingdom Metazoa; phylum Chordata; class Actinopteri; order Cypriniformes; family Cyprinidae; genus Enteromius; species Enteromius treurensis. The sequence continues at coordinate 15,784,239 of JAUCMU010000036.1, forward strand.
TTTGCGCTGTTAGGTGTAGTCTCTGACGACATCGCTGAATTTGGGAACAGCTGGGCAGTAGATTTGCCCCAAGAGAGACCCTGTCCTGAGGTTGATGATGATTTCGCTGGACCTTGCTCATCTGAGTCAGATATGGATGTAGGCTTTCACGCATTGCACTATGGGTTTGAACTGAGCTGAATGGGTCTTAGTATGTATGACAGCTTAAAAAGTTTTTAAGCTCAGAAAATGTATATTTTTTGGTTATGTAACTTAAGATGTGTTTTGGCAACTTTGCCTGTTTGTGTGTTATCTGAGCAGGATGCCATTGAGAAGTGCAGTGCATTGCTTTTCTTTCCTTTCATCTCCTGCCATGAGAACATTGACCCAAATCCATTTGTCGCCAGCTGTGTTTCGGACATGTGTGTGTAAGTCAAGTGTGGTGCTTTTGTGTAAATGGTGTAACTGAAATTGAACCCTGCTAAAAAAAAAAACAAGATAAAGGTGGATTGCTGATCTTTGCTGGATCAAGCAGTACTGACTGGTCTCCCAGCCCGGACCAAACTGGTGTTTAGCTGCTGGTCTAAAAACACTTTAAAACCATCTAAACCGACATGCCTTACCAGATTTTGTTAGACTGAGAGATCACCTTAAGCCCGGCTCACACTCCGACTGTGTGAACATGATGAATTTGTCACACTGTGGGATCTCGACGGAGTTTATGACATACAGAGGAAATCTCTAGCATTCATTCTGATCATGGCTTGTCTTGATAAACAAAGACAGTTTGATGTTCGTCATAGGAGAAGTTGCACTTTGTGCCAAATCTTCTGACACGGTCAGAATTACAGACTTGATTAACGACCATTAATGGACTAATGTCAAACTACTATCAAAGACAGATTTTAGCCTAGGATTATAGGAATCTTTAAGCCTCTTAGGAACGGCCAAATCATGGCTAAAATCGCACGGTGTGAAACGTTTTTTCATCAGCTTTATCTAAAGTGTTATTTAGTATTTTTGTTGTATACTTTAAAATGTATTAATATTAAATCATTTCTGTTTCTTACATTAAGGGTTTTAATTAGAATAAGCATTTCTCTCTCTGTCCCCCTCTCCCTTCTTGAATATTTTTTCTCCCTAGCTTATTTCCAGCGTTCCACACCTCCCAATTCCAACGGGATTATGTTAATTATAGTAATGAAAATACCTTGCATATAGCAAAAGCCACATAAAGAGTGTATATATGTAGCCTATACTACAGGTATGTGTGTGCATGCATGCGTTTGCTTGTACTAGAGTTTGTAAGATTCTGTGTGTGTGTATTGATTACAGTGGTGAAATAGCTGCTGGAGGTTATGAACAGAATCAGACTCAACTGTTGATTGAAGAGGTAGTGAGAGGATCAGGTTGCAAGAGCATGTTGAACTTGCAGCTGTAGTGCTCTTACAGTCTCATATCACCATACTGAAAGAATGGGCTTTCCCCCCCATGTTCTTTCTTAGAGCCATTTGGCTGTTTAGTGCTTATTAAACTCACATTTTTTAACATTTCTAGGTCAGATGATGAGGAGACATTTTGTCGGACTCTTGTCGAGTACACCAGGGCCTGTTCTCATGTGGGATACCCCGTCAGAGAATGGAGGGACAGTTTTCCTACATGCGGTCAGTTTCATGTCATTAAGGAAACACATGCCATAAACCTTGCAGGTTGTGATGGGAAATGTTTGTGTTTCAGCGGACGGATGTGAGGATAGTTTTGTCCACAGAGACTGTATCAGCTGCTGCCCACCTACATGTACCTTTGAGAAAGAGTGTTTGGGAACCAATCTGCACTGTCTGGATGGATGCTACTGCCCAGATGGTACAGCGAGACTAATAATCAGTTGCTTAAACAGGCATTAAAAAAATCGTAGTATTAGTGAATGTTTGCTATCCACAAATAAGCAATAGAGCACTTGAGAATGCATGTTACAGTTATTTATTGAACATTTTAACTTTAGTGTGATTTTAGTGCCTTAACCACAGTAAACTTTTACTCAAGGCTCTCTTTCTGTCTGTCTATATCAGGTCTGATTTTACAGAACGGCACCTGTATAGCAGTGTCTCAGTGCCCCTGTGTGTACCATGGTACACCATATCCTCTTGGTCATGTATTGGAGCAGGGCTGCACTATCTGGTTAGAAACATCAAATCTTTACTCTTTTACACCTAAAACACCAAAACAAAACGAATTTATTTTTTTTATCTTTTGAACCTATAGTTAAACGTAATAGCTTATAATAAAATTCTGTTAACCTGATGAATCATTTAAATCAATTAATGAATTAATCTACATTTTCAGTGTCTGTATGGGAGGAGTGTGGAACTGCACAGAGAACAATTGCACTGGTAAATAACATTTGTATACCCTAGTTATACAGAATACCACACAAAAAAACTATTTTAAGAATAGCACAATTTATGAGATATTATTACTATAATATTTTGATATAGCTTTCTATACTGAGACATTTGTTTTCTTTCTTTTTCTTTTTTAATTTTAAATTTTTATGTTTTTTAAACCCCTAGCGGAATGCACAGTATTGGGTGACGCTCATGTGACCACTTTTGATGGGCGGATCTTCATGCACATGGGCTCTTGCCAATATGTGCTAGTGAAGAGCCGTGGCAGCACCAAGTTTACTGTGACTCTACAGTACACAGCCTGTGGAGAGGTAAGAAGAGTGTTTCTGGGTGCGTTTGGCATTAAGATGTTTTGTTTGGGTTTAATGGAGTCTCTCTCATCTCTCAGTCTCAGGAGCACTCTTGCATCCACTCAGTGGCTCTGGTGGTAGATGAAGATATCAGCAGGCAGGTCACTCTCACCAGAGAGGGGGAAGTTGTAATTGGGGCCAGTATGGCTGTCAATTTGCCTTACTCAGATGGTAAGGTTCTCAGTTTTATATCAGTATTGGGCCACTTTAATAGTAAATAGATAATTTTGAAGAAAACTAAACAGATCATATCAAGGACATGTAAAAAGCAATAAGTAGAGCAATAACTAAATGTACAAAATAATCAAAATTGTTACAATTACACATGTAAATATTTATTTTACTTGAACAAATATTGGATTAAATTGTGTTTGTGTTTGTTAGACGTGGTGAACGTTCGCCGGCTGACATCTTTGTTTGTGGGTCTGCGGTCTGTCTTTGGCCTGAGGTTTCAGTATGATTGGCATGGTGGGCGAATCTACCTTCAGCTAGAAAGCACCTGGATGGGCTCCACACTCGGCCTATGTGGAACCCTCAACGGAAACCTACGGGATGATTTCCTGTGAGACACGGAGGCTGGTCCTCTGAATTTACATTTAGCCAGTTAAACATTTTAAATGTATTTAACTCTTTGGGTTGCATAATGCAGACACTTTTATTAACATGAGTCTGTTCGATTCCCAGGGAGTGCATAAATGTATACCGTAAATGCGATGTTAAGTCATTTTTGAATCAAAGTGTCTGACAAATGCATTATTGTAAATGCTTGATGTGTTACTATCCTCCAGTTCTCCTGCTGGAATGATTGAAGGAACCCCACAGCTGCACGTCAATGCCTGGAAAGTGACTTCAGCGTGCATAAGCCCTGTTAACATTCCTATTATCGACCCCTGTGAAATGAACCAACAAAATGGTACTTATGCTATCTCTTCGGTTGGGCCAAGAATTAGCACTGAGGTCACAGAAATTTTTTTTTACTATGAGATTTTCTTCATTCTACTTGTTTAATTTTTTATGTATGCGGGTCAAAGATGTTAAGGTTTCCGCATCAAAAGAAATTGAAAAAAGGGATTTTATGTCGGTAGAAAGCACATTACAAGGTTTTTGGAGAATAAAATGTCAAAATTTGGATTAAATGTTGTTACATTGTCATTCAGTGCAACACAATATTTATGTAAAAATTCAAACAACTTTTTATACTGACTACATCTAAAAATATATAAAAGAATAAAGAAGCATATTAAATTTGATTGAATTTTACAAACAAATAGGTAAAACCTATAATTAGTATCTGGGGTTAAAGTAATTAATCTATTAATATGTCATAAAAAGATTCTTGTTGTAAATATACCTGATAATATTTAATGCATTTTGATGGATTTGCAATTTATTCAGAAAACTTTTTTTTCTTTTTTCATTTAAAGCACTATTACACTTTAACTTATGCATATACTTAGCGAGAGCTCCTGGAAACCAAATCAAACTCTTTGTGTGTTGTTTCAGTGTTTTATGCTGCCCGGTGTGATGTGCTTTTGGAAGAAGTGTTTGCGGCATGCCATGCGTACGTTAGTCCCGGTGTGTACCACCAGCAGTGCCGTTACCAGGCCTGTCGGTGTGGCAGCACCTGCCTCTGCACTGCTCTGTCCCATTACGCATACGTCTGCAACAAGCATCATGTCACCATCAACTTCAGAGCACACGTCTCTGAGTGCGGTTCGTTGCTCATACCTACACCTCTCTGTCTGCATATCTGTCTATCTATCTGTCTGTTGCATGAGTGTGTTTAGGAGGTCATTTGTCAATGCCTGTGTGTAGGTATGGTGTGTTTAGGAGGGATGATGTATCACCCGTGCACATCAGCATGTGGGAAGACGTGTCAGTCCGTCAGCAGTGGTGAAGTGTGTGATGGCGACTGTGCTGAAGGATGCAGCTGCACCGAGGGAACATTCTACGATCACACTCGCCAGCGCTGTGTGCCGCTGTATGTCTGAATACACCAAATGCCTTGTCATTTTGTAAACCACGTATCTTCTAAAAGGACTTCTGACAGGGTCTTGTTTCCTTTCAGCTCTCAGTGTCACTGTTATTTCATGGGCTCAGTTTATCAGCCTGGTGAAGTGTCCTTCAGCTCATCTGGACCTTGGTGAGTGTGTGGACAATGAGGATTGCATTGTTGAACATGCATGGTCTCACGAGCGGAGTTTGAATTCTAAACACATCATATCCCAGTCTTGTCTTTTTTTATTACGATGATATCGGCTTTGCTGTATTTTTGATCATATAAATGCAGGCTTGGTGAGCATAGGAAACGGATTATCCATACATAAGAATGTGTGCTATTTATCTATTTAACATGTTTATTTTTATCATTTATTTTGGATATTGCTGTTTTTGTTTTAATTTCATAATGATTTTTCTTTAGTCTCTGCAGAAACGGCCGTATGGAGTGTGTGCCTGAAGAGAGAGGTAAACTTCTTTGCTCCATTTCATCAGTCTTTTTGACCCTCTATTCACTTTCACCTCTATTTTTCCCGGGAAAAAACTGTTTTCATCTTAGAGGGTCAGCGGTACATTCCTCAGAGGTAGCGCATTGAGCGGGCTGAATGCTGGACAGATCTGAACCTCAGATACACATGCACAAAGAAAGAGGGAGACTTGGGGGTTGGAGATAGCAAATTCCACCTTTTTTTATCTTTTTGACATTTTTCCAGACTTTTTCAAATGACAAAACACTAAGACATTGCTCATTTGCAAGATTTGGCTGTGATTTTAAAAGCTTCAGTAAAGTATTCAGGTATAAATGTGTCCATTTATGTTTTTCAGTTAAATTTATTTTAAGTTGAGTTGGTTGCATCATAATTATTAGTAGCGCAATCATCACTATTACCCATACTCATGAGTATGCATTTGAACACAGCCCTAACTCAAATAGCTGAACATTGGCACAAACCTCTCTTTTCATCACATTTTATTTATTTATTTATTTATTTTTTTTAGAGCCTGAGAGAGGAGATTGTCCCAGTGGAAAAGTCTACTATAGCTGCAGGGGTCAGAGTGGGCGTGGACCTTCAGGTGTGGGCGTGGCCTGTGATCTGACCTGTCGAAACCTGATGCTGAACCTGACCTGCCCTCCCATGACCCCATGTGTACCAGGATGTGGATGTCCTGCTGGGTAATCGCTGTCGTCTTGACATTTGGAACAAATGTTTTGAAAAGAATACATGTCTATTGACACCAGAGCATGTAATGTTACACCATCTTCTTCAATTGGTGCAGGCTAGTGGCTCATAATGGAGAATGCTATTACCCGGAAAACTGCCCCTGTGCGTGGCTCGGTCTAGAGTATCTCCCTGGAGAGTCTGTGGACACTCCATGCTACCGCTGGTCAGTTTGTTTAGTGTGCTCAGCTTCCATAATTCAAGGTCACTGTGATTTTGCCAAATAAGACATGATCCTGATCAATTCTGATTGGTTAACTGGAATGTTGTTTCAGGATCAACAAGGGTGTTGATCCAGGAATATCTTGTACGTGGTTAAATCACCCTCACCAGTTCTTCAATTAGTGGAAACTTGTTCAAACTACTATTTTATATATTACATATATAATATATATGACAGAATATCTTTTAACTTTTAAAACGTGTCTCTTGCACCAAATCAGCATATTAGAATGATTTCTGGAGTAATGATGCTGAAAAGTCAGTTTTGCATGACATTATGCATTTATATCAAATACATGCAGCCTTTATTGAGCATAAGATACTTTTTTCTATATATATTAAACATATATAACCAAAACTTTTAATATTTACTCGCAAAATAGATTACCATTACAAGTCAATACAAAAAATCCACTGCATGGTGCATTGTAACACAATTCAATTTATGGTTGGTAAAGGCCATGATTATTACTCTATTGCACATTTGATAGTTGATTTAATATACAGTAGATGAAACACAGGTATAAAATAATCAGAAAAGTCACTAATTAAAGGATCATATGGTACAGTATGTGTGTATACTTAAGTAACATTTCACTTGGTTTCTCTGGCTCTCTCCAGTGTGTGTCATCGTGGGTTCTTTAACTGCACATATTCGCCGTGTCCAGCAGTCTGCACCGTTTACAGCGACCGACATTACCACACATTTGATGGCCTGGAGTATGACTATGTCAGCGACTGCCAGGTCTTCCTGGTCAAGGTACTTCCTGAGTGTGCATGTTTGGGATTTTGGGTACCCTAGCAAAAAAAACCAACAAAACTAATGCTGTGTAGTTGATGAGCAGATGTGTTGACCAGATCGACAATTCTCATATTTGTCTCTTTTGAAATTAGAGACTTTGTTAAAAAGTTTAGGGTCAGTAATAAATTGAGATAGAAATGTGCTGTAATCATTGTAAATGTCTTTATTGTTGCTTTTGATCAATTTAATGCATACAATAAATATCAACTGAATGCATGTAATATAATTAAGTATAATATATTTATATTTGCCTATAATATAAAATATAAAATAATATATATGTATAATATATAACTAACATTTAGAATTATATGTTACAGGCTTTACTGTATATTACCCACCCTTCACTGTAGATATAACCATTGTTCATTTAAAAAACCCAGAGTTGTTGAATGTTTGACAATGGCTTCTGGACATCTATCTTGGTTATTTTGTAATGCATATCTTTGTGTACAAGTGCTGTAAAACGGTGACGATCGTTTGCCTTGTGTGCTGGTCTAAGGACCAAGTGGAGAGGTGCTTACCAGTTTGCTTTCAACAAAGGGTGTGTTTCACCAGTTGAAAGTGTTGCACCTTTAAAACCGAAAAATTTTTTAACGAAGGGCCAAAGAGTGTGTGTGTGTGTGTGTGTGTGTGTGCTCTCACACGTTGCAGACTTCAGTATGGATGGATAAAGTAGCAGGAAAAGAGATCCACTTCTACCACCACTAATCTTGGGAAAATCAGAGGGGATTTTTAATTAGAACAGGGCTGTGGTAATGGAGCCAGAGTTAATGTCAGTCCCAGCACAGAAACTCAGCAAAGAGCCGCACATAACAAAGAGCAATCTGTTCCCTATCAGCCTACGCAATGCAACCTGCTACTGGCCTTAATGACTGAGAAAGTGTGTATGCATGTGTGCGTCGTTTGTGTGTGTGTGTGTGTATGCTTAAGATGCAGGTGAATAGACTTTGGTGTCTCCTAAAGGCCAGTGATTCTCTGAGGAGTCTACTGATCTACCCGGGGGACAGACTTTTCCATCACAACAAAAAGAAATGGCTTTAGTCACACACACACACACACACACACACACACACTAGGTTTCATTCCTTAAAATATGATAAAGCAATCACTGATTATTCAAATATGTGTCACTTTTCAATGTTAAATTACTTTGTTTTGTCTTATTTTATATGTATATATATACAGATCTATTATTAAAACATTAATTGGTAGATTTCCAGAGGAGTGTAAACAAAGTGACTCTGTGTTTGTTTGAGAGGTCCGACATGACAGCTTCTTGCTCAACCAATGGGATGAGACGAAGTCTGTTATACTCATCAAGGCCGCATTTATTTGATTAAAAAAATACAGTAAAAACAGTAATATTCTGGAACATTTTTACAATTTATTACAAGTTTTTTTAATTTTAATATAAATTAAAATTAAATGTATTCTATTGAAGCAAAGCTGAATTTTCAGCATCATTACTCCACTCTTCAGTGTCACATGATCCTTCAGAAATCATTCTAATATGCTGATTAGCTACACAAAAAACAATTCTGTGCTGGTTAGTGTTTTTTTGGAAAGGATGATTTTCCTTCAGAAAACGTTTAAAAGAGCTTAATTTTTTATAGATATCTTATTATAAATGTCTATTTGATTAATTGAATGTATCCTTGCTGAATAAAAATATTAATTTCTTAAAAAATATCTTACTGGCCACATATTTTTTTTGCAGTTCTTTTAGATAGACGTCTGGTGGCACAAAAATCACACACTTAGTCTTTAAGGAAAGGTGTTGTTTTTTTTAAAGTAGAAACGTATCAATTGCATACCATAATTGCAACAATCTTGTATCTAAATATAGAGTGTTGGTGAGACGGAGGTGTCCATCATGGCTCAAAATAAAGATTGCTACGAAAGTGGCATTGTCTGCATGAAGTACCTGCTCATCTATGTTGGACTAACAAAAATCTACTTCAGTGACAACTCTGGTAAACCTGTGAGTAAAAGACATATCCCATACCATTTAGCTGATTAATGGCACACTTTCCGAAACTAAGAGACTGGTTTGTTGTTGTATCTGCATTTCCCATAGTCTGAGCTGATTTGAATTGGTTTGTGTTTGTCCTCCAGAGCTCATCTACTGTTGTGGGAAGAGGATATGAGTTTCAGCTATGGGGTGCGGGATACTACACTGTGGTCCACTTTCCTGCTCAAGATCTGACCATATTATGGGACCGCAAGACCACTGTCCATATTCGTGCTGGACCCCAGTGGAAGGTCAGAATCATTCTCTTTGAATCAGCTGTATAATTTAATACTCTATAAATCACATTTTTTATTATAATTTGTTTTTAGGGTCAGATGAGTGGGTTGTGTGGAAACTTTGACATGACAACAGTTAATGACATGACCACAGCCGGACATATGGAGGTCAGTAACGCACAGGCCTTTGGAGACAGCTGGGCTGTTGGACAGGTAGGACACTTCAAGATACTAAATGTAAACTACTGTTCAAACATTTGGAGTCAGTAAGATTTGTCTTTAAAAGAAATTCTTTCTTTTTCAGCAAGAATACATTAAATTAATAGTAAAAATGTTCAAATATCAACAATAATAATAAATAAATCAAGAGTTTAAATCCTTTTGAATATAATAACTGTTTTCAAAACTGATATTAGTTCTTGAGCAGTAAATCCGCAAATTAGAATGATTTCTGAAGGATCATGTGACACTGAAGACTTTAAAACAAATCAAAATAGAAAGCATTTCAAGTGTTAAAAATAGAGAATTATTTGAAATGACTAGTGTAAAATCATAGTAAACTGTGCTGTGCACTAGAAATACACCTAGACTGACTAAACAGCTTTTATGTGTTTATTTGTGTGCAGTGTGAGAGCGACTTTGTAGTTCGCAGACCGTGTGAAGGAGATCTCAGTCGGCAGCCCTATGCTAAGCGGGAGTGTGGCCTTCTCTACAGTGACGTATTTGCTCCATGTCACAATGTGGTGAGCAGCTCTCCTCTGGGGTTTAACAGCACATTTGGCCTACAGATAAAAAGGCCACGTCTTACCCACAGCCACACACAGGCTGGAAGACGGCATCAGAAAGACAGACACACTGTCTGCGACGAACCATCTTATAGAAGCGTTGAGATGGTTTGCCGTTCACAATCTGGCCACTAGGGGGCTGTAAAGGTTTGAAAAGCTAGAACATTCCACCATCAACACATTCAGGTGGAAGTCGATAGTCCTGAGTGTGTGTTGCGTAACCAATTGTGTGTTTGTGACAGGCTAATTGGGATTTTAGGGATCCATGTATTGTGTGTAACTAATCCTTGTGGTCCCCCAGGTGGACGTGACCTGGTTTTATAAGAACTGTCTGACGGACACCTGCAACTGCAACCGTGGGGGTGACTGTGAATGTCTGTGCACCAGCATTGCAGCATACGCCCACAAATGCTGTCAAAATGGTATCACGGTGAACTGGAGATCTCCCACCGTGTGCCGTGAGTGCAAACACACACACGAGGAAGCAAATGAACTTTTGACCCGTTTGTGCTTGTCTGTCATTGAGGTTAATAGGTCAAAGACGAAAAGGAGTTTTCAAGCATAAAGCATTAAATTAGAATGTGTGCTGTTTCATTTTATTTTTATCTGAGCCAATAATAATGACTGTCATTCAGTATAACAATAACTCCAGAATACCAGAAAATCTTGTCATGCATATTTAGAACCAGAATCATTAAAAGAATCACAGTGCAGCCCTCAAAAATTAATAAATTGTCATTTATCATACAAACCACTAGGTTTTACCCATTTGTCAGCTGTTGATTATTTAAAATATAATGAAATTTAGTATGATCACATTTTGTTTTATATATTTTAACAAGTACATATTATTACATTTTTAAATAATTATGTATCTGTTGCGTTGATTGACGATGGAATTTTATTTCGCCCATATTTTGACATTTTACGTTCTCAAAAATTACTACAAGTGAAAAATAAATATACTTAAATGTAACTGAATTACATTCATTTAATTCTCAGTATACAACAAATACATTTTCATATTTATTTGCTTAATAAAATGCCATGCAATTGTATTTTAGTGTACTAAACTGGTATGCTTAAAGTCTGCTGAATTGGAACAACTCATTTTGTACTTAATGCACTTTAATTGTGCAGAAGTAGTCCAATTAAAGACATACTTAGTATATTAGATTGTGCTTAGGTGGAACTGTTGCATATACTTTAGATACACTTTAAATATTTTGCATTTAAAGGGCAATATTACACAATCCTCATTAAAAGTTGCATTAACACACATTTTAGGCTCATTAATAAGAAATGTGCATTGTAAGCCATATAAAGTTTAATAAACATTTTTATATGAGTAGGTCTCGAGTTATCTGTCAGTAAATATGTTCATAGATTTTAACTATACTTAATAGAAAATAAATATATTTTAAATACCATACTTTTTTACTAGAGAAAATGTTGTCAATAAGTGTTAATTTTTGGACGGAGTAACCCTTTAAAGTAGACACTTACTTGCATTTAAGATGCTTTCTATTTATATAAAATAACCTTTTTAAATTTAATTTGATAAGGACACCAAAATGAGATGTCTTGTTTTCGGCCCTAATACCCCAAGACAAACTAACATTCCTAATGCAAAACCAACCCAGCGTTTAATTTTAATATACTTTTTCAAAACAGCTCCTCTTTGGTGTCAGGATCAGTTTATATAATCAGACTTTGATTCCGTATTCTGTTTCAGTTGCAGATTAAAAAAAGTTAAATGCGCAGCTAATGCTGTTTCGTGTTGCTTTTTAAGCTGGTAATGCTGAAAAAATGCATGCAAACTCATAATACTACATGATTGTGGCTAATATAAATATATTTCTTTTAACAGCATATGATTGTGAATATTACAACCAAGGTAAGAATGATTTATTCTGTTTATTTGCCTAGAATATTTCTGTAAGCACCAGAAGATCTTGGCGCTAACCTTTTTATTTACGTATGGTTGTTTAGAGTTGGGAGAGGGTCCGTTTACACTGTCCAGCGCAGAGCAGAATGACTCTGCATGTGTGTTTGGGGCAAATGTGAGCAGCGGTGAAGTGTTTCCCCTTCTGAGGACCAATGCTCAACCCAGCACCATTTTCCACTTCATGATCACTACTGGATTATATAAGGACCGAGCTTCTAGTAAGCACATGCTCTTGACTTCAACATCAAAACAAATGAAAGGAATTGCAGAAGAAAAGGTTTCACTTTATTGGATAGTCCAAATAACTTGTAACTACATGTCAACTACATTTCAACTAACTCTCATTCATTTGCAGCTACATGTCTACTAGCTCTCAGAGTAGACTGTTTTAGGGTTAGTAGAATAAGTTGACGTATGTAGTATGTATGTATGTAAGTATGTTGTGGACCCATCTGTAATGATTCAACTGGAGGCGAGCGTAGTGAGAACCCAAGTGCAGATTTGTGATTCAAATAATTGAATAATAATTATCATTAAATGTTTAGATCTTTTTTTTACATTACAATCGTATCGTTTTTGATTTATCGATTTATTTTGTTATTAATAATTTATATAATATTAATAATAAAAGTAATTAAAATTATCACCTAGCTTTTTGCATGGTTTATCTCTAGCATTAACTGTATCTTTAGGCTGAATAGCAGCAAGCAGCATCCACTAATGTTGTATTTTTTTTATTTTGCACTGTTTCAGGACTACCTGTTGTTTCACTGGAGTCTGCCGAGAGGCCTAACTACTTTCTCTGTGTTACTGGGAACCGTGGCTTACGTTTGGAACACTGGCAGCCTGGGGAAGAGTTCAGACGGAGAGCGACTTTTATCCACCACCAGGGCCTGTGGTTACCTGGGAGGTCGTCCTTTGAGTTGCACAGTCAGAAGGGTGTCTTCCTCACTCTCTCTCATACACACACACGTGTTCAGAACTACGACCATTCATACACCTTTAAAATCAGCAGCAGTTTTATTATTGAGGGTAAGACCGGTCTGCAAATATCTATATATCAGATATGCTGTGCAAATATAAAATGTGTTATCACCAGGCCCATATTACCTACACTGATTGTGGAATGAATATAAATATAGTGCAGGGTATTAAAGGGAGAAGGCACACTTATTGGAAATGTGGAGTTCTGTTGGTGCATGTCATAAACTCATATTACACTCAGAAAGCTCCTATAAAACAACAAGCTTACCAACCTCATTTGCAGTGCTTCCTGTAATGTCTCTAACGTTTATGATGGCTGTGTTCCTGCATTTTAGAGAGCAGTTTTGTGATCCCCTACCGCTTGATGTGCGAGTGGAAGTATCATGCATGTGCCAGTCCATGTGTGAAAACATGCAACGACCCTGATGCCATGCGCTGCCAGTTTTTACCTCCGTAAGATCATGTGCATATACTAATGCAATAATATAAAAGGTGCTTGGCAGGTATTATTCACTGTCATGTTTCACTACTAAATCAAAAAGGAAGAAATATAAGAAAACAAAGTCTTAAAGACTAGGGGGTGGGGTCTCAACATGACAAAGAATCGACAAAGAAAAAAGATTTAAATGAGTAAATTATGAATATGTTACACAAGTCAAACTAATCTAATTTAAAATGCATAACTGTATGTTATTCCCCCTTTAAGAGTTTTGCTCTGTGACATTATCATAGCAGTTAATCCCTTAAAATCACGTAATAAACAATGTTTATCATGAAAATCATGTCACAATGTTAAATAGGCTACATGTTCTTTATCCAAATCTGTTCACTGTCTAACTGTTGTTTAGGGTTGAAGGTTGTTTTCCACGTTGTCCCAAGTCTATGCTGTTAGACGAAGTGACCAGGCGGTGTGTTTACAAAGAAGACTGTACGTGTGAAACCATCATTCGCATCACTGTCGTCATTCTCCTAGTATTTCTGCACACTGTTAAATTTGTTCTAGCACCTGTGTTGTTTGTGATGTAATTGCAGGTGTGATGCTATCCCCAACCCCAACTCCTTACATGTTTGTGACCCGATTAAACAGAACCACAGCGGCTCCAACCTCTGCTCCTACAACTACAACCACAACAACTCCCTCCACCACTACGGCAACACCAAGCACCTCTCCGAGCACAACTGCCAGTACTCCAATCATAACTACACCTTTGGAAGCAAAGGATTTAATTGGCAGCCCAACTACACCCACATTACCACCTACCACAGTCTCCTCAACTTTGGCCACCACCACCACCACCTCCTCCACTGAAACTCCAACAACTCCCTCTCCACCAACCACAGAACCCTCTCTAACCAGCACTGCCCCGTCCACTACAGAGCCAATAACAACAGTTTTAACCACTATGTTATCTACCTCGACCACAGAGGTGCCAACCACACCTGAGCCCACCACTGAACCAGAGACAACATCTACAACCACCACCATCCCACCTGTTACAACCACCACTGTCATTACAACACAGAGCACAACATCAGAACCGACCTCAACAACCATCACCACAGAGACAACATCTGTCTCCACGACAACCGAGGAGCCTTCGACTACCACAGCAGCCGCACCAACAACCTCTGAGATACTGCCTTCACCCTCCCCTTCACCTGAGACAGCAGGAATAACAACAGTGCTTCCTCCGTTCCTTCTACCCACAGGGCCCTGTACGGTAAGACTTTGTATGTTAGGGTTGGTCATTCTTATTAAATATTTCAAATTTATAGTATCTAGTGGTATTCATGGTAAAATATACTTTAAATATGTAAGTTTTGTTAATGTTGTAAGATTAAACAGTGAATAAGAGACATAACACAAACTCATCTTTCTAGTGTTGTTATTGTTAACTAAACTACTGTATAAGAATCTAATAAAGCTGAAATAAAACCTCATAAAGTAAAAGAGAAAAAATATAATAAAATACAAAACTAATAAAAAATATAGCTGCAAGAAGCAATTATGGGGCCAAGAACTCAAGCGGATAAATCAGGAGCTAAGCATGACATGGAGCATCAGACCAAATCCAACAAAGAGTTATAAAAACAATTTTAGGATCATTGTGATTTAAACAGCAAAACAATCATAAATACAGCCTCTAATAATGGGATAAAATGGCTTACACTTTTGACCACAAGTAGACCACAGGTTTTGAGTACTTTCAGGTCATGGTCTTGATGGTACATACAAAGTTTCATAAAGATACACCAATGCATTGGTAAAATATAGCATTTTATATCACAATACTCCATTGTAGTCAATGGCAATTTCATGTTTTGTTCAATTATAGCGACATTAATTGGTGCAATCCTACCAAATTTTGCACGTGTCATTAAAGTGTGCCCATGCATAAGTGTCTCAAATTTGGTGAAAATATCTCATTTCGTTTTGGAGTTACAGGCATTTTTGTTCAAAAGAAGAGAAAAAATGACTGACTTCTGACTTTGTTTGCATTTTTGTGCAATTTATTATTTATAATTTTGGTAATTGGGCATTGGTGTTTAGCCGGCACGCTATGTTTCCGAATTTCCTACGGTGGTTTTGTGTCGATCGGAGTAACGGTTTCTAACATATCGCCAAAAATGTTTTAAGCGCTAAAATGCAACGCTGCACAAACATGACATCACTGGACTCGGGAATGATTCTAAAAAGGTGACTCCCACGAGAATAAATCGAACACACCCAAAGTTATAGCCATGCGAGTATTATATTTTTACCACTAGGTGGCGCTGACTCTGAACTTTTCAGACTCCTTCAGATGCTTCAGGTGCTGAACATTTTTGTAATTACTTTCGAAAAAATAGGCTAATGCGTTCTTAAGAGACAGCAATTTAGAACAAAATTGGCTTTGACTTGACTTGACTTCCATAACGTTTTGCCAGCATGGTCTAAAGATGTTCTGGATCAATTTTTGTGACAATTGGTGCAACGGCCTAGGACGAGTTCGAAAAAGCAGGTTTTATGAACAATTGAGAATAGAGAAAAAAAATAAACCTTATGATTTTTTAAATATGGAGCTCTTTTCGACAAGGATTGTGTGGCTTACGTTTTCAAACATTATTAGCATAAATCTTTTGAATCTTTTGGACAGTTGGTGGCGCTAGAGAGTTTGAGTTAGAGACTCCAAACTTGCTATGGTTCATTTTAGGACTGTCCTCTATCAGTGTGCAAAATTATACAACTTTCCTGCAAACCATTCTATGGGCTGCCATACACTTGCAGCGGAAGAGGAAGAAGAAAAAGTAGAAGGAGAATAACAATAACGCCAACAGATACAATCAGTGCTTGGCCCCTAATGACAATAGCTCAAAACAAAATTAGTCAAACTTAAAATTAAAATATGAAAACTTCAAATGTAAAGATAAAAATGAATACTGAAGTAAGTATTTAAATAATAGTAAAATCACACTGTTGCATGCAACTGGAAACTTTGTGGCCAATGTAGTTAAATCACTGAACGAAAAATTCTGTGAGCCTGTGAACAAGTGATTCTGAAGACGTCTTTTTAATAAATTACTAACAACACATAAATCAGTCTTGATCTCATGTGTTGAATTTGTTTGAATTGGTTTAATAACTCACTAACTGAACCAGAGAATTGCTTGTTGACTCACTCCTCATTAAAATGACTGAATTAAAGCTGTCCACCTAAGACTCGTTAGACTTAATTGGGTGTAGTTAGTCAGTGATTGTTCAGCTTGCAGATAAAGATTAGGAATCAGAGAATTGTTCAGGAGTCAGAAATAGCTTTATTGCAAAGTGTTTGCACATACAGTACAAGGAATTTGTTTTTGTGTCTTAAGCTTCCAGTACACAGAGACAACAACATTGTGAATAAAATACACACATGTATAAATATAAATAAACCACACTAAAAAATGAATAAGTATGTACATGTATGCTATAGATAAAATACAATATGAAGAGAATAAAATAAAATCCTATTCCTAATATGTTTGAGTGTTCTAAGGAAAATATGTTTTGCCTCTGATGTGTCAGTGATGGATTCAGGAGTACTAAGTGAGAGTTGACGTCTCCCATTTCCCTCCCTGACCTGGGTACCTCTCTGACGCATTTACACACACGCTCATAAATATTCACATCTTCAAGATTAGTCGGTAATCCAGGGTGAACATTACTTCCAGTCTTAACTCCTTGTTCTTGAGTCATTCCTGTCAAGTGGCCAAGATCTTGATGTCCTGAGAGAAGAATCATGAGTTAAGATGCAGGACAGTGAATAATTGATGAATCTGTCATAATATAACACAAGAACAGGCATCTGAAAGAGAGCTAATCAATGCATGCTACCTGAAATAATCCCAGGGTGCCTTTATATAGTTTTGGTGGTGGAAGGGTTTATGTGCTGCCTGTCTCATTAATGTCCCTGTTTTGTATCCTTACAGCCTCCATATTCATTACGTGTGGATGAGTGCAGTGAGTACATCTGTGTTAATGGGCAGCTGATGCTGCATAATTCCTCTCAGCACTGTAGATACAACATCAGCCAGCCACAGTGCAACCTGCTGGGCACACCGATCCAGATCAACACAGACCCCTGCTGCCCACTGTGGCAGTGCCCATGTAAGACAAACACACATGACCATTCAGATTTGCTCTATAAGGAGGTGTTTATAGCTGTGGTACTGTAGTATTATTTACTGTATGTACTTGTATTTATTTATAATTTAAAAAAGCTTTTATTTTTATATATTTATATTTTTAGTTTTCTTTTTCATTTAATTTATTTTTAATATGTGACCCTGGACCACAAAACCAGTCATAATCATTAGTTTCCTGAAATTGAGATTTATACATCACCCAAAAGCTGAAGGAATATTGATATATGGTTTGTTAGATTAGGATAATATTTTGCCGAGATAAAACTATTGAAAATCTGGATTCTGTAAAAAAAAAAAAAATAAATAAAAAATTGAGAAAATCACCTTAAAAGTTGTGCAAATCAAGTTCTTCGC
>JAUCMU010000036.1:15807757-15824783 GCA_032275025.1 Enteromius treurensis
CTTCTTGCCGATTGGTTGGCCGAAGTTTGTTTTTGTTGTGGTGCCCATAGTGTTTGTTTTGGTACTGCAGCCTCTGTGTTGTCTTTCGAGACCGGGTTTTTTCCCATTGTATTCAGAGGGCAGCAAGACGATCAAGGGGTGATGCATACGGTTTAAGTTAAAAATGAAATCGAGCTAAAATCCTGCAACATTACATAGAGCACTATACTCACTACAGAATAACCATTACTCAAATCCTCAAATTCTCCTTTTGACATTTAAGAAGGCATTATTTTGTCTCTTTATTTATTCCTTTTGTGAAAATGTATTATTTTTTGTTTATTTAGAAATCTTCTGTGGACATTTTTTCAACAGTTCTCTCCTAAATGAAGCTAAACTAAAACATGCACAAGCACACAGATACATAAATATTACACTAAGAGTAACATGCTATAGGTATGTGTTTAGGCATGAGTATAGTGTCAATTGCAAGATATGCCAACATTCAAAATCTTGGATTTTTAAGAAATGTAATTAATGTTATCATTTAGCAAGGATGCAAAAATTGCTCCAAAGTGACAGTAAAGATATTTGTAAATGTTCTAATTATCAAAAAATAATGAAACTATTTTCAGCAAATCAGTGATAATGTGATGATGCTGAAATTTCAGCGTTGCATCACAGGAATTAATTATGTTTTGAAGTATATTACAATAGAAAACAATGATCATATTTCACTATATTACTGTTTCCAACCTTGGTAAGCAATAAAATTAAAACATCTTATGTAGTTTATGTTATGCCATCACTTTACCATGGTATTGCCATGCAAGTATTTTTTATATACTAACGGTTTTATTTGTAACATTTGTTGTTTTTAGAATGTCAGTGTCACAACGTTACACTTCCTGTCTGCACTGCGGTAAGTGTTTTAAAATGTATTCTGTGTGTGAGGACTGTGCATTTTGTTGCCATAGTGAATTCTCCTCTAAACACGGTGTTATACCGTGACCTTTGTGTTAAAGGGTGAAATGAGAGTGGAGGAACCAGACCCCGGCGGCCCGTGTGGATGCCCACTCTATCAATGCAGTAAGACTCGTACGAACACCAACACACTCCAAATGCCACGCTATTCAATGAAAGTGCTTGTTCATGTGTCTCTGTCTGTATGTGTGTGTAGAGAAGGCAGAAGTGTGTCTGTTTCAGGGCGTGACGATACTGAACCCTGGCCAGTCTATGGTGCAATACTTTGAGGGGGAACTGTGTTACACCGTTCTGTGTCTCACCCATAAAGACCCCAGCACTGGGTTCTATGCCATGGAGGTCACCACTGCCAACTGCTCTGAGAAGTGTGAGCCCGTAAGTCACATGACTAATGCAACTTTCAAAATATGCATTAACAGATGCTTTCACAAACATAGACAAATGTTGCATGATTTTTCCTGAAATTAAAGGAAATAATTTTAGAACGGATATAAGATGAAAGAAAATTGCTGTCTTAACCTAAGTATTTTAATATACGATATAGAGTCAAGAGAGGTGCAGCACCAGTTACAGCTATCTAAGGGTTTTGGTGCAAGAACATTCCAATAACATTCAAAAAATTGCTTCCGAACTACTGAATTATATTTGCATTGGATTTTCCTGATATCATGTGATTTTCTGGTACTGTGTGTTATGGATTGATCATTTATGGGTTTTATTTGCATTTGAATATATTTTTGTTTTTTTACTTTTGTTGCTATGCAGTATCAGGTTTACGTCCCGTCATCAGATCCACACGTGTGCTGTGGCTCCTGCAAAAACATCTCATGCTCATATCCCAGCGAAAACGGGACGACAGAAGTATTTATGGTAATCTGCACTCACTGGTACTTTTAGTCAACCTCGTAAAGTTTGACATATAAAAAAGTAGCCAGAAAAAAACATGTTTTGACAAAATATTGTTTAAATCTTTATGCATGTATGTGTTGAGTTATTTTATATATATTTGATATTTGATATATCAATCCTTTATGGCTCATATAATATGATATAGGAGAATATGGAGCTCCTTCTCAAGAAGGAAAACCACCTCTTCTCTGAAAAATGATCAACCTAAGGTCTAGAAAGTGTTCCTTTTAAAATGTTATTTAGAATCTAAATTTATAACAATAAGTGAAGATTTAAAACCAAAAAAACCTGTTAACCACAACCTTAAGGGACAATTGTACAAAAGGTCCTTTTACTTGCTAAAAAAAGTACAAGTAAAAGGTCCATAGAAACTGGCACATTAAATACGATCCAGTATGCAGTATAGTGTTAATCCTTGAAAGAAACGTTCTGCAATTTAAGATAAAAAAAAAAAGCTGTATTTGTGAACATTTTCCCCTTTGAGGATGTGCACAAATGGATGTTTTTCACTAAATCTATCCACAAAAGTATTGCTACTGCAGGTCAAAAACAAACATCATAGTTTTCATGAAATCCAAAAAGCTTGAGCCTCAAGTGCATTAACCTGACAGTGATGTGGTTTGCAGGCAGGAAGCTCATGGGTGGCTAACTGCACACGCTTTGACTGTATGGAGACTGCGGTAGGCGCCGTAGTTCTGGCCTCTGGAGTGGTCTGTCCTCCTTTCAATGACACAGAATGTATTCAGGTCTGACTAAAATCAATGCATTCTTACAGCTTTTCTGTCACCGTTTGTGTTGTTGTTCTTCTAACCTCTGTGCTTTGTGTTTCAGAATGGAGGCATAGTTCAAACATATGTGGACGGTTGCTGTAAGACATGTAAGTAAGAGTGTCTGGGACTGGCTTTGCTTTCTGGGAACGCTGGGGGCTGTTTGGAACAGCATGACGGAGAAGCAGTGCTGGGCTTTACTAGCTGCTGGTTGCGTTGTGGTTAGATCCTCCCTGTTGTCCCGGAGGGAAAAAATGAGTGCTGCACACATCTCATGGGTCTCTTTCATTCTTTCAGTTTCACTTTCATGTGCTTTTCCTTGTTTTTAATTCCTCTCTGTAATACAATGCGAGTGTACACACCATGATCTAGGAAGAAATGTGTATATTTCAGCACAAAACAAAGTGTTTACAGGGTTTTTGTGATGAATACCAATGAAAGCCAGATTGCTATATGGTTCTCCTCTCTATGCGTTCTTAACTTTATCTTTGTCTTTTGTGGCTCAAGCTGGATTTTGTGCTATGGGATTGGTGTTTGTGGTTTACATCTGCCTCTTGTCAAAGCTTGGTTCTTTATGTACAGCATAAGCAGTTTTAGATGAATGCAATCAGAACCAGTATGCACGGTAATGACTTGTTTGAGTTCCCAAAATACGGTTTTCAGTGACAAAATGATATTGATGCTAAATCTGGGTTCTCATATTTTTGTAATATCTAGGCCTAAAAAAGTGATGGAAATCAATCAAATCTAAAAACAACTTACAGAAGCATTATACATTTAATACATTTTTGCGGTCAATATCATTTTTGCTTGTGTTTAGCCCAAAATAGATAGGCTTGGAATTTTGTCAGTGAATTCGTTATTAACATTTCTATTATATTTAATTGAAATGCACAAAACCAAATATTTGAGCATTTATTAACTGTAGATCAATATATTGGTCTATCACTGATAAGAACAAAAGCATTTTTATTTATATATATATATTTATTTTAAAGAAGTCTCTTAAGCTCACAAGGCTGCATTGATTTGATCAAAAAAAAAAAAAAATACAGTAAAAGAGCAATATTGTGAAATAATAATATTCCATTTGAGAATGCTGTTTAATAACTCATTTTAATATAATGGAAAATGTCATTTATTACTGTGATGCAAAACTGAATGTTTAGCATCATTACTCCAGTCTTCAGTGTCACATGATCATTCTAATCCTTTTTTTTTTAGAATTCATTGATTAATATAAAGTAATATAAAAACAACATTTATTTGAAATTGTTTGTAACACCGTGATTTGCTTTATGTTTGATCAACTTAATGCATCCTTGCTGAATAAAAGAATTAATTCCTTTAAATAAAAAAAATGATCGACCCCAAAACCTTCGAGCAGTAGTTTATGTATTTTTGCATTACTTATAAACCAAGGAAAGCATATAGGAAAATGCTGCATGAATCTGTTTTTAATAGCCTCTTAGATAAGAGCCGGTGGTCTTGATTACACTGGCATGGCATGCTAGAGGGATTCAGAGGTGATTTTGAGGAAAACCTCCACATGTCTGGCATGTGCCTTTGCTGGCTATGTGCTATATTTGCTTCCAACAAACTGGTATGCATTTTTTTTTGTGTAAGTGGTGGGTCTGTGCATCTTTTTACGCATGAGGGCGCAGGTTTGTGTGCGTTCGCACTGGTTTTGGGGCTCTTGTGTTGGTGCTGCGCGCTGGAAGCTTTACGAGCGACTTCAAACAAAAAGACTTTGTTATCGACTTGTGAGTTTGTGAACCTGCCCCATGTGTGTTTCTCAGGTGCTGGACTTGGTTTGTTGCCTTTTTCCGTTAGTCCAGTAACACCCACTGCTAGTACTAACTGTGATACAGGTACTCACTCATCTACTGAATTATCTTTATCTGTGTCTAATAACATTGTGTGTGTTTTGAAGAAAATATTTTACACTCATCACTTTCGGTCTTGCCATTATTTTATTTTAGTTTGAGTGAACTGATTAATTAAGTGTGCGAGACGTTTGGCCTGTAATAGAAATATGATTGAATCCCCCTGCTGTTGTTTCTACAGAAAGCATCCAGATTTTTTAAATCTCATGTTTTAATTCAAATATGACCTGGTTTGATGTTTATTACCTTTTTTAATATGAATACATGTTTTTTTTTTCTTATGTTTTCTTAATTTGTCCTCCCTTAAAGCTTTTTTGTAATTTTTAACTGTTTTGAGACTTTAATGAACTGTAATGAACTTTCATTGAAAAAATTACGTACAGTAAGCGATGAGTAAATAAAAGCAGAATCTTCATCTATATGAACTGTTAATAATAAAAATGATTATACTCACACTTAAAGAACAACTGCTTTGCATACGCACATCTCACCTCCCACCATCTCAGACACACAGTTGTAAAGTCCTGATTTATTTCCTGTAGAAACCCCCTGATAAATCTTCAAAACCTGGCCTCCGTTTGAACCTCCAGAATCCCTGTTTCAAAATGAATGAACCTGAAATTTATAGCACTCACACACTGCCCTCAAAAGAGTTTAATGCCTTTTCATTTTATCATTGTTACACAAACAAAAATTGCATATGGGTGAAAAGTTCAGCTTTCAATGGTGCCACTCGATCATTGTCAGACAAATGTCACCATGGTAACTAACATGTCAATCAAGTGGAGCCCCCAAGATGCAGCAATAATAGTCACTGAGCCTGCTGTGTTAATGTGTGTGTGTGTGTGTGTGCGTGTTTGACTCATTATTATAGCTGCATTTACAAAGATTAAACTCTGCTTTGTTCAGATGTCAAAACAGGCCACGTATCACTAAACATCAGTATGTATTTTATTATTAATAATCTAGTGCTGTCAAACGATTAATTGCATCCAAAAGAAAAGTTTTTGTTTACATAGTGTATGTGTGTGTGTATAAATACACACTAATGCATATATATTTAGGAAACATTTTACATTTACATATTAAATAAATTATATAAATATAATTATATACAAAATATATACTGCATGTATGTGAATTTATATATACATAATAAATACCTAGTGCACACAGATATATTATGTAAATAAAACGTCATTGCAATTAATTTGGTTATATTGAAATATCACACATATTGTATAAGTACTGTGTGAGTATGTTTAAAGTCAACATAATGTCTTATTGCATGTTCTTGAACATATTGCTTATCCTTCCATATATATAAAACAGGAGGTAATGCAGCCTTTCTGAAATCAGACCAATTATATTAAGTGTATTTTTTATATGTATAATGTAATGCAAGTTAATGCACCGTTTGAGCAATAATAAGAAATAAAAGTAGTCAAATCCAGATGGATAATAAAATGATGTTGACACGTTTTCAAATGTTTGCATAAAAAATACATTTTGTTAATGTATGATAATTTGTTGTTAACGTGTGACATTCCAGAAGAAAAAATGGCCTATTAATATAGTTTCATGTTGAATTTAAACACAAAATGCCTTGTTTGTGTTCGTTTGTGGGTCACAGTTTCTGTGTGTGTGTGTGTGTGTGTGTGTGTGTAGGCAAAGAAGATGGTAAAACCTGCAAGAGAGTAGCCATCAGGACCACCATCAGAAAAGATGACTGTAGAAGTAACGCACCAGTAAGTGTGAAAGAACACTATGAACATTATTGTATATTCTGGATTATCTATGAAATACAGTGCAATAGAGTGTGATTCATTTTCTGGAGTGGTAACTGTTAACATCACCTCTTTTTATTGTTCTCTTCCCAGGTGACTGTGTACTCATGTGATGGAAAGTGTCCATCGGCCACCATCTTCAATTTTAACATTAACAGTCACGCACGTTTCTGCAAGTGCTGCCGTGAGAACGGACTCCAAAACCGCATCATTCAGCTGTACTGCACTCGAAATGCCACGACGGTGGACTATTACTACCAGGAGCCAATGGACTGCTCATGCCAGTGGAACTGATTCCACGCGGACTGTGTGTAGTAAAGTTAAGAGCTTGGCGCGGACAGGCCCGATTCCGACTGCATATACAGTACAGTATCTGCAAAACCGCAAACTACTAACACAATCACTGTATTTGTTGTGTCTTTGATATCTATAATTTATATGTAAGGTTAATCAAACATTTACTCAAACAAGAACAACAAACTGCTGTGTAATTGGTGTATTGTTTAGCTTAGTATTAACATTTGTTAAATGATGAAATGACAAGGGGGCAAGTATTTTTAGAATCATTGTTTTCCATTAACATTTTTAACACATTTATACATTTTACTTTTAAGCAAATGTTTTATTTAAATGGCAACGTTGTGCTTCTTCTAACAAAAACAAAAATGCTTTTTTAAAATGGTTTAGTTACAGAGAAAATAAACAAGCCTGTCTTAAGCCCTGTTCACATCAAGAGTGATAACGACAATTGTATTTGCGTCCAACTCAACATGATTTCAGCATGGAAGATGCAAGATGGATTCTGATTGGCTGTCAGGGTTTTTATCATTCAGCACAAAGTTTCCTCTAGGATTTGTTTCAGCAGTGGCGGCAGGACCCCTTCACCACCCAGTTAATCAGGTGCACTCAGAATTTAATGTAAGTAAATAAGAATAAATAAGTTAATGACAATCAATAGCACAAACAAAAACAATATAGTTTTTTAATATTGTAATGGCGTTTTTCTAATTTTATTAGAAGCATGTCATTTCTAAGCTTTTTCAAATTTCTAGTTAAAACAATGTAATAAGAAGTAGAATAAGACAAATAAGTCATCAGATGAAATGTACAGCAGAAGTGGCACAAAAGAAGACAAAAGTGGCTTATATTGACATTTAATGAGGCTCAGATTTGCCATGAGTTAAAGTCATTTAATTAATGTTAAGATTCATTTTTTTTAAATATAACATTCTCAATATAGAAATATTTAATTATTTAAATGACTAAGATTGTAAATTAAACTGAATCCACCAGCAGGTGGCAAGTCAGCTGATTCATTCATGACTGAATTAAGTGGCTGATAATGACTCATTAGATTCATTGAAACGTTTTTTTTGTTTTTTTTAATGAATAAACACCGCTGTGTTTGCGAGATGCACAGTGGCTGTTACTTTATTTGGAACAATTTTCATTGATGAAATGGATTAAAATCAGGCAGTAGTGTTATAATCAGACAATGTAAGTCACTTAATAAGCTATTAACTTTGTGTTTATTGAAGTGTTATTAAACTGGAGCGTCTATTAAATCTTTATTACATTCGCAAACTAGCTTAAGAATTTTTAAAAAGCCCTAACCCTTCACAAAATGTATGCTTAAAATCAGAGGGAGATGATAGCTGATTAACAAGCACCCAACCCTGATCAGCATGTGATTCCAACCATGTCTGTGCTCTTATTGTTACAGTTGAGTCATGCAATTCTTTTAAATCTAGAAGAGTTTTTAAACCTTTATCATTATCATCCTTTGTGCGAACAGGCCTTTAAGTAGACATTTGATATTTAAAGAGATTTCCCACACAGTTGCTTGACATGCACGTCCATCACTCACTAGTTGTGCAGTCTATGTTTCTAAAAACATGACGGGATGAACTTGAATTTCCGTACTATAGCCATAATGCCAAAAACATGATTTCTGCTGCAAATGAACTACATTGTATAAGCCTGAACATGCTTAGCATATAGCAAACTACCTATAAACCTGCATGTTATTGTCACTGTTTTTTAAATAATAAAATAAAAATGCAAAAAAACTATATTTTTCCATATGCACTGTGCAAATCAATTATTTCATTGGTTTACCAAGCTATCTTGTAATATTCCATTCAATTAGCCACTGAGTAGAATACAGCAGATATGAATCATTTTCGAAATGACCAATTGGGATAAATAATTGGTAAAACTGCAGGAAAACAATTGTGTAGCATCTTCACCCTGGTCTAATTCCCAGCTGCGATTTATTAACTAGAACAGCCCACGCGTGACTCGAGTGATATCTTGCTGAGCTGTGTTTTGCTTTCAAGTCAGGTAATTAAAATGTTGGAGAAGTTCATCTCCTCCCTCGTGAACATCTGCTGAATCAGAATTGAAAGGAATGCTGTGAGTTCAATCAACTCTCGGTTTCCACAGAAAACAACATTGACTCGTTTTGTCTTTATTTGTGCAGTAAAAGCAGCAAAGCTTCGACAATGAAAGTCTGAAGCAGTGATATAAACATTAAAACACACTCCGAAAGCTGCCAAAATAGAAAAATAACAAAGCTGTACAGCTCCGATAACACCGGTGTAAGTTCTTTAACAAAAAGCTGCAAGCTACTTGCTTTCACATTTGCCCAGTGCAAGTGCTTTTAAGGGAAGTACTGTATATACAACTCTGAAGCATTCCAAACATTACATAATGTGTGTTAATGAATTATTCTTGACAGCTAATATAAATTGTTTTGAGTTTATTCTCATCGGGTGATGTAATGCATGTAGGAGCGCAGAGCAGGATTCTTGTTTTCTTAGCGTTGAATGCAACTCTTTGGCTGACCCTGCATGACTTTTGTCATCTTGACAACCTGTACTTATTTCGATTAGGTACAAAAAGAGAGAAAAAGAAAATATGGGGTGGAGAGGCTGTCTGATCTGAATGAATGAGACGCAGAGCTGCTTTCGGGAGGGGGTGTGGTTGAATCCTCCAGTGTGGGGTTCGTAGTGTTTTAAGATGCTGGCATGGGCATCTGGAGTGGCAGCGGAGGCGTGTCCTCAAGGAATGTGGGGTATTTTTTTTAACTGAGCCAAATTGTTTGCTCTAAGATGCAGCGGAGTGCTCTTATGACCACAAAGACCGTTTTAGGATGCTGCTGAAGTTCGACTGACCATACTATTGTAGTGCAGGTTATTATTACAGTGCAAGCTGCAAGGCTAAAGAGCGTAGCTTTAAGGATATGGTGTCGTCTATGGACACTGGAATTATGGGATGGAGCTCCATGGACAAAGTTCTGGCATTGTTATGGCAACTCCTGCACTTCTTTCAGGTAATAATGCATTCAAACGGTTCATTAGATTGCATCATCTTTAAGTTTGGGGAAAATGCATGTGCTATAAATTGCTGTGAAGAAAAAAGATAGACGGCTTTCTGAGAGCTAGAGTTACGTAAGAAGCTGTTTGTGTTAAAACTTTCTAAGCTGGAACAGTTCATTGCTGTCTTACTGTGCCGTTATTTGTTAATGCATGTTATTTCAAAGAGCAGATGTTTGTCTTTGCAATGCCTTTCCTTTTCAGCTGACGTCATCTAGGCCAGAAATAATGTTAATTGTTTGCCAAATACAGCATTTTTACTGTAGTTGTCATTGCTTTAGGCAATTCTGCCTGAATCAAGGCTGGTAAAAAACATTAATGTAATTAATAGGGCAATAATAACATCTCTTTTCTATTTTTACCATCGGATGCATCCAGAAATGCCATACATTCAAAAGCTTTTTCATGTCAATTTTAAAGATAGCAGTCTGCCCTCAACACTGTGAATCTTTCATTCCTCTTGTTGTCCTCCAGGCTTTCAGTCTCCCATGCTCCAGAAGTCCGTCCTCTGTCTATGTGCAGGTGGCATTTTTGTGTTTTCCATCTCGGACAGATCATTTTTATACACTTTCTTTGGGAAACAAGGTGCGACGCAAACACTACTCCTCTCACATGCTCCCACTCTTAAATAAATGGTTCCATGAAGGTTTTTTGTAACATCTGTGAAATCTTCAAATGGCTCTTTAAAGTTTACATTGGACAAAAAAGGTTCTGAAAGGCTCTGAAAATATTCAAAATATATATGGAAATGTTTTTTAAGAAATGTTCACTGAAATGTTCTTCAGGAAACCCAGAATGGAACGTCTTTGGCATCTTAGTGTTACAAGAGTGCACACTGATAATATTGTGACCCTGGACCACAACACCAATCATAAGTAGCATGGTTTTATTTGTAGCAATAGCCAGCAATACATTGTATGGGTTGAAATTATCTATTTTTCTTTTATGCAGTAAAATATTTGGAAAATATCATGTTCCATGAAAATATTTAGTTTATTTCCTACTGTAAATCTATCAAAAAACTAAATTTTTGATTAGTAATACTGTATGCATCGCTAAGAACTTAATGTGGACAAGTTTAAATGTGATTTTGTCATTATTTCGATTTTTTTGCACCCTTAGATTCCAGATTTTCAGACCTCAGTACAAACAAAAGCTTATTTATTCAGCTTTCAGGCGATGTATTCGTCTTATTTCCAGACAATAGACCCTTATCACTAGTTTTGTGTTCTAGGGTCACACTTAATAAAGGGAGTATCTCCCCCTCTGTCAGGTGCTGAGCAGTACTGCAGTGTGTGAAGACGTGTGTGGGTGTCTGATGCAGTTCAGAGCACCACAAGTTTCTGCGAAGCTGGAATTCAGTCTACACTCATACAATGGCACAGAACTGCAGGATGCTAAGTCTTTCCATCTTGGTAACTCAAGAGGTTATAATTGCACAAATGCACATTTTTGGCTGTGTTTTAATATTCTTTTTCGCTCTGTTGTTGTTAGCTCCTCTTGTGACATCCTCTTTACGCATGAATGTCTCATCCACGACTGCCGTGTTCAGCTGGCCTACGTTAGTTGATGGAGATGTCTTGGATGTGTGTTTGGATCAGCAGTGTTGGGTTATGGCCCATTTTCAGCCATACCACCGAGTTACAGGTTTACAGCCTGGCCGTCGTTACAATGTCAGTGTGGCAAAGAAAACATTGTTCCCTCATCTCCAAATTAATGTTACACAAAGCCAACAGCTGGCCATAAAGACAGGTGTGTACACATACACATACACTGAAAGGTGTTGTGATGAATTGTTTATGCTCCTGTATTTTAATGCAAAATATGTAAAGGTAAACGTCTTAACACTAAAGTTAATTAGCACCATTAAGGCTTTTATTAGACTTGATGCCAATTACTTTTTATTGTCCAGTTATATAGAAAATTTCAACTTTTTAGTTTTTAGTGAAAACTTCCGAAACCACAGAGAATTGATTCCAAGTGAAGACATAAGTTGTACTACTTATTGGTCATTATGAGACAATATAATATTGCAAAACTAAAACTTACAAAAAAACAATAAATAAATATATATATATATTAATGATATAAAGTTAGTAAAACTAAAAACATGACTTTTTGCCTTGGTAACAATTTATATGTATATATATATATATATATATATATATATATAATTTAAAGACTGAAATCAAATATAATTAAAACTAATACATATTTACAAACAGATTTTGTTAAAATGTGTTCATGGAAACATTGAAAAAAGCACATAACATTATTAAAACAAACTTAAAATGAAAACATAAAATATAATAAATAAAAAAAATATCATTATATATTATTATTAAAAAATATTCCTTTTAAAAATGTTAAATGAATTGCTTTTAATGTCATTTAGAATATTATTTAACATTTTTATAATACTATACCAGACCATACAATATTATATTTGATTCAATAAATCACCATTCACTTTTATTGTGTGAGGAGTGAAAAAGCTAATATTTCAAGAAGATGAAAAAGTATGTAAATAGTAGGAAAACATGTAAAGACACAACTTCCTCCTGCAGGTCAGTGTCCCGTTGGCTGGCATGCTGTGGGATGGAGCTGTTATAAGGTGAACCTGATGTTCATGTCATGGTCTGGAGCAAAGCAAGTATGTGAAAGATCAACCCCAGGTTCACATCTGGCCAACACAAAAACAGACGCAGAGTTTCTATCTGTCATAACCTTCTTAGAATCCTATAACCATCTTCAGCTGTTGTGGACAGCTTTAAATGACCGTGAGGTACAGTACATGGCAAACTATGTAGATCATTTTTGGTTGCATACTGAAACTTAAAAAGTATGTACTATGCTGGTATTTCATTCAGCCTATGTTTTAAATATGCACAGACAGAAGGTGATTTCCGCTGGTCTGATGGCTCTACCTACAATTTAAATATTGAAATGACATCATCACTTGCACCCAATCAAACGGGCTGCGTTGCGATGCAGAAGAATGCGACTGGAGCGGGATTCTTCTTCACTGCTTTCCTGTGTTACCTGCAGCTACCTCATATTTGTCAAGAAGAGTGTGAGTGAAGGAGAGAGATACTGAGGGTGGTTACTCTCACTGCGATAAGGGGGATTTGATTTACACAAGCAGAACATGTTCCTCGATCAACATCAACTGTTGTTCCTGGAAAAAGAGGTTGGGTTGGAGTCAGGATTGATTGGGTTGATAGGAATGTTGTTCTTGGACCAACAAAGCATGCTGGTCCAGGAATATGTCCTGTTTTGATAAATCAACCTGTATGATAAGCATGACTCAGTCTGGACTGAGCATTTTCAGAGAAATGTCCTGATGAATACTGTATTGCTCATAAGTACTATTTTATCACTCTCAGAGTTTTTAAAGTATAAAATTAAACGTCTTACTTCTCCATAATTATTTTCTCCTTATTTTTTCATAATTAGAAAAAAAGAAAGTTGATGCAAATGCTGATGTATATATATATATATATATAGACGCATAAAACTTTATATAAAAATGCATTAATTGAAATAAAGTATAAATAATACATCAAACCCTAAGGGAAAATTGGAAACTTTGCTTAACGTTCATTTGAATTAAAGCTAGATTAATATAAAGCACATAAAACAAGATCTAAAAAACAAACAATAAAAGCATGTAATAAAATTGCTGAAATTTAAACTGTGAACTTAAAAGCTGATATTTTGAAGAACATTTGTAACCAAACTGCTGGTTGACATTGAATTCCATAGTATTTTTTGAGAAAAAATTAAGAATTATGCCAAAAAGGCACCTTCAGCCCATCTCTGAGTCTGTATTTTGCAGCATGGACTGCTGGGTAGTAGTACACTGTGATCTCTGCACCAAAGAGACCACTTGAAGTAGTTTCACAGACTTCCACAAGACCAGTGGTGCACATGAAATGTGTTTGAAGTCTCAATTTTCTCTCTATTTATCTGAAATGCTGTCTGACAGAAATTTTTGAGGTGTTAAGATTTTTAGAGGATTTTTTAGGGGAGTTTTCTTTTAGATTGATTGTGTGTTTCAGTGTTGCAGAGCAGAAGTGAATGGCTGTATCTGGAGAGCGTGTGTGAGACAGAAGCAGCGTTTGTCTGGTCAGATGAATCTCAGCTGGATTTATCTGCTGGTTTTACGCTTGCTCTACAATCAGAAGATGAATCAGAGGATCAAACCGTCTCACATGTGGTGCTCACAAGCACTCCAGACAAAGTGAGAGTTCAAGGTCTCTCTCCTGGACACATCTATCATTTCTCACTTCTGCTTACACGGCCCAGTGGTGCGTCTCAGACAGTTGGACCCATTTTTATTGCCAGTACAAGTAAGTCTCTATGGCTCTAGTACTGTACCAACACACATTAAAGGAACCGTTATCCAAAAATGCACTGTTTTTGTAATGTTGCAGAGCCAAATCCTCCTCAGAATCTCACAGTGACAGCGGTCACATCAAGTCAGATTGCATTGTGTTGGGCTGCCCCCCATTCTACCCATAATGCTCAGTTTGAGCACTTCATCTTGCGCTGGGTGGATGTAGTGTCTGGCAGAGGCCATGCCGTTCGCTTGGACAAGATGAATCGGAGCGCTGCGATCGGTGGGTTGAAGGCGTATCATGCTCACAGGATAACAGTTGTGTCTGTCACGGCTCAAGGTGTGGAAAGCTCTGACAGTCGGTCCGTGACTGTTATCACAGGTAGATTTTGCAACACATTAAGTGTATAGGAGATATCAAGGGGTGAACATAAACCATATTTATCATCAACATCTCAGCTAACAGGAAAAGGTTCTGCCAGTTTCTCCGCTAATTGTGAACAAACGATCTAATAATAACGTTCTTTCTGTATTGGTGAAACATTGAAACAATTAATATAAGAATATATATATATATATATATATATATTTTTTTTTTTAATTATAATAAATATTTTAAACTACGTATGTATTTTATTTTATATTTTTAAATTATATTTTTATTTTACCTTTGCCGTTATCTAATGTTTACTTAACATAAAAAAAATATAAAATTAATAATTTAATAATAATAATATTAACACTACATAAAAATGTAATGAATATAATTGTTTGCAAATATAAAAATATCAGTTTTACATTAATGTTGTGTTGCTGATTTGCAGATTTTTATTTGGAATTTATTTTGACAAAATCGTATACATTTTTTACCCTTTACATTTATTAATATCAGCTAAAAATGTAAAAAAAAAAATCTCTCTCTATTTATATATATACCATTTGCTAATTACCCATGCAAATAATGATCATCTTATTTGGGGTAATAACAATGTGGACAATACATGCAAATAAGCAGATGCTCATAAATTAATTTATGATTTATGTTTGAATCGTTTGTATGTTCACTTGCCTGGTTATTGAGATTCACACAGATGTTTTGTGTTTGGATGTGTGTGTTTCAGAGGTCAGTCCTCCACGCAGGGTCTCAGTAGATGCTGTGGGCCTTGAGAACATGACTGTGTGCTGGTGGCCTTCACTGGATGAGGATATTGATAAATATTACATCCAGCTCCACCCACAAACAAATCAGCCTCAAACTAGAGAATTCTGGGTAAACGGCTCCACCTGCTTCTCTTTTACCCAGCTCAAGTCAGGGGGGACGTATGAAGTGGGAGTGGCTGCAGTGAAGGCCAGAAATATGAGCATAGTGACAACCACACAACAGACTCTAAGTATGATTAAGTTCTGTTTTATCTTCTATTTCCTCCACTCTGCCCTTTTTTTAGTCTACAAAATGTATTTTTGATTCTTCTTTCAGAACCTGATAGCATCCGGGTTGCCCTCCCATACAAAGTTGGCACACACTCTGTGGAGCTCTTTGTGCAGATGCCCAGAAACAGCATTTATGACGGCATCACTGTTACTTACCAGAATAATCGATCCTGGAGGCCAGTGTCCGAAGACAGCACCAAACTGTTAGTCGACAAGCTGAGTCCAGGAACGCAGTATGACTTTAAAGTGTTTGTGACCAGCAGGAACACAAGCAGCGAAGGCTTCGCTCTGCCACCTGTGAGGACCTGTGAGAAACTTTTACTCTCATTGCTAAAAAAAGTACAATATTAGCCTGAAATATTTTGAAACGTTTTCATCTACAGTAATGTTTCTAATGCCATCTAATGTTTGCTTAACATAAAAAAATAATAACTAATATCAACACAATATAAAAATTTAATAAATGTAATTGGTAGAAAAACAAATATTGGTTGTTTACATGGTACGTTTTAATGTTAAGATGCCGTAGTTCATTCAAAAAGCAATTGATTTGTAGTGTTTTATTTTTATGTCATTTAAACAAAAATCTGGAAAAAAAGATAATAAAAAAAGATAAAAAGATGCATCCCTAGATTTGGCAAATTTCATGTATACCTTGTACTAATATTTACCCATGCAAATTATGATCTGCACTTATTTTGTCGTGTAAAAAGAAAGTGTTGCTAAAACAATACAGACAATGTGTTGATAGATAAATAAATAAAAAATAACCCTACATTGTCATATGATCTGATTATATTACTTACTTATTGCAGCAAATTCAGATGTAACTTTGAAAATAACAATTATTTAGTGCTTTTACCAAATGTTGCACAATGCGCATATTCAAGTATGTTATAGTGTAGAACTGATTCAGTTTCAATCTGTTTATTTATTGCCAGGTTTGGCTCCTCCCACTCATGTGCGTGCTGGTGTTGTGACTGACAGCTCTGTAGAGCTCCTGTGGGACGGGGCTGAGGGGGCGGGCCATCATTATGAGGCGCTGTGTACGAACTGCGCTGATACTGTCATGGTACGATCTTGTGTGTGAGTACACATCCTGTGTATGATGTCTGCGTTTCTGTAGATGATTACATTTCATGAAGGAAATAGGTTTCCTGGTTCCATTGCCATGGGATCACCAATATCACTTTTATGAAACTGCAGTGAATATTTTATGCTGTCCTTAAATAATAAATACTTAAAGAAAAGGAAAATAGTTTGTTTACTAGTTTTTTGTGTGTCTTTGTAGGTACAGAAAGTAGTCGACACTAGAGCCATTTTTAAAGACGTGATTGCAGGAAAACTATGCAACTTTTCAGTCCGAACCGAGAAGGAATTTTTCAGAGACAGTCTGGCTGTTTTCATCACCATAAGAGCTGGTACACATACATTTGTGCAATAAACTCGACTTCTTATGCTACTGTTCAAGAGTTTGGAGTCATTGAGATTATATATATATATATATATATATACAGTCAGGTCCATAAATATTGGGACATCTACACAATTCTAACATTTTTGGCTC
>JAUCMU010000036.1:15833947-15849262 GCA_032275025.1 Enteromius treurensis
ACGTAATTAGTTACTTTTTTAGGGAGTAACGCAATATTGTAATGTATTACTTTTAAAAGTAACTTTCCCCAACACTGAACACACTATTAACAAATTCAGGTGTGACTTCATGAGAAATGTGCTTCTTAAAGTTGCCTAGTGAAAAATTCTAGAGATTTCTTTCCGACTCTATAAAACTCCAGGCTTCTTATTGAGGAATGGTGCAATATCACACAGTTCAAGAGCTGAACTACATTATTCCCCAAAGAACCAAGGCAAAAGCATGACCTGCTCTTTATTAGTGTATGCATTTTAGATGTTACTGATATTATATCCAGCCCATGTGTATCTGAGATGTCTGATCTTCCGCTCTAAGTGTTTTGCTGTGGTGTATTGTTGTGTCATCTCTAATGAACCAGCAGCCAGTAAACACTTCTAAAAAAGCTCTGTAGGGAAGGTCCAGCGTTCAGCAGACGCTACTGGATTAACTGTCCATGGGAAAGTTGCCAGTGGCCTCTATTCCATTGATCCCACTCAATAATTTATCAGCTGTGAATTATTCATCTCCTACAGAGAACTCTGGATCCACGAGGGATCTCCGTTTTCCCTCATTTGTCTCGTGAATTCATTGGCTGGGTACACTGTGAACTCTGAATTGACTCTCTGAGCTTTTGTGCGAGCGCGTGTTTGTACATGTGACAGTATTTGATGGATCTGTTGTCTGGAGTAGATCATCTTGCATTGGAATCTTCATTCACAGTGTTTATATAACCACCTCTGCTAAGTCATGGTGATAAATCAAGCAATGCTGTGTGCATTTGGTACAGTACAGTGTATTGCTTTTTAAAAGCTTTTTCTTCTGTCTTTTCTCTACAGGTTGCTGCAGTAAACAAAGCAGGAATTGGACCTTTTAGCCAGTCTCTGTACTACAAAACAGCAGAGGCCCGTAAGCAACGTCTATATATTTTACATAAGCTTTTTTGCAAAGTCCTAGCATGCCTCTTTGCTGTTTTCAAAGGCAGCTTCTTGAGTAACGGATTCAAAATGCTTTGTTTATGGTCACTCATGTGTACAACATTAATAGCACTCCTCCTGTGAAGTGCATTTGGATACTCTAACAAGCACAGAAATACACCAAACACGCCAGTATTGGATGAAATTGTACAAAATATATTTTTTTTATTTCAATTTTTATGTAATCGCCAATAACTCATCACAGTATTTGTGACAAAAATATTAAGCAACTACAGTATTTTCCACAGTGATAATGTTTATGGAGCAGCGAATCATCATAATACAATTTCTGAAGGATCATGCCATTCTGAAAATTGGGAGTAATGATGCTGAATGTTCAAATAAATTCAATAAAAAATATTAAATAAACACAGGCTTGGTGAGCAATAGAGAAAAAAATCTTACCGACCCCAAATTTCTGAATGTTAGTGTATCCTGCTGTAAGTGGGGATGTATGTATATTCATACATTTTGTGCATGTGTTCTGATCCATGTGTTTATTGTTAATGTCACAGCCCCTGGTCTGGTGTCAAACCTCACAGCGTTCGCCGAGGATCACACATCAGTGTTAGTGACATGGTTTCTTCCCGTACGCATTAACGGTCTCATCACTAAGTTTGCAGTGAAAGTCAAACGATCAGGCCAGATCGTCCGCACGCTCGAGCTCAAAGCAGAGGACATCATGAACGGAGCCCTGCCTCACTGCAACGTAAGTCTTAATGAATAACTGAAGTGATACAGTACAGCTGTACCAATCTTTACAATTAGTTTGGAGTGTTAACGTGCATGTGTCTTCTAGGATGCAGCAGACATCCTATCTCGTGGAACTCCGAGCCCGTCTGAGACTTCCCAGCTGACCTCTGCTGTGTTGCCCACTGTTACGCTCTCAGCCATACCTCCCGCCTCCATCTGGAGTGTTCCAATCAGTGTGAAGATTGATGAGCTACGCCCCTACACTCCCTACGTGTTTGAAGTCTCCGCCTTCACCAGTGATGGGGAGGGGCAGGTCGCCAGCACCATGGTCCGCATGCCAGAGGCTGGTATGCTACTGTATATTCTCAAATACTGTATATATAAACTACTGCTCATACTGCTCATAAGTCAGATGCATATTATGCATATTATAGTGTTTGTTGTGTGATGATTGTGATGTGAAATTTTTTTTTAAATGGACAATTATGACTGGTTTTGTGGTCCAGATTCACAAATAAGATTAGCCAAAGTTAAAATGCTTTATAATATTTGTAGATTCTTTGTTGAATTTTAAATTGATCGTATCTGATGCACATTATTTTGAAAGGCGTGATTAACAATAAGTAAGGCTTTATATACTGATTTTATAATGCATTGTAAAGTGAACTGATTTTTACCAATGAATGCTTTTATTCAACAAGGATGCAGTTATTTAAAAATTTATATTATTAATTCACGGTTATGTCATTTTACTTGGTATTTTTAATCAAATAAATCCATCCTTGATGAGTGGAAGAGACTTCTGTCAGAAGTGTCATAAAAAATCTTGCCAACCTTTAGATCAAACTTGCAATTGCATTCAAAATCCAAGTAGTGTAAATGTGTCTGTGTTTGTGCATAATTCATTAATACATGTTACAAATGTCTTCATAACTTTTAATTAGAATATCTGGAATTCTAGCAATAGGAGACATAACAGAATTTTTATGGAAAATACCATTTTAATGTTGTATTTTGTAAGTAATGACAGATTTCAACAAAGCAGAAATGGTATAAAGGAAATAATGTGTGTTGCAGCCCCTGAAGACCCTCCTCAAAATGTAGTTTTCAGAAACATCACTTCTAAATCTCTGTCTCTAACTTGGGACCCTCCAAAGATCACCACAGGAAGGTTCAGTTACGTAATCCAGCTCCGCAGCTCTGAAGGTAACCCCCCTCAAACCAATTCATTCACCCTTTACCATTCATATTATCTGACAGACACCACACTGTGACGAGAGCTTTACATGACATCAGTGAATATATAATGTTGTGTAGCCTTGCGTTTAGCACACATGCTCGTGACGTGCTCCAGACTACTTTATTCAAAGCACGTCTCTAATGGTTGTTTACTAATGCAGTACATGTATATGTGTGTATTTCAGGGTTTATTAGTGAGAACAGCACAATCGAACAGGGGTTTATGTACACTGGACTGACTCCGTACACACAATACTATATCCATGTGATGGCCAAATCAGCAGGGGCCACAGGACCAGCAGCAGTAATCAACATCACAACACTAGCAGAAGGTAAAATACATATACAGTACACATAGATTTACTATCTACCTAAATAAAGGCTTAACGTCATACTTTTTAACCACACTTTACCAGGGCTGTTTCCATATTTTGGAGGTCAGTGTATGATTTATTCAATGAAGACTGTCAAATTATCAAGTTAAACAAAACAAAACCCACATTCCCTCTATGAAAATGTTTTCACGTCATATACTAAATAACCAGCTGAACCACATTTAGCTGTGCTGACTGGAACATAAAGATCTCTTTGATGTGCAGTTGCTTTTTTCGTTTCTGCATGACCCAGCTACACTTTAGTTGTGGTTCATGGAGGAATTGGCACAAATTCGTTTTGTGTATTTTCTGCTACAGTGGAGAACTAATGTTTCTTTCAGACACCACTTGACCTCCTCCATGATTGATTGTTAGTGTCATGTGTTTTCTAAACTGTCTCTCCGTATGCTTGATGGTCACATATTGGGATCCATGTCATACAAAACAATTCAGTTTTTGATTCATCTGTTTGGAGAACAGACGGCTCAGGGAATGTGGAAGTGCTTGCGACTTCTGTAAGTGCTCAGACTCAGGGGTCAAAACAAGAGAGTTATAAATGAGGTTTATATTTAGCTGGTCTTGGCTGTAATGAAGTCTGTCTGCAAAATCGGCTATCTCTAATTATGCTTTTAATTGGGTTAATTTAGCTGGAGGAAATTACTTTTTCATACACAGTCAGTGGGTGCTGAATAAGAAAATGCTTATTAAATGCCTGGAAAAACAAGAAAGGTTATTTGTTCACTTAGGGTTGCTTTTATCTAAAATTAGATTTTGGTTCAAGGCCTCAAAGCATTCAGTGCTATGATGAATAAAGGGCAACACTAGATTGTAGAAATGAGAAAATACTGTATATCAGCTGTTCCCAGTAATAGACATAATAGTGCCTCTATTATGGGTAATGAAAGGTTCATATTTTGGTTTTGGAAGTCCCCAACAACAGGTCAAAAAATACTTTCAATGTCATATAATATGCATTTATTTTTTACCATATTTGACTCCCTAACAATTCATTCAACGATTCATTTTTCCAAACCCCTCGTTTGTGTGATGCTAATCTGCTGTGATTGGTCCGATTGGTGTCAATTTCATTTCATCACGCCTGTAATGCCTGATAAAGCAGCATTTGTTGTGACCTACTTTTTTTAACGCCCCCAAAACCGGCATCTAGTGGCAAAGAATTAAACAGTGTTTTCATTCAGACCAACCCGAAAAGACCAATAACTGGGCGGAAATATGCTAATGTTTTATTTTCGCCTTGTTTTAAAATCGACTGGTTTCAGTGATTCAGAGTCGACTCTTTCTTTTGAGAAACACTAATTTTATACACGGTGCAGTTTCAGATTTAAAACTTTGCAGGGTGTTACGCACTGCATGAAAATCATTTTCAAAAATCTATACTTTCTATCACTTTAATAATCCAACCTTGAGTTTACGTGGATGAACACTACTATTCAAAATATTTTTTTAAGGAAATTAACATTTAATTAATATTTTGATTTAGCTAGGATGCACTAAAGTAATCAAAAGTGACAGTAAATGCATTAATATTTATATTATTATTATGATTTTTGTGCTTATATCTTTTAAGTGATTGAAAGTCAAGGCTTCTAAGGCTTCTGGTTAAGTTTATTGTTAACTGTATGCGCATGTGCATTTATTTCCCCGTTAGCCCCGAGTGCTGTGTCTCATCTGACAGAAGAGGCAGTGGACTCCACTGCAGTCCGTCTGTCCTGGAGACCTCCGAGCCAACCGAACGGACTAATCACACACTATCGGATACGAGTGTTATACCGTAGCACTCTCGTACAGGACATCACCCTGCGAGGACAGGTAAAACACACTAAACCCCACAAGCACACACACACACAATCCGTTTAGCTTTACTGATAATACATCGTTGTGTTACAGAATGTTTCACTTCGTCGTAATGCGAGGTCACTTCACATCACCACATCATCTGCGTTCATTCTCACCCCACACGGAACCAACACTGATACAGAACTGACCTCTGACCTTCCTCTGACCCCGAGCACCCCCCACACACCTCCACCGTGGCTCACAGTGACCCACGACAGAACTGATGTTGAAGCTGAAACTGAGGCTGTGACTGAGGAACCGGTCACTCAAGGAACTGACCAAGCGACATTGGTTAACTTAAGCCCTTCCCCGCCCCGTCGCTTCACTAGGGCTGTGGTCACAGACTCCACCCAGCAACAGACCAACCCCCCAACAAGAGCTGCCACGACTATTGGAGTAGAGGGTAAATAACTCCTCCCCTTGACTCCTACCACTGTGACCTCACTTAAAGGTTTTTGAGATTTGGATATTATTATTGCTGTTAAAAGCACAATCAAATCTCATAATAAGTCATTTATACTAGGTTTATGTAAATAAAAAACTTTATCATGGATGGGGGCAGTCATTGTTGCTTTTTCTTTCTGTTTTCTGATTGGTTGTGCTTTTTGATTGACAGTCCTACCTGCCACCGAGGAGACAGCAGACCTGTCGTCTGATCACATCGAGTATGTGGTTAGAAGACTGAGTCCTTTCACCGAGTACACATTTAGTGTGACGGCAAAAAACATCATTGGAGAAGGGCCTTCCACAGAAGTTAAAGTGAAAACAACTGAGCAAGGTAAACTACGTTCAGACTTCTGAGTTGAAGTACATTAGTTATAACATACAACCACTGTGTAAAGTAACTCCAGTCTTTCCCCACAGTGCCTAGCTCTGTTCAGAATGTGTCCTATCAGAACCTGACCTCCACCTCCATCCGTGTTACTTGGGAGCCGCCACTGAACCCTAACGGCATAATAACCCACTACACTGTATATGCACACAATCTCCTTACAAACCAGCAATTCCAACAGATGACGGACACCACCACTGCAGTGCTCACAGGTAACACACGATCATGTGACACTGAAGAGTGGAGTAATGATGCTGAAAATTCAGCTTTACATCCTAGGAATAATATAGATTTTAAAATCCCAAGCTTTTGAACAGTAGTGTACCTTTGGTGTACATTTGACTGCTTATGCCACACTTTCACCTTTAAACATATCTCTAAAATAATCACCCACACACTATGTGTTTAAAATACAATTAAAAAATTGTGTTGCAGATTTACTGTATCCACCTTGGATATTTTATAAATCTCAATTTTGAAAAAAATGACCACTATGACTGGTTTTGTGGTCCAGGGTAACATATATGCTTATATCCACAGGTCTGGACAAGCACAGCAGTTATAAGGTGCGTGTGGCCGCATCTACTGCCGTGGGGGAAAGTCCACTGACTGATGAAGACCACATCTTCGTTATGACACTAGAGGATGGTATTGAGCTAGTTATGTTTCATATACATACCAGTAGCACCCTTTTGAAATCCCTTACAATGCTTCCATCTGTCTTTCAGAGCCAGATTCACCCCCACGGAATCTGACCGTCGTGAAAACCACCTTCTCCACCGCTACTCTCACCTGGTCTCCGCCAGAGAAACCCAACGGCATCATCCGCCTGTATGAGGTCTCCTACACCAACGGCACATACAGCAACACAGTCAACAACACATCGCCCAGTGCCACGCTGCGCCACCTGAAGCCATACACACACTACAATGTGACTGTCCGTGCGTTTACGCTACACGGACACGGGAACCAGATTTCTGATACTCTACAGATGCTGTCAGGGGAGGATGGTGAGTCATTGTGTGTTCATGTTTAATTGAAAAACTAGAAGAGGCTTAAAACTTTAATCCAATCTCATCCTGAAATCCCACTCTTTCCCTTTCAACGGGTTCCTACAGTTAAGGCACATTTACACATGCAGCGATTAAAGTCTTGGTGCTGTTTGATTTCTAGTAGACGTTCCCGCTCCAACTCTATCAGGCATCAGATCATGAACTCCCAGTCGTTATTCGCTCATCTCGCCTCTACTTCAATTTGCATGAAGTGGAAAGTAAATCACCAGCTCATTAATAAAGATGAATGACATTTGGACGCTTTGGTGTAGCAAACATACTTTTAATCAGCAGGAGCGCATTAAATTGATCAAAAGTGACTGTTACAATGTTACAAAATGTTTCTATTTCAAATAAATGCTGTTCTTTTGAACATTCTTTTCTTCAGAGAATTCTCAAAAACTATCACAGTTTGCACAAAAATAATAATCAGCATTCATAATTATGAAAAATATTCATTTCATATTTGAATCATTTCTGGAGGATCATGTGACTCTGAAGACAGTAGTGTTGGCTGATGAAAATTCAGCGTTGCGTCACAGAAATAAATAAAATGTTAGTCTAAAACTGTCCAAAGAGGGAGCGGTTAGTGCTAAAAGTTAATTAATTAAAAAGCCCACTTTAATGTTCTAAAATCATTTATCATTGGCGCGAGAGGACTGTTTTAATGAATACAAGCTGTTTGCTGTCTGATATATTCCTTGCACTAAACGCTGACTTCATCTTAATGTGCTTTCTTTCAATTGTTTGTTGCAGTGCCTGGCAGCCCACCTTACGATTTGACCTATGAGAACATCGGATCCAGCGAGGTGAATGTGTCATGGTCGCCCCCTCTTCTTGCAAATGGCATCATCTTGTTCTACAACGTGGAATACTGGAATGCCACACACAGTCTGAACCAAACCACACATGTGCCTTACGTCATCCTCTCCAACCTGCGCAAGTACACGCGCTACCGTATTAGCGTACAGGCCGCCACACAGGTGGGCTTGGGAAACCACACGAGTGAAATCCTGAACGTCACCACACTGGAGGACGGTGAGTGTTCGGTCCTTGTGGTGTTTACTTAAGCTGCTTTTACTTTTCAGGTTCAGCCTTCATGGTGAATTTATCAGGATCTGGCTAAAGATGCAGAACGTATTAAGGTTGTTTCTTCTTTTTACAGATTTTCAGAGGTGTGCGCACAGGAAATGAGTGTTTTATTATTTTCAGCTATTCTTCCACAGGACATATTAGGACTTATTTACAGTGCTATGGATACATTTAGCCTTTAAACCAAGCTTAATCTTTCTCCCTCTGCAGACAATGTTTGTGTTTGTTTCTCTGTGTTTGGTTGGTTAGTTTTTCCACTAGCAGCTGTCAAAATGGACAAATATGGATGCCCTACCTGGCGTGGGGCACACTCTCTTACATTTACTAACTCAAATCAGTGTCATGTTCGAAGAGTGAAGTCCTTTTCCACAGTTTTCAGTTTATAATAGCTGTTTTTCCCTAAACGACAGTACCCAGTTCCCCTCCAAAATTCCTAATTGCCAGGAAATTGTCTGATACTGAGGTAGAGTTGTCCTGGAAAGCTCCCGAGGAGGCCAACTCTGAGATATTATACTACATAGTGAGAGTGTGGTAAGTGAAGATGATTTAAAAGCACCTAAAATGACCTGGCTATTGTCGTACAAGATTGACGTTTGTCTGTGTGTTTTAGGAATCTGAGCTCTGAGTTTGTTGCCAATGTGACCAAAACATCAGTGGTGGTGAGCGTGGATGGACTGGGTCAATATAATGCCTCGGTGAGCAGCTGGACTCGACTCGGAGACGGAGGGATGTTGATTTACATCACATTCAGTACCATAGAATCAGGTAATAATGTAAACACGTTCTGAAATCATAAGCATATTTCGTAACACTTTATAATAACTTCACACTATGAATCATTAGTTAAGCATTAGTTAATAGTCAGTTCATCCTTTATAAAGCATCGTTCCAACATTAACAGTCATTAGTAAGCAGTTTATAAATACAGCCAGAAATGCCTTGTTCTTTATTTAAAAGCATATCTTTCAAAGGAGATTTTAAGGCTCAGTTATCTTCCTAACAGAACAAATAAACACAACAAAGAGGGATACAGAACTATTCATTTCAAGTTACAAAAAAATATGAAACTATAAAAAAAGTGTACATCTTGAAAAAAAAAATTCTGTGTTCTGTATCCCTCTGTGTTGTGTTCATTT
The DNA here is from genome assembly GCA_032275025.1 of Enteromius treurensis. Classification (NCBI taxonomy): domain Eukaryota; kingdom Metazoa; phylum Chordata; class Actinopteri; order Cypriniformes; family Cyprinidae; genus Enteromius; species Enteromius treurensis. The sequence goes on from JAUCMU010000036.1 coordinate 15,843,216, forward strand.
AACCTTTCTGTTCGGAAGATAAATGAGCTTTTACGTCTTTTTTGTAAATGCTTTAGAAGATATAAATAGTCCTCACTTTAGATGAGCTCTCAAAAACAGCCTGGCAACTGCTAAATGTTTTATAACTACCTGACTTAAACATGAATTACATCCGGGATATGTGTTAATAAAGCATTTATTACACACTGAGCAGTTATTATCATGTGTCTAAATAATATGATTAAATAATGTATATTTAAATAATTCAATAATCATTTACTTCGACTTTACAAATGTTCAAACACTGACAACTCTAAATAACTGTTTTGTAAGTGACGTAATAATTTAAAAAAAAAGATAAACTGATCATTAATAAAGTATGAAAATACATTAAATACTATATATATGCTCAAGAACAAGGCATGTATAGCTGCACTTGTAAACTGCTTACTAATACATAATAATGTTGGAACAATGGTTTATAAAGGATTAACTAATGCTTAACTAATCATTCATAGTGTGTAGTTATTATAAAGTGTTACTCATGTTTCTAATGAGAAGCCATAAATGGCTAATTTTGGCCAAAAATATCGCGTCCTAGAATGAACTGTGAAATCGTTTAGAGATGACGGAAATATCAGATTTAAATAAATACAGTACAGGTATAAATGACATCGATTCAAAAATAAAAAACAGTTATCTGAAATTGTGATCAGCTGCTCAAATAAATGCAACCTTGGTGAGCATTAGAGACATCTTTCAAAATCACCATTTTAAAATATTGAATTTTTACCTCTTTCTGGGTGTTTCAGGTCAGTCAGTTATAAGGTTTAGCTAGATATAGCCTAGAGAGTGAGGCAGCTCACTAAGTTTAAAAAAGAACTACGATATCATGAAACATTGAAGCATTGCCCTCATAGTCATAAGGATGAATGCTTTCTCTGTTTTGCAGCCCCCTCTGACCCTCCACAGAACGTATCATACACTCTCCTCACCACCACTAGAGTACGTCTCAGCTGGAGTCCTCCAAACCAACCCAACGGCGTCATCCAATATTACACCATCTACTACACAGACAATACAAAAAACTCCACACAGTTTACACAGGTATATACACTCACTCAGATGAGTATTAATCCTTTTGGAGACACTAAACATGGTGGGGTTCTGTTTTCTATTTAAATATACTTTAAAATGTAATTTATTCCTGTGATGCAAAGCTGTTTTCAGCATCACAACTCTTCTGTGACTCATGATCCTTTAGAAATTATTCTAATATGCTGATTTCTTATTATCATCCGTGTTGAACGGTTTGCTGCTTAATATGTTTGTGGAAACTGTGATAGATTGTTGTTAAGTTTAGGTATTGGGTAGGATTAGGGAAGTAAAGCAATGCATTAATATGTGCTTAATTAGCACTAATAAATGGCTGATATTCTAGTTATATGCATGCAAATAAGCATCTAATATGTGTAAATGTAAAATAAAGTGTTACCGATATTTTAAAGAATGTGTGCAGTAGCCATTGACTACCATAGTATCAGGACCACCACGGGACTTTTTGTAAAGGATTTCATCTCTAAGAATAGCTAGACCGACTCAAATACACACGTTTTAAACTCAGAGTAAAATGCCTTTTCTGTGGTGCAATGAATGAGCATGTTCTCTTTCTCTCTCTGTAGACGGTTCCTGGTTCAGAGCACTGGTTGGTGTTGTCTGATCTGAGGGCAGGACATGAGTACAGTGTATGGATGAGTTCCAGCACTTCTGTTGGTGATGGGGGAGTGTTCAGTCCCCATCTAAACTTCACCACGTTAGAGGACGGTCAGTCTCCTCATACACTCAGGGGAGAGGAGCAGCTCTGCACCACTTTTCCAACAGATTACGCTCCAAAACAAAAATCACACCGAAACTCACCCGAATGCTTGCACAGATTCAGCACATTTTGTGAAAGGAGACAACTTCCTTCAAGCTGCAAACTGGGATTGTTAAGCCCTCACCACGAGGCAGAGTGCTTCTGATCTCAAAGCCTTTTATTTGTCGGTCTCTAAACTATCCCATCTTGCGTTTCCTCTCACAGGATTTGTTGAAAATAGAAAACAGCACGTCGCTGGGTACATTATGTAAGATGTTATATATTTGTCTTTGAGAATATCGTGAATGTGCCAATTTGACTTAAGAAACATTATAAAAAGTCCTGTTTCGAGACCATTTGGAGACTTTCTTCCTTGTGTCTCTAGCTTCTCAGGTATCTTCTGAGAAAAAGAGCCCTGTCATCAGTCATATGCATTTCAAAAAGAGATCTCAATGTGTCAAACCATGCTCAGATTTTCCGAACTTTGCAGGTCAGAGATTTTCAATATGATTTCAGTGCATTTCTTATGAATGCAAATGATCTGAGCAGCTCTCTATATACAGTAGCTCTTTGCATTTATTGTCTCATTAGTCTCATTTAGGAATAAAAGAAGCAGAATCCAGTTTCAGAAATCTATACCATATGTGTACAGTAGGTTAGAACAAACAGTTTTTGTGTGATTTTGGGAAAAACGGTGCAGAGGTGACCTTCTGAGACAGATGAAGGTTTTTCTCCCCGGGTGTCCGAGATTTTGAAAGTGTTCTATACAGTATGAATAAATAATGCCATGGTCCTGTTTGGCTCTCTGCGAGTGATTGTATCTGATCGGTTTGCAGTTACTGGAGAACCAGAGAGCCTCAGCAGCTCAGTTTAGCCCACATGCTCCAGACGGATTTTCTCACTAACACAATCAGCCTGTCCTTCTCTGCTTCTCTCTCCTCTTCTACATCTGTGATCTCGATTTAGGATTTCGCAGAGGCTGTGGCGGAGTTCATTTACCATTTTTCATTTCCACAGATTCACAGATTGCTAAACATCATGTCCATGTGTGTGTTGTATTTGTTTGTATGAATATTTTAATCTCTTGTATCTTCGTTGCTTTTTAATTATCATAATTGTGGACTGGTTTGGTGTTGTGGTGTGCCATTTATGCTTTGCTTGAGCATAAATCAATTTATTATGTTAATTAAAAGGATAGCTCAATTTCTGGGTCATATTTCAAACTAATATATTTCATATATTAAAATAAAATGTGTGTTTTATTTATTTATTTTGCATAAAGTCAATGTTCGGACATTTAAGATTTTTAATAGTCTTTTATGTCATCTTTATAAAAGCCTTTTAATAGTCCTTTAATAGATGTATTTTTTTTGTAAGTGAAATATGTCCTAATAAGTGCAAGTTTGTATGAGATGAACCTAATTTTGTTACTTTAGATTGGGAAACAAAGCCTCATTCCAGCACTGATCCAACATTTATTATTAGACTGCAATGATTTGTTCCCTGTTCTAAAGTGTAACTGTTAACCACTCTTCACACAGTATTAATCTTCTACATCCTCCCCCTGTGCAGTGCCGAGTGGTCCCGTCCACAACCTCAGTGCTACGATCTATAGCTCTACGGCTGTAGTGATCAGCTGGGACCCTCCTCTGGAGCCCAACGGCAGAGTCTTCTATCAGCTGAGCCTCCAAGAGGCTGGTATGACCCACCCGTCCATCAACCGCACGCTCAACATCACCATCACCAAAACTACCACAGACAACATCTACCTCTTCACCAAGCTCAGGAAGTATTTTCCCTACATCATAGAAGTCACCCCGGCAACCAGCGCAGGATCGCCCGTCAACCACACTGCAATGCTACACCTGCGAACAGATGAAGACAGTATGCATCACTTCTTGTTTTTGACATGCCCATATATATATAAAGCACTTTTTTTCTAAAACTTTTGTGTGTCTGTGTTTTGACAGGCCCGAGTTCTCCTCCGTTGCCTGGAGCTAGTAGGAATCTCTCCAGCACCTCCATCCATGTGTCCTGGTTCCCCCCAGTGGAAGCTAACGGCGAGATCATAGATTATGCTGTAGTTTTACAGGGTCCTGGGGCCGTCAACAAAACCTACACTACTGAAACACACCTAATGCTCTCAGAACTCACTTCATTTACACCTTATAATCTCTCCATCGCTGCCGTCACCCGTATAGGTGTCGGGCCCTCCGTGATGATTCCACTCCATACTGATGAAGCAGGTCAGAGATGCATCTTTATTGTTTTTCTAGAGAAACTGTTCAAAATTTAAAGGGATAGCTCACCCAAAAATGGAAATGTGATGTTTATCTGATTCCTCCAGGGCATCCAAGATGAAGGTGACTTTGTTACTTCATTAGAACACAAACTAAGGTTTTGAACTCAATCCAATGCAGTTTGTTAGTCATATAATGGAAGTCAATGGGCACAAAACGACACAAAATCTCTGAGAGTATTAATATAATTTTTTATCTCTTATACACGACAATCTACCTCTCTCCTGGTTTCCTGACGCGGTCACATAGATATCTATACATAGATGACTCAGTGACTGTTGCTATAGGCCACGATATCATGTATGTGACCGCATCATGCGCCGGATGTTGTGAATGAGATCAGGAGAGAAGTTTGTCTACACCTTCATCTCGGATGCCCCGGCGGTCAGCAGATAAACGTCACGTTTTCATTTTTGGGTGAACTATCCGTTTAAGTTTGAATCTGAATGTTCATTTGATATTTGTTCACATCTTTAAATCTTCAAAAAGAAGAAGAAAATAATAAATAAAGTTGGACAATTTGCAAGTCTTAACTTCATTAATATTCTACTTTGCAAATTATAAACGCGCAGACTTACCGTGTCTAATGTCTTATGTGTGTTTTTGTGTGTCCAGTCCCAATGTCTCCACCACATGATCTGATTATTTTTAACCACACTGTCAGTTCAGTGTGGCTTCAGTGGGAACCAAGTCCAGAGCCAAATGGAATCGTCCAGCACTACGGATTCCGAATACTTGAACTAAACACATACACTTTCAGTTATCGGGTAATTACAGTACACCCCTGTGTTTATTTAGTATGCTTGATTAAGTTCTCTGTGTGTAAATTAAACTTTGTATGCCTCTGTTTACCCAAGAACTCATCAGATTCATCCACACAAGCAGAACTGAGTGGCTTTAGACCTCACAATTCATATGAAATCAGCGTTTGCACATTCACTAGAGCAGGAAATGGGAATCAGTATAGCCAGCCTGTCATATTCACCACCAATGAATCAGGTAATACAATCTCACACATCTGTTTGTGTCTTAATTCTTCAGAAGGGATTCTAAATATCCTCATTAAGGGCTCAAGACACATTTATTATTGTCAATGCAAAAAAAAAAAGTTTAAACGTTTGTTAAGCTTTAGGTTTTAGGAGTCTTAGAGATCAAAAGAAGGAGAAATGAGATATATGTTGGCGTTTATGTTTCAGTGTCGGATGCCGTCGGGAATCTGACCTGCTCTGGATTGGATTGGAATTCAGTGTACATGGAATGGGAGCTTCCGATTCATCCTAATGGAGAGATTCTGTACTACCTCATTCGCTCTGGAGATCTAGAGGAGGAGGCCCATCCTCTCGTGCTCACGCACGCAGTGGCACACACTTTCATCGGCCTGTCACCTAACCTTTTCTATTTCATCAGCGTGGCTGCTGTTAATTCAGCCGGAATAGGGGAGGAAGCCAACTGCACTGCACACACTCCACCAGAGTCAGGTATCATGACTTAAAGGGACAGATTTGCTTAAAATGCATCCTTCAAGATGTAGATGAATTTGTCTCTTCATTGGAACACATTTAGAGAAATGTAGCATTACATCACTAGCTCACCAATGGGTGAATGGGTGCTGTCAGAACAAATGTCCAAACAGCTGATAAAAACATCCACACCACTCCGGTCCATCAGTTAATGTCTTGTGAAGTGAAAAGCTTCATAACCTGATAAATTTCATGCCCTGTTCTCCCACATCAAAATCCACCAACATACAGTACAGTACTTGTTTAGAACCACTTTGGACTCTTTTCACGCTACAAGATGCCTTTTTTACTGGAGAAGGCAATATAATGGAAATATTTTAAAGGTGCCATGGAATGGAAAACTGAATTGACCTTGGTATGGTTGAATAATAACAGTTCAGTACATGGACATAA
>JAUCMU010000036.1:15849362-15861663 GCA_032275025.1 Enteromius treurensis
GCTACATACCTTCTATGTACATATCAGAGAACAATTTAAAATATTCTCTCAATGCATTCTATGGCACCTTTAACTGAAAACTGAAGTTGAAATTGTCTCAGTATGTTTATTGAGTACACTTCACAAGGCATTAATTGATCGATTGGAGTGGTGTGGATTACTGTGATGTATTTTTGCACTCTCATTCACTGCAGAGGATCCATCGATGTGGTTGCAAAATTTTTCAAAAACCCTAAGTATTAAACTTCGCCATGTAAATTATTCTGCACCATTTGTAGTACAGACATGATCATGCAGATTGTTTCTTTTTCTTTCTGCAGTCCCTGGTCCGCCCCATTCGCTGACCATAACGCATGTGACCTCTGACAGTGTGTCTCTGAGCTGGCAGCGGCCCCTCCATGTTCCTGGTCTGTTGCAGGGTTGTAATGTAGAGATTCAGCAACTGGCAAGAAATTGTGAGCTAGAGCAGCACATGGAGTCGTGTGTGGAGAGTGAGCTTATGGAGTGGGTTGAAGGAGAAACCAGTGGAGTCACGCTTTCCCCTCTGCTGAAATATAGAGAGTACCGGATCAGACTAGTGGCCTTCACCAGAGCCGGAGCCGGAGAACCCTCCGACTGGATTCACACACGGACACTCGCAGGAAGTACGTCACACATGTACAGTATATAAATATTCCCACAAGAAAGAAAAAACACAATTGAGATCTCTTTAATGTCTTGTATGTTAATCCAAGACTTTTGCTTGAGTTTGCCATTTGTAAGATGTTTCCCCTGAGAAAAAGATCCTGGCCTCCTCTTCTCTCAGCTTTCAGAAGATATCTCAGCAGTGTGAGATCTCCATATAAACTTTTTTATTTTTATTTATGAAATTTTCAAAACAAGGTCACAGACAGAAAGTAATGAACATACAAACATGAAAGGTTAAAAAAAAAAACCGAACAAACAACTAAATTAGGTTAAAAATAATAGATCTCCATGTAGACTTTTTCCAGATGACTTTCCAATGTGATTTGTCTCTATACTCTCACTGTATGTGTACAATTCAGTAGTATTTGTTTTATGGATTCTAATAAAATCCCGGGGCTTAAAAATGTAGATTGTATAACGTGAAAAAAAGCAACTTTGTTAAGTTTCTAGGAAATACAGAAATATATCGTCAAGCTACAAATATAGAAATAAAGAATAAATATTATATAAATGTATATTTATGAATTAATTGTGTAAATGTAATTTTGTTTCTTTTTTATTTGTCTATATATTATAAAAATATTTAAAAAATTATGGTTTAAATTAATGTTAAAATTTAAATATTTATATTTTATTATAATTATATTCATATGTTATTTTGTGATTTATATTCTATCTATAGATTCTAAAATAATAAAACAAATACAAAAATACATATAAATAACGAAAGCTATTATATAAATATATACTTATAAATTGAATCACATATAAATATCCTTTTGTAATTTTTTTTTTTTTTGTCTATGGTTTCTAAAATCTGAAGAAATCAGACATTAGAGAAATAAGAGCAGGCAAAGCAGGAACGTAATGTTGCATGGCCTCTGTGAGCTTCACTGTGTTTGGAACATTTGTCTTTCAGTTCTGTTTGACACCGATTTTAGTTCCGTGCAGAAAATCAATGGGCATTGTTTTTGAAATGCTGCTCAATCCATTAGCTTTGATTCAAGAACTCACACACGTTTTTGGGCATTTGCCTTTTTCAGAGACTGGTCTACGAGCAAACATTTATTAAATCTCCCGAGCTTGTGAGCTATGTAATTTTCCCTCGGCTTGTCATTTGCATATACAGTAACAAACCCTTATTTTTTCTGTATCTCTCTATCTGTTTGTCTTAGACCCCGATGCCCCCCCTGGTAACATATCAGTGGTTCCTTCTCCCACTGGGTTAAAGATTATGTGGGACGAACCATCAGTCATCTCAGGGCCCACCTCATACATCATTGACATCACTGCTGTGAGTTCATAAACTTGAGAAATCTGTTGACTTTCTGAAATGTTCTACTTCAGCTCTCCCTATCCTCTTTCAGTTGGATGGTTCGGGATATAATATAAGCCTAGTAAGGCATTCAGAGGAGATCAGGGTGGTGGTAGTCAGGAACCTGACTGCGTTTACCCTGTACTCTGTTATCATCACCGCCTTCACGGGGCAGCTTTCCAGCGCTCGCACAGACGGCAAAGCATCTGAACCCGTCCTCGTCAGAACCCTGGAGGACGGTGAGGATGTTTGTGCACGCTTGATTATCAGATATCCATTATATGCATGGGTGCAGAACTTATTTGTGACATTCATGGTTTTCCCAGAGCCTAAGGATCCTCCCAAAAACGTGACATTGACGGTGATCCCAGAGGAAGTGACACGCGTTTATGTAACGTTCTCTCCACCGGATGAGCCGAACGGAAACATCAGCGCCTACCACGTCACCATCTACCGAAACGGACAACTGGACTTCTACATAAACAGCCTGCCTGTGATCAGCAACCCTAATAACACCATGACAGCCATTATAGATGGACTGAAGGGTGGATTCAATTACAGCATAAGGGTAAACTAAAACCTAAACATCCTTTAACTTGATTTGATTCTTAAGTGCATCTCCAGCCTCTTCCCCTGCATGCACAGGTCTTTCTCCTTCATACACTTACAGAAAAATAGACACATAGCTGTCACTGGGGCAGCACCCTGGGGCACAAAAGCTAAAAGTTACATCTTTGTACCTGAAAATACATATTAGGACTTTGAATGTACATATTATTATTTTTTGAAAGGGTACCGCACCGAAGACATCTTTAATACCTTTTTTCTTTGAGATTGTACTGCAGTGTGGTCTGTTTGCATCATCCAGTACTACTGTGGGCACTAGCAGCAGCTATTTAAAGCCGTATCTAGGTAACAACAGAGACGGCAGCTCCAAAATTGGAAAGCAATATTTGCATCAGTCTTTTAGATCATGTTTTCATTCCTTTTGTTGTAGTTGTTTATTGACTCCCACGATTAGGCCAAAAGCATGTGTTTTGAACTTGTTGCAGATTGCAGCTGTGAATGGAGCAGGTTTCGGACCAAGTTCAGAAGTGCAGGTCACCACGGGTGTGAAAGGTATGAGAAAACCCAAGGCTTTATAAGTTTTGATGAAGTGACTGTTGTTTTAAGATTTTGACGGGTTGATTTAGCGCCACCCAAACCGTCGAGGAAGCCGCAGGCTGCTCTGAACAACGCAGGTGTCATCATCTCTACCTCCAAGACCATCACCATTGAGATGCCTGAATGTTTCTTCACTGATGACCATGGACCAATCCAAAAAGTCCAGGTCATTGTTTCTGAACCGGAAGGTACTAAAAAATGCCACTTAACACTAGCAATGATGACAGTTCACATTTTAAGGAGATCTTTTACACTTTTATTCAGCAAGATTGCATTACATTTATCAAAAGTGATAGTAGGTACATGTATAATGCTACAAAAGTTTTTCAGTGCAAATAAATGCTGTTCTTTTGAAAAAAAAATTTTTTCAACATTGATAAGAATGAGAAATGATTTTTGAGTATCATTTTTAATGTCTGCCAAAATGTAGCTTTGTGTCACTAGAATAAATACAATTTTTGATTCAAATAGAATTTTACTGAATATTTGATCAAAAATAAATGCAGCCTTGGTGCATTTCTTGTTATATTGTCGTTCTGATGTTGATACAGTGATGGACTACGGTAATCTGTCCAACTGGAAGAGTGTGTTCCTCTACCCTACTGCGCCATACCTGACCGACGAGGGCTTCATGAACCCAAAGTGCTCGGAGAAAGCAGAGCGCATGAGCACAAACACTAACACATACGTTATAGGAGCTGATGATAGCTGCCTGTCTGATGATGCCAAGACACTTTGTAACGGACCCCTCAAACCCAAAACATATTATGTGTGAGTGACGTATCCACACACAAATGATGTAAATCTGTGTTGTAAATATTTTCATAGAGCAGTCTTTTTAACCTGTTTGTATTTGTATTGTAGGTTCAAATTTCGGGCAACAAACATCCGTGGGCAGTACACAGACTCTAAGTACTCAGATAAGGTCAGAACTGCAGGTACGGACGCAAGGACTGTTACAGTATTAATGCACTGAGACCAGCTGTGATGTCTCGCTCACATTTTCCCTTTTTCCCTATCAGATTTGCAGACTTTTTTTTTTGTTATTTGTCCAATACAAAAATATAATTTCATTTTAGTTTTAGTATGAGACTGTATAATAAAAACGTTATATTGCTGGCTAGCATTACCTTTTATGTACACTATTGCTCAAAACTTTAGGGTCAGTTTTTAATTAGTGCTGCTGTCAAACGATTAATTGCCATTAACTGCATTCAAAATAAAGGTTTTGTTCACTTAAAATATGTGTTTTTACCATGTATATTTATTATTTATGTATAAATACAAACACATGCATGCATGGGGCGTAAATTTCATTTAACAGTAGGAGGGGACAATAAACACAAAATTTCTCACAATAATTTTTTGAAGGAAACACACATAATGATATAAGTATAAATATAATATGAATTATTTAAATAAATGCATGTAAATATTTTCAAAATATAAGCTGTATGTTTGTGCTTTTATATGTAAATAATAAATATATAGTAATATATAAGTTTATAACTTCATATTCATCAACTGTTTTAGTTAGAAATGTTTCTTGAGTATCAAAAAATCACGTTGGAGTGATTTCTGAAGGATCACGGGAGGCTGAAGAATGGAGCAATGATGCTGAAAATTCAGCTTTGCATTACAAGGATAACATATTAAAATATGTTTTAATATAAAAAAGAAAAAAATTCACAATTTTACTGTTTTTACCAATCAAACAAATACTGCCTTACAGTATTTTACAACCATTCAAAAATGTACTGTTCTTATGCTCTTATACATGTACCTTCTATAACTCTAAGCTTATAGAACAATGCATTTCATTCACATTGATTGTGATTTCAGATGACCGCCTGCTGACCAGAGACGAGCAGATCATTCTCGGGGTCCTGCTGTCATTTTTCCTGGCGTTGTTTTTCATTCTGATAATATACGGATCTGTGAGGTACGTTAAGTTTAGGGTTGTTGTATAGTAGTTCAGCAACATACTCAAATGTTTTCCTGGTTTAACAAACTAGACTCACTTTCTCCAATCCCAGGATCCACCGCAGGCAGAAGGAAGGTGGGACGTACTCTCCACGCGAGGCTGAGATCATCGAGACCAAGTTCAAGCTGGATCAGCTCATTGCAGTGGCCGACCTGGAGCTCAAAGAGGAGAAGATTAACCGGTGAGACACTGTACATGAGCAAGTTATTTTTGTGGTTATATGTGATTTTGTCTTCTGCTCTCACTCACTAATTCACTCACTCATTCATCCTTTCATTCATTCACTCTCACTAATCCATTCAATCATTTGCGCTGTCCTCTGTTCTCAGGTATTCCTCCTTTTTCTTTAGAAGGAAGGAGATTTTTGTCATCCAGTAAGTAGACAGAGATGCTGTTTTAGATGATGCATGATCCCATATTATGATACGTAGCATCCGTGTTCCCGTTGGTTTTAAAGATGAAACGTTTTATTTTCCCAGTTGCATGCTGTGCGATTAGTACCTGGTGTTAAATGTGTTTTATTATAAATGAATATGCTTTGCTATAGTTTGAGGCTGTTCGGTTTCATAATGCCGCCCTCTAGATCTGCTCTGCTTTGTGTTTTTGTGACTAGGAGATCACATACTGTAGAATGACTCTCCGATTCTTTTATGTTTGTGTGTCGTCCTTTAATTAGATCGTGTGGTGAACTTCACATAGATTCATTTCTTATTTATTACTGGAAGTGAAAAAAGTAACCTAATTTTTCAGTGCAAGGCCAATTTCGCAATAATTCTCTACTGTCTAATGTTCCAGGCTGCTAAGTTACAGGAAATCTCTCAAGTAAGTGAAGGAGACTTGATGATTTGATTGATATTTTATTCCCTTTCTTGTAGTTTTGTTTAGTTTTTTCTGTTTGTTTGTTATTGAGTCCGCAAAACAGTTGCTCTTAAGAGGTGTTCTTTAGTAATAATGCTTGCTGTAGTGGTAACAGTGCTGGAGATAATGATTATTTGTGGTTCGGTGGATATTTCATGCTCTGTTTATCTCTCTTTAACACATTTGCAGGCCAATCAGTAAGAAATCCTTTCTTCAGCATGTGGAAGATCTTTGTGCCAACGACAACGCCAAGTTTCACGAGGAGTTTGCTGTAAGTTTTAGCATTAAAGTGTGTAGGTGGGTGAGAGAGAAAGAAAGTACTAGTGAACTGTAAAATGAGTTTCAGTGACACCTCGTTCTGATTGGGCACGTAGAGTTATGTGCTCCATGGCGTCTGACTTTGCTGCATATTTTCCACGGCTGATTGATTTTCTCCCTGGTGTGTTTCATAATTGGTGTGTTTCAGGAGCTGCCGAAGCTGCTCCAGGATCTGGCCACATCAGACGCTGACCTGCCGTGGAATCGCTCCAAAAATCGCTTCACAAACATTAAACCCTGTATGAAAAAAGCTAGTTCTTGTGCAGCTTGAAACTTGTTTGACTTTCTTGCATCCGTTCAACAAAAACGGAGAGGTTTTAAGGGAATAGTTCACCCAAAATGCAAAATTCTGTGGTCATTTCCTTACCCTCGTTCTGCTGAACACAAAGGAAAATAATTTGAAGAAAGCTTGTAAGCAGGCTGTTTTGGTCACCATAGACTATGAAAAAAAAAAAGTCAATGGTGACTCAAAACACCCATTTTCTTCAAATTGTCTATGTGTTTGAAATTCACATGTAGCTTTCAATATGCTTATTTAATGAAAAAGAGCAGCTCTGTTATTCAGAATCTTTTATTTTTGTTCCGAGAAGGTCATGCAAAGTTATGTGTAATATGTCATGCAGGACTTAGAACCAGGCTTTCTTCATATAAACATATTTTAACATGTCTTTTTTTAGATAACAATAACCGAGTGAAGTTACTTTCTGAGCCAGGAATGCCGGGGTCTGACTACATCAATGCCAGCTTCGTCTCCGTAAGCTCTCCAAATCAGCCCACATATCAGCTGTCTCTGTACTTTATACTGCGGCTCAACTTTAATTGGATCGGCCTAAGCTCCTGTTCCTGGTCTTGTCTCTGTTTCTCAGGGCTATCTGTGTCCTAATGAGTTTATAGCCACTCAGGGTCCTCTGCCTAGTACCGTCGCAGACTTCTGGAGGATGATTTGGGAGACCGGGACCAAAACCATCGTCATGCTCACTCAGTGCTTTGAGAAGGGCCGGGTGTGTATGTGTGTGTGTGTGACCGAACAAAACAACGTAGCCAATTAGATATATGTTTGATATAGATATAGATACAACAGATATACATCTTTTTACTAGTGGGTCCAGGACCTAAAGTTCATTTATGTAAGTGAAGATAGCAAATACCCCTAAATTCTTCATAAATTGGACTACCGTTAAAGTTGATAAAAATATAGGACCAAAAATTATTTAGACACTTTGACCTGAATTGATTACATTTTACATAATTAATTTTACATTCATTTTCAACCTTTTGCATTTAAAGGTATAATACATCCATCCTCTAATACAAATTAATTCAGTCTAATTCAGTCTTCATGAGGAATTAGCATTCAAAATACAAGGAAATGTTTGACAGTGATTTGCTGATATATATGCATTATAATGATAAACTGTTATTGTAATGTGGCTGTATGTTTCAGATCCGCTGTCATCAGTACTGGCCAGAGGACAATAAACCCGTCACTGTTTTTGCTGACATCATAATAACTAAACTCACAGAGGATGTGCATCCTGATTGGACGGTCCGGGTGCTCAGAGTGGAGAGGGTAAAACATTTAACATTTGCTTAAGTAAAATTGCATGCCGTTTCATTCTCAGAAGGTTTTTTTTACTGCCACAGAAATGTATAAATGATGGGACTGCAAATAATTTTGTAGTCATTTCTGCATATGCATACTTGAGTATGTCTGTGGCCTTATGCGAGTCCAAAAATGCACAATAACACACACACTCAGATGTGGGTGGTTAGATGAATAGATAATTAATCCCTAAGGACACATTTAGCCCTTCCTTTCTGTCTATTTCTCTCCAGCACGGAGGCTACATGATTGTTCATCATTTTAACTACACCTCATGGCCAGAGCACGGCGTTCCGGAGTCCAGCTCCACACTCATCCAGTTTGTCAAAGCGGTTCGCTCACACAGAGGCCATGACAACACAACCAACGTGGTCCACTGCAGGTGCGTACATCTGCTCAGTAGATTAACAGGAAATCATGAAGCTTTTTTCTACAGTGAGCTACTGGTGCATGTTTATGTTTGAGTCTGAGTTGCATGGAAGTCCATTTTTCCCCCTGAGAGTAAAAGAAAAAGCTAATAGCAACTCCATATCACAAAATTTTGACTATATTTTTTGCACGATTGTGTATTTCACAATGTTATATCTCGCAATTGATACTTTATAAGTGACTTTATATCTTGCATATTTATTTATATTTTATAATTGCAGTTTTATTTCTTAGAATTATCTCTCAATTTCTGCTTTGTCTCACACATTTTCTTATTATGAACTCTTACAATTACCATTTTATTTTACTTTGCTTTACAAGCTTCTATTGGACCAGCCAGTGTTATTTTAGTATCGTCACGAAACTACTATATGTTTAATATACATTTTTTATTTTGTTGTTTTTTGCCATATTAATTAGTTGTTTTATATATAGTTTTTATTCTTTTTTCAGTTTTTTTACTAGTTGTTTAGTAAAAGTTTGTGTCAGGATTTATTTCAAGTGGCAAATGTGTTTTTCTTTTGTGTAAATTTGATGTATGTGCAGTGCTGGTGTGGGCAGGACCGGAGTGTTTATAGCCCTGGATCATCTCATTCAGCATGTGAGGGATCATGATTTTGTGGATATATATGGCCTGGTCGCAGAGCTGCGCAGTGAGAGGATGTGCATGGTGCAAAACCTGGTAAACCTGCTTTAAAAACTGACAGATTTCACTTTTTGTTTTGCAAAAATAGTTCCATCTCTGTAGACTTGTGTGAGATGATCATGTTCTCTTGTATCTGCCTCTCTCTCTCTCTCTCAGGCTCAGTACATGTTTCTGCATCAAAGCACTCTGGATCTGCTGTCTGCAAAAGGAAACAGTCAGTCCATATGGTTTGTAAATTACTCCGCTCTGGAGAAGATGGACTCGTTGGATGCAATGGAGGGTAAAATACATCCTACATTCAATGACATGTGCAGTGCAGGCTGGTGGTTAAATCTCGCTGTCATTACTCTATTTTGTCTTGATGGAAACGCATTTTTTCATGTTTGTTCTCTCAGGTGATGTAGAACTGGAATGGGAAGAGACGACTATGTAACAAGGACATCGTTTCCTGACAGTACGATGGTTGTGAGGAGACACTCATTAAAAATCCAGACGCTGGGACTTTGGACCCTGGGGCCAAACACGCTAAGCAAGGGATAAACTAAGAATACAAGTGCTTCAGAAGCAAACTAGAATGTTCTCGCCTAAATGGATTGTCTCAGTCTCTCAAGCTCTCATTTGCATCCACCAGACAGTCTCATCCATCAAAGTTTTTTTCCAAAGTCCTTGTCCAACTTTTGTAATTATTTTATCTCTCCCTAGAAAGTGATACACCACCTACTTATGGACTCAAAATGGATCAGGCACTAAAAATATGTCTGTTTCTTAAGGAGGTAGGAATATCCAGGCGTCAGGAGTGAGAAATAATAGGGCTTTTATGTCCTGTAGTCAAATGTATTATTAATGCAATTATTAGGGATGAGTCATAAGGATTTTTTTTTTTTCAAAATGGTTCTCTTAATGATTCTTTTGTTAATTTTTAACAAATTATGAGATTGTTTTAAACAGAACAGCAATATATTTGCATGCACATAGAGCACATCTAAGTTACAACTCCACATCAACAACAAAAATACGTGTGTTTATTCTGAGCACTGCGGTGACTTTCTGTGGAAAAGTTGCATTGGTTTTGAATATCTGTCAGTGTTTTTATCTGGAAAAATCGCTCTGAAATAGATTCTAACGATACTTTGGAAGTATCTGGTCACTGGTGTGAACGGGATATTATGCTAGTCTAGACAGTCTGACATGAGCGATCATTTACTCATAATAGGAGAGAACTGCACTTATTTCATACAGAAGTTAATGTCACGTGCACGTCTATGGGGGATGTTTTTTCTAATCGGGAACTTTGAAGTGTTCCACGTCGCATCTATTCATAATCATCGCTGAAGTTGCAGACAATGGTGCTTTATCATTTATTCAGTCTGCGTGCTTTTGTTTTGCTACCCACCTGACATTAACTTCCTAAAGCCGATGAAGAGTGAGGTAACACATACTTTATATGTTCATTCATTTGTAAATGATAGCTTGGCAAGTCGTTGATTTGTCTTTTATTGCTTTATGCGTTTGTTCGTGTTAAAGAGGAACTGAGTGAGAGGAAATCTGTCATCTCAAAACGGTTAAGCTCTTTCAGAACTTGTCTTTTGCATAAATTTTCATGAAGCCAAATGAGTGTCAGGAGATGACTTATGGTTTTGTTGTGTGTGTATATTTGGAAATCAACAGTATTTGTGTTTTTGAAATAAATATATAAATATTGTTTTTCTTCTCGAGATCATTGCGTTATTTTCCCATGTTTTTCATCAGAAAATAAAAAAAAGTTATTTACTGAATATTAACTGGTATGACTTCAGAATGAAGAGCACAAGTATTTTAAGATATGTTCATGATATGCTTTATTGAAGGTTTTTGTTGTTTTGAAACTTTACATCCCCAGTCATCTTTTGCTTTATATATTTGAAAAAAAGACTGATATTGATATTTGTCAAAACTTCCCCTTTTGTAATGAACAGAAGAAGAAAAATAATGAGTTTGGAACGACATGAGGGTGAGTGTATGAACTTCAGATGTTCTCTCGCTCTCTCTCTCTTTCTCTTTAAATGGTTACATTAATAGAAATTGTGATCTGAACTGCTAAGGTTTTCAAACTATCTGATTGTTGAAATCATTGCAGGAGCTCATGTTCATTGGCATTCATGAGCACCCCAGAGTGCACGGACTGTCATTCGCTTTGTGGTTGCTTTGAAGAGTGAGACAGCATCCAGTGTGAAAGCAGCAATTCAGGACCCTGGAGAGCAGCACTGAAGCTTCCAGCGGAAACCAAGGGAAAATGCTGGAAGAACACAAGGTCCTGCTTGAGAGGAACATTCAGGTAGGGGATGTTTAGAGATTTTAACAAAGCAATAAGCCATGAGAGACTGTGTATTACTGTGATTTTACCATAATTGAGAAGTGTAGGTATGAAACAACTACAGCAACAAAGTATTTATAGAATTGAACTGATATGAGATCAGAGATGTATATCCCCCCACTATATATACAGTTTATATGCTGCCCTCCAAAAGTTTGGAAACACTCTAGAAAAGTGGGTTTTTGGACAATATTGTCATGAATCCTTTTTTTAATTTGTGAAAGTTTTGCACTGATAAGGGACAACACGAACTACGAAAATATATTTTGTAAACAGTTTACGCATTGAAAATACTTACATTTTCGATTCATCAAAATATACAGCATTAGCAGCTATTACAGCTCTCATAATCTGGACGTCTGCGCTGTCAGTTTATTCAAACATTGACTTGATATATTACTCCAAGCCTCCTGAAGGACTGGCCAAAGAGGTTCACACTGGTTACTGGACACTTCTTATGGACACCACGGTCCAGTTCCTCCAATAGTAGCTTAACTCTGACCTGCATATATTGCCATTATTATGTAATCAAAATGAAATGTATTATTGCTGGTCTTCAGTGATAATGTCAAGTTGATAGGATGATAAGGATTTACGCTGATATCATCCAAAACCACACTTTACCAGGGCTTTTTATAGACTTTTGGTGGGCAGTGTGTGTGTATTTATATATATGCTGTATATACTGTTTTATATTTATTACATTTGGGTAAAAAAATAGTTCAAAGGGTCAAAAGTTTGGGGCCAGTAGTTTTTTCTTCTCTTTCCTTTTATTCTAACATATAGGTGCACTTATTTGATAATAATAACTATTTGGGAAAAAACAGCAGTATTGTTAAATATTATTACAAATTAAATCAAACTTTAGTAAATGCCTGTTGCTTTTATTTTTTTACCAAAAAGTAAAAAAATCATTTAGATCGTTAATGTGTGTGTGTGTGTGT
>JAUCMU010000036.1:15881195-15910763 GCA_032275025.1 Enteromius treurensis
AAAAAAAAAAAAAAAAAAAAAAAAAAAAAAAAAAAAAAAAAATATATATATATATATATATATATATATATATAAATATATACAGTATATATATATATATATATATATAAATATATACAGTATATATATATTTGCATTCAGTGTGAGCTTGTGAGACTGTTTCTAGAAAACATGCATGCGCACAGGTTCACATATATACTGAACATGTGTGTTAAGAGAGATATTCATAGCTACAAGCATACAGTATTTAAATGCAGATTATTCTTTCCACGTCAGTAAACATCTTGCTGACATTCTGTTCAACAGACGCACTTCTCCATATGTGCATCACAACATCTATATAAGCAGCATAAATCTATATAATAACAGCATGACTGAGCAGCTTATATTTATGTATGATTACTACTCTTCTAAAAGCTTCAGGTCAGTACAACTTTTCTTCAGCAAATTTGAATATTATTTGACATCAGTAATATTATTTTAAATTATTATTTCTTTAGTATTGGACTTCATGAGATGACATCACTGAGTCGTGCATTATTTTCACCACACTGAACATCTTCACTCATCCCATCTGACCTTATACCGGGAAATGCGCACACACACACACACACACACACACACACACACACACACGTGCAGCTCCTTAAACAAGCTACACGCCACTTACTCTCTGTTAGACAAAAACTAAAAATAAAAAAAAATTCCACATGCATCCTCACAGAAACCTTATGTCCCTTAGTCACAGCCTGAGTAAAACCGTGTGTGTGTGTGTGGATGGATCACCTGGTTACCATGGCAACCAGGGTGCTACTCACGTCAAGCACGTCAAAGTGAATCTGATCTGAGATTTCAATTGAGTGCTGATGAACTCTGAAGCCTCTGAGGATTGGCTTTATTCTGCTTGTGTGTGTGTGTGTGTGTGTCTGAAAGAACTGCACACACAAAATGGAGCAGAGAAAGAGTCTCACAATCACCCCTGAGGGAGTATAATATAGTCTTCTTGAGTATGTGTGCATGTATACATAAGCAAGCGTGTGTGTTTTTGTCAGTGTGTGTGTATATATATATATATATATATATATATATGATAGCAAGTATAATGAAAATGCACTCAACTTTTTAGTCATGGTCAAACGGACCCACAAACAAAAGCTCTTTTCTTTAGGGTTAGTAATTTAAACAATACATTATGTCTGATTGTTTGTAAGGCCTAAAAACCTTTCAACTACAAACCCTTTTTCAGAAACAAGTTGTCAACAAGCCCAATTTAAAGTTTGCTTTGACAAACTTTGCATTTCTAGATAAATCTCAATTGAATACTCTATATTCACACTGCAATTCTGCAACCCCAAATTTATATTCAGAAATTGAATTGTGATTTAAAAGTCAAGACAGATGAGAAAAAATGTCTGTGAAAAACCCTGGAAAATTTGCTATTTTTAAAAATGGAATAATTGGGGTTTTTTTAACTAAAAAAAAGTAAATATTAGTTGAAAAATACAAGCTTACTATAACTTAAACATTTAAATGTTTACCTTGGCAACTAAATTAATTTGAAAGTACTACAATTATAAATACATAAAATTAAAGCTATATAGAAAAAAAAAACCTGAACAAAATGCCAAAGCAACAATTAATTAATTAAGTACTGAAATAACTAAAACTGATATCAAAATAAAATCTATATAGAAACACACAGTGGAGAAAAAAAACGAAAGGTCAAAGAATCCAAAACAAAAGTGAAACTAAAATTAAAATGGAAATTACTAAAGCACTAAAAGTACTAAAACTAATATTAAAATAAAACTATTTAGAACTATATGGGGGGGGGGGGGGACTAAATGTCAAAGGAACAAAAAAAATGCTAAAAAAATAAAAAAGGTGAAACCAAAATGAAAATGAAAGTTACTAAAATTACCAAAACTGAAATAAAAATATTGTCAAAGCAAAACAATATACTAAAAGTAAAGCTAAAAATAAAATGACCGCTAAAATTGTATACAAATACTAGTTTTTATCTGCACAGTCTGACACACTATTTTCCTGTTTGTTGTTTTAACACAATATCACTGTAGTAAAAAGCGATATGTAAATAATGATGATTTGACTGTCTTTGTGGGACAGCTGAGACTTTCAAATATAGCAAAACCTGTAACACACTAAAAAAGCCACTTAGATGAAAACACTTGACTTTTACCCTTTGTACTTACACATTGAAGAGGTTGAGCCCAATGCGGTAAAGACGTTTGCGTGCAATATCCGTGGAGAGCGTGCCGCAGGGCGTGTCCTGACAGTGTGGGCGGGGCAGAGACAGAATCATTGTCTCACACGCTGATGTCGAGGTGCTGCTGCTACTGATGGGCTCCGAGCTGTTTTCTGCCATCTCTGATGCAATCTGATTGGTCTGTTTACCCTCCAGTTCCGCCCCTGCTGGTGCGTTATCCATTCCGGTTGGCTGTTGGTTCTCTTTCTCCTCCTCACTGGGTGGCGGAGCTGGAAACTCTGGATCTGCCGCGACCGACGATGTCGACTGGCCTGCTTTCTGTCCCCCCGTTTGGGGTTCTGATCTGGTCTCCTTGGCTACACCGTTACCAAGAGAAACTGACTCCAGCATTGAGGAGGAGAGGCGAAAGTTGTGGTTGTCAATTTGAACAGTGACATCCCTGAAAGCCATCATGAGTTTACTGGCGCTGCGGGGGATGCCCTCCCCACATCTGCTTTGCGAGGCATCCTGCAGGGCACCGGGGTCCATGAGGAGCCCCTCAGGATGAGATCCCTCAGCAGTGGACTTCTCTCCTTCCCCATCTCGAACAGAACTCCAGCTGCTCAGAGCCTCGTCAATAGAACGCGCTAATGACTGAACCTGGAAGAGAGGATAGAATAGAATAGAATAGAATATGTAAAACTGAAAAGTGTAGAACAACATTTTAATAGTAAAGGTTAGAATAGAACAAAGAGGATATGATAGACTAGACTATACTATACTAGAATAGAATGGAATAGAATAGAATAGAATATGTAAAACTGAAAAGTGTAGAACAACATTTTAATAGTACATGTTAGAATAGAACAGAAGAGGAACAGAAGAGGATATGATAGACTAGAATAGAATTGGATTGAATATGTAAAACTGAAAAGTGTAGAACAACATTTTAATAGAACAGGTTAGAATAGAACAGAAGAGGATATGATAGACTAGACTAGACTAGACTAGACTAGATTAGACTAGACTAGACCAGACTAGACTAGACTAGACTAGACTAGACTAGACTAGACCAGACCAGACCAGACTAGACTAGACTAGAATAGAACAGAATATGTAAACCTGAAAAGTGTAGAACAACATTTTAATAGTACAGGTTAGAATAGAACAAAGAGGATATGATAGACTAGACTAGAATAGAATAGAATAGAATAGAATATGTAAAACTGAAAAGTGTAGAACAACATTTTATTAGTACAGGTTGGAATAGAACAGAAGAGGATATGATAGATTAGACTAGACTAGACTAGACTAGACTAGACTAGACCAGACCAGACCAGACCAGACCAGACTAGACTAGACTAGATTAGAATAGAATAGAATAGAATAGAATATGTAAACCTGAAAAGTGTAGAACAACATTTTAATAGTACGGGTTCGAATAAAACAGAAGAGGATATGATAGAATATAATAGAATAGAATATGTAAAACTGAAAAGTGTAGAACAACATTTTAATAGTACAGGTTAGAATAGGACAGAAGAGGATATGATAGACTACACTAGACTCGACTAGAATAGAATAGAATACGTAAACCTGAAAAGTGTAGAACAACATTTCAATAGTACAGGTTAGAATAGAAGAGGACATGATAGAATAGAATAGAATATGTAAAACGGAAAAGTATAGAATAGAATAAAATAGAATATGTAAAACGGAAAAGTGTAGAACAACATTTTAATAGGACAGGTTAGAATAGGACAGAAGAGGATATGATAGACTAGACTAGACTAGAATAGAATAGAATAGAATAGAATAGAAACAACAGCACAAACCACCATATTTGAATACAATGGAATACAATCAAACAGGAGTATTACAACATATGTAAAATTAAGCTGAAGAGAAGACAACCAAATAGTCTAATCTAATCTAAATATGACTGAACAGAACAACATATTTAAATAGAACTGAATAGAATGGAATACAATAAAACAAGATTTTAGAAAAGTATAAAAAAAATCTGAATGTAACCCAATTTCAACAGAGAAAAGCAAGATTTTTGAATAGAATATAACAGAATTGAACTGAATAGAACCAAATATAACAGAATAGAATAGGACAGGACAGAATAAAATACAACAGAACTGAATCCAATAGAAAAGAACAAAAAAGAACTGAAAAGTAAAAAATGGAGCAGAACAAGATATTTGAATAGAAATTTGAAACCGAATAGAAACAAATTTACCTGAATACAAATGTTTTTAGATAGTATAGTATAGTATAGTATAGTATAGTAGAGAATAGAATAGAATAGAATAGAATAGATCAACATGTTTAAACTGGGGGAAAAATAGAAGGAAAAAAAATCAAATACAATGTAATGGAATAAAATAGAACAGAACAGAAGAACATAATAGAACAGGATATTTGAACAGAATAAAATTAAATAGAACATAACATATAGAACATAAACTGCAACAGACAATAACTGATTAGATGAGAATGGAATACAATAGAAACAAAAACATCTTAATAGAATAAAACATAACAACATATTTAAATGGAATGGAGCAGAACCAAATGCAATAAAATAGAACGAATAGAATGGATCATTTGAATTCTGAATAGATGCTGAATAGATATGTTGATGATGTACCTGTACCTGTTCACTGAAGGTGTCCTCCAGGTTTGTGAGTGTGGTTGTAGTGCTCACAGGCAGAGAGGCGGAGTGTGTGAGAGGGATGCCCATGAGTGAACATCCCTCCAACAGCGCCCGTTCAGCGGAGAACCCGTCCCTCTGAACCCGGACCCTGCGTACAGACATGCGGCGCGGGATCCCGCTCTCCAGAACAGAGTTCCGGATCTTCTGGAAGTTCTTGCTGAGCTGGTACTGACGAAACGCCGTCTGGATCTTACAGGCCGCTCGCCGGGAAATCAGAGGACCACCGTACTTCTGCTCCAGTTCCTCCATCTGCAGAGAAATAGATCGATACGAAATTAACTCCTCGTTCCATGCTCTTCATTATTTTACGCAGAGGCGTGTCTGTTGGGTCGTACCTGTTTTTGTTTGAGATCAGGAGAGAGCTCATATTCTGGAGGATGTGAGCAGGGTGCCGCGTCATGCTGGGCGTCTTTTTGATCTTTCTGTTCTTCTCCTGCAGCAGGAATCGAGCTGCGGTTTCAAATGACACAAGTGAGCAGTGGCTGACCCAGATTCACCGTCTTTTAATCTAGACTGATAAGAACCCAGTGCGCACTCAGGACTAATTAACTCTGCTTAATTACTACATGCAGGCTTTCACAGATTTCAGATTTGACGCAGCCTTAATGGAAAATGAGGTAATCAAGCGAAGGTTTCAGATCATCTTTCAAAATCATAATTTAATTGTTGGAATCGGCTCATTAAATAAGACAGCAAATAGTACATTAAATTAAATTAAAATTAAAATACCATTATTCATTTTTTTGTTTTTTAAACTATTGATTGAGTGAGACAAAAAATAAATTGTCACATTTTCTAATTAGATTAAATTCTGTGTGTTTGTGTATATAAACATTTTATATATGCATTTATAAATCAAATCACATATTTAAATCAATGAATCAACTTTTATAATTTTACCTCATATAATTTTTATGCAATACATAATTAGTACATACAAGTCATTAAATTGTTTATATATATATATATATATATATATATATATAAAATGTGTTTGTCTGTGTGTACATTAAATCATTCATATTAAATGATTTATATATATATATATATATATATTAATTAAAAAACATAGTTTAAAAAGATAATCTTTTTTTTTATTGTGCATATCAAATAATCTCAATCTCAAGGTTAAAAAATAAGTAAAATAAATACTATTAATTAACACAAAAAAACATCATAATAACAGAAAAAAAACGTTCATATATGTACACTGTAAAGACCGTGTCAAAAACGGTGAAAATGCTACGGTAAAAAAACAACTAAATGGTTATTGGTAAATTCCTGTAAAATTTACAGTAAAAAAAACGTAAACGCAGAATTCCCTGCATTGCATTTCAAATTTGTTTGAATTTCATGTTTTTTCTTCTTCTTATCAGTGATGTTTATTAGGGTTGTATGTTACATGTAATGTTGTTAAATGAATGTTTATTGCATATTTCAGTTTAATGAGTCTTATCATGATGGTGATTAGTGTTTGTGTGAATGAACTGAGCTCCTTCTATATATGTTCATATTTAAAAGCTGCTTCTGATTGGTTTGGGTTCATCATGTGACTTCCTCATCACTGCCTTCATTTGGTGCTTATCAGTGTATTTCATACAAGATACAAAACAGATTTCAGTACTTTAATAGCTTGTATATTAACATTATATCAGTTAATGAAATTACGGTATTTAACTGTAAATTCAACTTAAAACCGTAAAACCTAAAATGTTGTTACCGTATTTTTTGCGGTCCAATTCCGGCAACCACAGGTGCCTTTTTCTACGGTAAATTGTACCATTTTTTTCAAGTGTATATATACATATATATAAATTAAACACTTCCTCTGCGAAACGAGTTTAATTATTTATGGCGGTCACTGGTTAGCACCCCACACAATCTTACGTAACCCCATACATGACAAAACCATTTTCCTCTTACGTTGAGCTCATGAAAAAGCATTAGTGAGTGGAAAACAGATGTTTAAATCATGAGAGATGTCACAAACTACGGTTCTCCTGCTTAACAACACAGCACAACCCCATTTCCATTTTCTCCAGGTTCTCTCTCGGTGTAGACACGGGTTTACAACACACACAAGCACACTGCTGACTGCATTCACTGTCAGCACATTAGCTGCTACCCTGGAGTAAAGGCCACTTAAGCTCTGTAAGCACTCATACACGAGGAGCAGAGAGCAGGGTTTTCCATCTTTCATGCGCCAAGTACTGCCGAGGAACCACAAATGCGGCAGAACCTTAGAAGAGAGTGAAAACAGACGCTGGAGCACACGGTCACTACAGTTCATTAAGTCGCTGCGCAATCAATACGACAACCCACACTGAAATGTGATCTCACTCTTATATGCAAGAGAGTATGAGGTCATTTCCTGTCTTACAGCTCAATAAATATGCTTTCAAGCTGTTTAAAAACAGATTGTTAATGAAGACCGCTTTCAACATCAAGCAGAGACCCAGGCAATCCATCTGTGCCAATGTTTCTCTCCCAACTTTCCTGATCATTCGGAAGAAATAACTGGCAAGCAACCATGTTAAGCTTTTGCAAAAATTAAATTGCTCTCTCCTGTTCATCGATAAAACTGGCATCAATTAAACTTCATTAGTGGTGCTTACTCAGGCTTACGGTTAGTGATTTAAACAAACATCTAACCCTGAGCATTAAACTTCAGTTCAACACTGAACCACTGGAGCTACGGATATCACCTGTACTCACCACACAGTACACCCTAGTAACCATCAGAACACCCTAGCAACCACAACCACGTAGAAAAAAAAGGCTAAAAACACAAAACATCTGCACCATAAATCTTTACTAAATCGTAACTACAGTATGTATGAAAAATGGCATTTTAATATTGCATTGTGTGTAATTTTTTAAAAGTGCTTTTTTTTGCATGTAATGTAATTTCTGTACAAAATCTTAATCTGTAAAAATTACAGGAATTTTTATAATAACTATATGCTGTGAAAAATTGTAACAAGTTGAACACTCCATTACATGTAATTTAATTACGACTAATACTGTAAAATATCATTTTTTTTGTAAGTAAAAAAAAAAAGACTAATATAATTTGCGGTGGAAAAGTAGTAGGAAATTCCCAGAAAACCCTTTGTGACAGAATATAAGACAATATTTGAATTTAATTTAATTGAACAGAACAAAATATGATAGAATACGTCATATTTAAATAGACTAGAATAGAATAGAACAGAACAAAATACAACAGAAGAGGACAGAATCCAACAGGAAAAAGATCAACAGATTTAAACGGAATAGAAAAGAACCAAATAGAAACACTATCTTTATATTTTACAGTGAATTTCTGGCAACCACAGCAGCCAATTGTCAACTTGAATTACAACATTGAATTACAGGTAAGAAACAAAATACACTCTGGCTGCGTGCTTATCTTGCTTCTTTCATTGCTTTTCTGCTCTTTTTAAAAGCTCCCCTTCGCCAAAATGAAAACATATGATTCAGAGCTTTATGTGAGGGTCAAAATATAATGAGCACTTTCCACTTTATCAGTTTGCTGCAAAGATGAGGTCGTGATACTATATCTTCAAATTTGGACACAAAAGTATAGATTTTCTGTTGTTATGCCTTTGTTCCTGGTTAATTAAGAAGAGCTTTTAAGACTTGATTTTGTTGGCAACATAAACTGTGCAGTCAACAAAGCTCAGATGGTTCCCAAAATAGTGCAGAACTGCCACATTCACACACACACACAGACTCTCTCTCCACCTGAGTGACGGTGCTTATCCATGCCGAGAGTTTTCCAGTCTATCAGACAGAGGACGGATGAGGGTTAAACTACACCTACAGCATGCACTAACTCTCTTTCTCACAAACACGCACACACTTACACTCCGCTAGCTTGAATCCCATCACCCAGAATGCCTCAGGCAAAGAGAACAGGGGCCGCAAACAGAAAACCACTACCGTTCAAGAACGGAAAACTTAACCAATGCGGACAGCTGCGGTAAACAAGTAGATTCACACTCTCCTTACTGCCTCACTTGCTCATATTGTCCATTTTGTTTGTTTGGCATGTAGAAAGACTAACTGTCTTCTGATTGATTCGTTACATAAGACGTCATCCTCACCTGGAGCAGGTAAGGGAGTCTCCCTCTGGGGCCTCTGGTGCGGGACAGCAGAACTGGTGCAGGACAGTCTGGCTCCTGTAAAGGTTTAAATCCATATTTAAATGCAATGCAATACTATGTTGTTTCAACACTTATAGAGATTGCTGTAGCTTAGTGTGGAGTTTGCTTCAGAATCCAGACTACAGGCACTCAAAAGTACCGTCAAACAGTATTTATGCAGAAATGTATTTGAATTGCACATAAAAGTTCCATTTGTTTCGATGTAACTTTAACGAATAAACTGAGCCACATCTGTCAGTCACACATAGATGGGTAAATGGGTAAAATTTCTACAAACAAAACATACATGAAGTTTTAGGCTTAAACCCACCATTTAGAAACCGCTAGCCTCTAATTAACTTAAATGAAGTTTTGGAGCCATCACAATTCTGTGATTAGAAATCCTCAGCTCCTTCCTGGTTTATTTTGGAGTCCAGGGAAACTCAAAGCTCAGGAGGAGTTTCTTTGAGGTTTGTTTGTTGACAGCACATCAAATACGTTCTCTTCACTCTCCAGCACAGCATGAGAACGTGAAGCGCTATTAATATAATCATATTTGCATATCACTTCCTTGCAGTCTTGCCATTGTGATTATTGTGTAATATTCATTATTAATATAAAGTTCTGTTTTGTATGTAAAATTCCCAGCAGCTTTTTTGCTTAGAAAAAAAAAGTGTGTCACTTCCTTTTTGTGATCTTCATTTTATGGTCAACCGAAGAACGCCAGTTTGGAATGACATTAAGGTCTATATATATATATATATTACTACTATTGGTCAGTTCTGACCAAAATACCAGCCCTTAATTTACATTTAAACTTTATCATGTGAAAAAGTTTATCCCTTTTGTCCCGTTCTTCCCTGAAACTGATCGTGTAGCCCAAACAATAAGGTCTAGAAAGCTGAAACTTGGTCAGATGGTAGTAAATTCAGACATTTTTGGCCATAGCTTGTAAAACGTTTGTTGTAGACTTTTTGAAATTTCACAATTTCGTTACAATCCTTGTATTAGCCCGAACGGGTGCACGGGTGCACTATATCAGTCAGCCATATACCCGTAACCCACTTTTACAAACTAGTCCTAGGTTTTTCACCCGATCCAAACCAAACCCTGCAGAAATATCTGCGGACATTTAATATCAATAATTATCAAAAAAAAAAAAAAAATAACAAAGGGGTGTGGCCATATATACTCAAAAGCATATAAAACCTAAATAAAAACACTAAACTTTATGAAACATAGTTAAAACATGTGACAGATGAGTCTTAGCAAGCATGCAAAGTTTAATAGATCTCACACAAACCATTAAATAAGGCCACAAGAACACAATATTTCTAGAGTAAATTACCTTCAATCCCTCATACATTCACTTATAGACTATATCTTAGATCTAATCGTTCTGAACCACTTTGCCTCTGGGATTAATGATGTCAATTAAACAGTTTTGACAAAAAACATTATAATAGTTATAATACTTGAACACAGTGTTGCGTAAGAAGTTACCATTAATAACCACTAGATGGCAGCAGAAGACCACTAATGCCCTGATTAAACACTAAAACAGTACTGTTCATGTTTGCGGATGGAGACATTATAACATCTCTATTAAAACATTGAAAATCACATGTAATTAAAGTTCACCATTCTGCTCATACACTTTTTTAGCCTATAGTCAATTTTCGATGTGCTTCAGTGTCAGCCATACATTCAGGTTGCCCTATACAACATCAAAGGCTTTAACAATCCCCGAACCCTGGTAATTATATTAAGATATATTTTGAGCTGATTTCACTTGTAATCTGGAGAAAATTACATTATGCATAGAGTACCAGTGTTTTGTCCAGAAGCAATGGTTTATTAAAGTAAAAACCTCTTACTAATGGATTTAAGCTGTGTGAATTATTCTGATGATTTATTTGGACTCTCATTTTGACGTCACCCATTCACTGCAAAGATTTCATTGGTGGGCAAGCACTGTAATGCTAAATATCTCCAAATGTTCACATCTACATCTTTGATGGCCTGAGGGTGAATACCTTTTTAACATAAGGTTATTTTTTGGTGAACCATTAAAGTCTCTATTGCAAACACTCTGCCTCACTCGCTAATAAAGAGGCAACAGTCTGAAAATATACCTGTCATAACCAGACACGTTGATGATAGTGATGTGAGATTAACTTTAATGAGCTGCATGCAGAAGCATAATTGAGCCCTAAAACTGATTGGTAATGAGCATCTCACACTTCCAGTACAACTAAACATATTCTGTCATACAGGAAACAAATAAACAACAAGGTAATATGATCTCTGACTCAGAACTAAGTGTTTGTCCCCTAAAGGATAAGGTAATGCTACTATTAAACAAATCAGAGGGGAATGTATCATTCCAGTTTTGCTTGTGGGGTTCACACACACACACACAGACATAAACACACACAGAGGGAGTACTCTACAAATGCAGCATGAGATGTGCGCTGAAGCGGATGAGCAGTCGTAATAGACGACACACACACACACACACACACACACACACTCTCTCTCTGAATCTCTCATTCTTTCTCTCTCTTACTGTGGATTAGATACCAGCTGGCGGATCAACTTCACATGCACTATGGGAATGTCACTTAAAGCCTCACTTTGCACATAAATCTGTGTGTGTGTGTGTGTGCGCATGCCAATAGAGTGTTTTTAAGTGCTTTTTTAAAATGCACTCTTGCTGCAAAATAATCAGGTGCATTAAAAAGCTCTTTCTCAAGACCTTTTGCCCTGAATGTGCTGAACTAATGCTTACCTGTAATCAATTTTCTTCCATTTTAGTGTGTGTGGTTAATTTATGAATGCAACACACACACATGCATTTAGGAACTGCTGGATTACAAACTCACATAATTTCTAAAACGGCATACTGGATGATTTTATAAAAATACACCTTCATGCTTGTTTGATCGTGGAATTATTGATGTGCAATTGCATATTCACTGTGGCCTACATAGAGAGTGAAATTGCTCTGTTATGTAATCCTGATGGCGCATGTAATCTGCCTCACCGATCTCATGTTTTCCTGGTGAAAAAGACTGATTTGTTGAACATGTTTGATGACTGATGAGAACTCACTCAGATGCCCGTGGGAGTCCCACAGCTCGGCACAAGGTGGCAGGTGTCTGTGGGACCAGGGACCGACAGCAGGGGTCCTGAGCATCGTTATCTTCTTCATCAGCGGAGTCCGGACTGGCATTGCTGGATCCAGCAGGAACGAGCTGCATGTCCAGGGGGGAATGCTGCTGCTGCTGCTGGGCTTGGACCGGGGGCGTCCCGGCTCTGCTGGTTCGGGGCAGGCTGGAGGTCCGGGGGGGCGGAGGCGGATGGTAGCGAGGAGGATGCCGGTGATGGCTGCTGGAGTCTCGCAACTGCCGATTTTCAACCGCTAGATCCTCCAGCCGGCGTTCGAGAATGTCTATCCGGTATCGCTGGGTTTGGATCAGACTTTGCTGGTTCTGCACGATGGCGGTGAGCTCCTTCAGATAGAGCACCGCCTGCAGAGGGTTCTCCAGGAGGCTCGACATCCCGGTGCGACGCTCCTCTTGAAAAAGCCGAGAAATGATCCGATCCAAGCGGAGCGTCTTGGTGTCAGTACCCCTGACCGGTTGCACGGGTTGATATTTAAATGGCTGAACCGAGAGAGAGAGAGACCCCCGCCTCCGCCTCCACCTCCGTGCCCAGAGCGCGCATGAAGAGACGCGCGGAGTGGTGCTGATGCGAGGATGTCAAAACACAGGCTTGAAGGGGGCGGGGCCGCGTTCGCCAGTGACGTCACGGGGGGCACGCAATGAGCAGAGTTTCTTATCTCCTTAATATAAAACGATAAGAAATCTAGATATGCTTGTACTTTTTTTAAAACCGTGCATGTCGTTTTTTAAATACTTTACCATCAAATGTATGAACTGGATAAAATGTTAAATATGTACCTCGACATGGATCATTAGTTTTTAAGCCTTTTAATCTTCAATAATAATAAAAAACAAACAGGTAAAACATGCTTAGTCTCTTATTTTATTGCTTCAAATTTAAATTTCTGTTGCTTAGTTACCAATGAAACTTTCACCCTTGTTTTCAGAGAGCATTATTAGCAGCATAACTGTTTCTTTTTTCATTATACTGGCAAGCGTCAATAATAATAATAATAATAATAATAGAGAAGACAAGGCAAAAATCAGAAAGTTAATGATTGAATTCACAATTATTTTAAGGTTTTTGTGGCCTACAGAATATATTTCAATGATCGTGTTTATAATAGACTTCTAAAATAATCATAACAATAAAATTATTAACAGATGCCCAAATGTCATAATGTCTCATACACGAGTCGGTTTTAATAAATTTTAATAAACATTTTAACTGATATGTAGATAAATTATATGCTACACATTTGTTTTGTTTCTATTATTTTATTATGCGTTTTACGCGCTGACGTCAGGCGTCACGTGATCTGGGAGTGCGGAAGTTATGATCTCGAAAGACTGAGCGCCTTCAAGCAGCTGAACGTTTGCGCTTTTGCCATATAAATGGTCAGGTAAAGTGTTTCCTTTCTATCTTAACAGCGACACAGATGCGTTTGTATTTTTGGCCGCTGTGTCTTCTCCAGCGGTGAATGCAGGATGATGGCGTTATGCATATCAAATGAGAAACAGTGTCGTAATCAGCTGATTTGTTTCAGATACCTGTCGTATTACTATTAAAACATCTTATTAAAGGGTCTGAATTGCGATACACAACATAACCGTGTTTATTTAACTTCGGCTGTGTGTGAGAGTCATCATGTGACTCTGTTTAGGCTGGATCATGTTGCTGTATTAGAGTAAACTCTTCAAGATCGGATCTAGATACGTGACCCTTTGTATCTTTGGGGGCAAAAAAAGAATGAAATTTACATTTCCATACAGTGTCCACTAAAACATAAATATTATGTGGGTTGCCAGTATGCATATCATATTTAACTAACGTTATAGCACATCACACATATAAGCGTAGATAATTAAAAATGACTTGAGACTTGATATTTCACATTTTGTTTCTACAGATTGAATGATTTTTTTGGTGTGTATGTGCACAGAATGACTCAGAAACGTTACCTGGAGGGACAGGTGTACTCTGTACCACTCATCCAGCCGGATCTAAGGAGAGAAGAGGCTGTGCATCAGATCACTGATGCGTTACAGTACCTGGAAACCATATCAACAGACATCTTTACTAGGTACACATTTATATACACTCTTTTATATTGCAAAGTGCTTTTGTGTAGACCAGAGATGTAAAAGTGCAAAAGGCTAGAATCAATAGTATTATAGCAGTTCAAACAAATGTTATAAATAAGTGCTACTTTCTGAGTCGCCCATTCAGGTCTCAAAAAGAAAGATAGAAATTTTATTAAAAAAAATATTTTC
Source organism: Enteromius treurensis (assembly GCA_032275025.1). Lineage (NCBI taxonomy): Eukaryota > Metazoa > Chordata > Actinopteri > Cypriniformes > Cyprinidae > Enteromius > Enteromius treurensis. The sequence goes on from JAUCMU010000036.1 coordinate 15,895,716, forward strand.
GCCATGTATGTTGTTATATGTAACAAAAATATTGTTTTATTTTTTAGATTTTTTTTTTTACTAAAAATATTTGCTGTAAATAATTTATTATTTAATGTTATAATAATTTTTGAATATACAGTAATGTTTTGTTTTTTTTTTTTAAAGAAAATTATTACTTTTATTTAGCACTTTTATTTACTTTTATTTATACTTTTACTGATCAAAAGCAACAGTAAAATATTTACAATGCTACAAAAGATTTCTGGACTTTAAAACTTTCTATTCTAGTAAATGTTATTAAGCAGCGAATTCGCATATTTGGTCTCTTTAATGGTTTCTGAAGGATCACATGTCACTAAAGACTTATGATTCAGAAAATTCAGCTTTGCATCCGAGAACTAGGTTACATATTGAAATACATTAATACAGAAAACAGGTATTTAAACTAATATTTCAATAATTTAGATTATAAAATAAATTCAGCCTTTAAATCTTATCAATCCCAAACAATATTTAAATCATTAGAATTGACATATAACAAACACATAGCAAATATTTATGTGTGCAAGGCATAAAAACAGAGGTGCATCTTCAACAAAAATAAGATGTAGTGACGATGCAGGACTTGGTCCGCCGGCCCAGAACCCTTTCACACCGGCCCTGGGCCGTCCTTATGGTTGCGCCTGCCTATTGAAAGGAGGGAGCATGATTAGACCGTGTCAAAATGACAAAGGAGAGAAACACAATGAAAGGTGTGTGTTTTCCGTGAGATGCTGTTGTGAGGGAGTGAGTGCTCAAATATGCTAATTCCAGCTGAACGGGCTGGAAAACCATCCACAGCGTTACCATGACAACATGGCACGTAGGGGTCCAGGGAACATATTTGTGTGTGTGGTGAAGCAGTGCGTTTCTAGGTCAGCTCCATTAAGCCTCTCCTTCCTCCCCCCCTCTTCTCTTTTAGTCATTCTTCTGTCATTTTCCCCTGATTCTAACGGAGGGTCTTTTCAGACAGTGTGTAGCGCCATAGGCTACAGAGGAGCACACTGACTCAGTAGTGATGATAGGACTGTACACATGCACAATTACGCTCTCATTCCCACTGCATTTTGTTGATGTTTTCCGGCTGGCGTGTACTGTAGCTGCCTTCTGCAATCAAGGGATCTTTTTTCCCTTTTGCCATGTTTGTCCACGGTAACTGTGTAGAATGGACAAACGAAGGGGATGCTCGGCTGGTAAACACAGATGGCTTACAAAAGATGTAATAAAAAAAAACATTATAATATCAAGCCAGGACAAATGACATTGGCAAAGAGCCACCAAGGTCACAGTATACGTGCTGTTTCAACGGCTTATGTGCTGCAGTACTGTATTATTCAGCTTGATCAGAGTTTCTCATTCGTCCAGGTTGAGCTGTCACGAATCAACCAAGGCTGCATTTGTTTGATTAAAAATACGATAAAACTGTAAAAACTGTTTTCTATTTGAATATTTTTAAAAGCTGAATTTTCAGCATCACAACTCTCCTCTTCAGTGATGCATGATCCTTCAGAAATGTCTTTACTTCATTTTCAATCAGTTTAATGCATTCTTGCTGAATAAAACTAATAATAAAATAATGGTAAGATACATATATAGTACATATTTCATTATTAGTGCTGTCAAACAATTAATCGCGATTAATCACATTCAAAATAAAGGTTTTTGTTTACATAATATATGTGTGTATATATATATATATATATAATGCACACACAATATAGTATATATTTCAAAAATATTTACATGAATATATTTATATTCAAATAATTTGTATTATATTTAAAATGTATACATAACTTATTTTTCTTAAATATAGTCATGCATGTGTGTGTGTATTTGTATATACATAGTAAATATACACAGCACACATACATATATTATAAATAAATAAATAACTGTTATTTTGGATACGATTAATCGTTTGACGGCACTAATTATTATATCTTTATTACAGGGCTCTCTGGAAGAGGAGAATGTAATATCTGTCATTCAGAAATACCTTAAAAGTAGAATTTGTTTATTTGCATTTAAATGATCAATGTTGATCAGGTAAAAATAGTTAAACACCAATAAAACATACTGGTTTGAATTAGATTAACAGATTTAATCTAACAAAGAGACTGAGATAGGCTTGTTTTCATATTACAGTTTTGTGAAGTTCTGATCTAAATGTGTTCAGATATATGCTGCAGCTGTAGTTTGGTTTTGACAGGGTGTCTCAGAGCGTGGAGAAGAACCGTGCACACCTTCAGTCCGTCACAGACCGGATCAAACTGGCTCAGGCCAGAGTCCAGAAGATCAAAGGAAGCAAGAAAGCCACAAAGGTGATGCAGGTTATTCAGACACACAGAGAATCTGACAGTCAGTCAAAGCGTAGAAGAAAAAACGTATTCTGCAACAGATGCCTGGAGCAGAAAGTGAATACGAGTTGTAGGTTGGGTGTAAGCTTGATATGAAAACCTATCAAGAAAAGTCATATTTTGCCCGAGTAACAAAGAGAAATCTTTTTTTTACATTAGGATCATCAACATTTTGACTGCTGTACTGTTTGAGCTGTTAGTCACTTTGGATTAAAGCACATGCTGAATGAATAATTAATAATTATTGCACTGTATTTAGTGGTTAAATGTCTGATGTGTTTGTGTAGGTGTTCTCCAGTGCCAAATACCCCGCTCCAGAAAAACTGCAGGAGTATTCGTCCATCTTTACAGGTGCAGTAGATCCCGCCTCCCAAAAGCGGCCTCGCTTTAAAGTTCAGAGCAAACTCCGCCCACTGGATGACAAGGCCCTCCAGGTGAACAAATTTATTAGCTCCTGTTCCTTTTCCTGCTATGTTTCTTTCAAGTCCATATGGCTCATATTTTGTAAAAAAAACTATTTATATATATATATATATATATATATATATATATATATATGTTTGTTTGTTTGTTTGTTATAAATAAATGAAAATATGACAATTTTTTAGAAGTAAAAAAAAAATCCATCCTCTTTTTAATAAACAATTTTTTTTCTTCTTTTTTTATAGTATAGTATTAAAACATCAACTATGATTTTTATGGAACACCAATTTGCAAGTAAACATAAGGAATAATTTATAAATGCAATATTTAAAACATGAATAAATAAATAATGTATGACATATTTAAAAAGTTTATTTAACTTGTGATTTAAATAAATTATACATCAAATTGCAAAATAAATAGGCATATTTAAAACTGTTCATTTATGCTTTAAAAATTGAGTTAAATACGATAATTCATAAATAAATTAAAAAAATAATTGATTGATCTAAAACTTGTTGAATACAATAATAAATTAGAAGTTATTTCTAAACGCATATTTTAAACTATTTGCTTTACTTTTGTCCAGTTATCAGCTGCTTTCTGTGTTGTTTTGTGAAAACCTTTTCTTTATCCATTTGTTAACTTAATAAAAATGCCATTGGATAATTATCTCACGGAGGCAACCAATCAGCTTTCAGCTCAAAACCATGCAAGCGCTTAACAATTGTTCATTGACTGTTAATTGCGTATATCTGTGAAAAAAGAAGTTTTACACAATGCTTGTAATGTCAAATTACAATATAAACAGATTTATGTTAAATATGTTTAATGAAATGACCCATAAATATGTTTTGTAGGAGAAGTTGTTGTATGTGCCAGTATGTGTAAACACTAAGAAGCGCTCGGAGGATGAGAACGAGGAGGGTTTGGGAAGCCTGCCGAGAAATGTCAACTCAGTCAGCTCCTTATTGCTGTTCAACACAACAGAAAACCTGTGAGTACACAAACACCTACACACATTGACTGAATGCTGCACTGCCGATGCAACCTTATTAATTCTCATATAATCATCGCTGTGCGTGCTTGTATATCTTCAGCTATAAGAAATATGTGTTTCTTGACCCCCTGGCTGGCGCCGTGACTAAGACACACACCACGCTAGAGACGGAAAAGGAAGATAAACCGTTTGATGCGCCGCTGTCGATCACCAAGAGAGAGCAGCTGGAGAGACAGGTGAGCCGCTCAGTCATACCTATAATGAAGCAGTACGCTAAAAACAGAATGAAAGCTCAGTTCATCTCTTTCATGCTTTCTTCTCAGACCGCAGAGAATTATTTCTATGTGCCAGACCTGGGACAAGTGCCTGAGATCGATGTGCCGTCTTACCTGCCTGACTTACCTGGCATCGCTGATGACCTCATGTACAGCGCTGACCTCGGCCCAGGGTTCGCACCATCAGTTCCTGCCAGCAACAGCATCCCAGAACTTCCTTCATTTGGCACGGAGCATGACGAATCTAGTGGATCTGGTGGGATCATAATTAACAATAAATTATTATTATTTATTTTTTTTTTTTAAAGAAATTAATTTATAATCATGTCATTTTGAAAAAATGCAATTATTATTTGATTATAAAATATAAAAATATTTAATTACAAATAATATTATATATAATTATGCAATTATAATTGCATATGTAATTTTAAAAAATGCAATATGTATTTTAAATGCACATGTAATTATTTGATATTTATAATTTATTTATCATTATCTAATATTTACTTGTTTGTGTTTAAAGACTCTCATTTTAGGCTTGAGGCTCCGCCCCCTCCACCTCCTCCTCCCCCTCCTCCACCAGAGCCAGCTCAGGTATCAGTCCCACCCCCTGGAACATCCCTGGCTCCGCCCCCTCCACCCCCACCTCCACCTATAACAGCAGACAGCACTGATGCCACGTCAAGTCAAGCCACTGCCACAGGTAAAAGATCAATTTTCTTTTAGATTTATTTAGTTGCGAGACTTTTTAGCGCAGTATGCCTTAGATCACACTGCAGGTCTTAACGCTCCGATCAGATTTTTTTGCTGAAATCGTGTGTAAGCTTGAAGTGACAACTGCTCGTGTTAGTGCGTTTAGCAATTTTTAAGTTAATGTGCAATCAGAGACTAAATAACGAAGTGATAAGCAGATTTTAATCTCCAGCACAGAATGTTGACGTCAGACTGAAGTCGCGTTGCAAAACATTGGATATGTATCTGATTTAGGACCACATATGAAGGTGGCCTGGGCCTGATCTGAAAAAATTAGATTTGTGCTGTTCAGACTGTCATAAGAAAATTTGATATGGGTCACATTTGGGCAAAAAAGTCGGATTTGGGCAACTTTAGACTGCAGTGTGAACTAAGCCTATGTTATTGTAGAGTTAGCATAGGGCATTGCAAGTTGCAGCTGCGATCAGTGTCTAAAACACTAAAACAGTAATATTGTAAAACATCATTACAACTGTCGTCTGTTTTAAAGTGGTCATATAATGCTATTTTTAAGATCATTATTTAGTGTAACAGAATATGCTGACATGCTTTAATGTTCAAAAAACACATTATTTTCCAAATACTGTACATTATTGTAACTTCACTATGTCCCACCTGTCTCAAACACATCGTTTTGTATAGAGCCCGACCGATTTATCGGCAGGCCAATATCATCGGCTGATATTAGGCATTTTCCAAACTATCGGTATCTGCATTTGTAATGGCCGATAAATGAATATTTTAATATGGATTTGGTTGTTGTTGTTAGTGTGTTTTTGTTCAAAGGACTTTAAAGTTTCATATCTAAAGTTTCTATTTTTATACATTTTATTTATCGGAACTTTAATATATTTTGATGTTCCTCTGTTCTGTTGTGACTATAAAAGAAACAAGTTTCTTTTTAAAATGCATGATCATATTATGTTAGTTAAAACCCATAAATAACTACAAATAACTTATGTTAGGGAAATCTAAAAAATAAAAAAAATATATTGGCCGATATATCGGATTTTATAACGAAAAAATACTTGTGTCGGTATCGGCCTTCAAAATCCTTTATCGGTCGGGCTCTAGTTTTGTACAAAGACCCTCCTTCCAGCAAGTATAGTCTGCTCTGATTGGCCAGCTGACCCAGTGGATTGTGATTGCACGAGCCCCACAAGCATGTGTCAGAAATGTTACACCTCTTTGTATAATTGCAAGTTCAGCTTTGTCATTAGTCTGTTATTTTAAGGTCTGAGCAGTTGTCTAAGCAGTTTACTGCGTATGACTGTGTGTGACAAATACAATTTTTATTTTAATTTAGTTTTATCATCAGTTCAAGCCCAAAAGAGGCAGAGTTGACCCCTTTAAAAAATTTTAAAACATAATTCATTTCTGATGGTAAGCTGAATTTTCTGCATCATTGCTCCAATCTTTAGTGTCACGTGATCTTTCAGAATTCCACTGATTTGCTGCGCAAGCAACATTTCTGATTTTTATCAGTGTTAAACTGTATTTTTGAGGAACTTGATGCAATTCTGAAAAAAAAATATATATATATATATATTTTTGCTGAATGAAAGATTTCATTTCTTTAAAAAAAAAGAAGAAAAAAAACACTTACTGGCCCCAAATTTATATGTTAGTATATGTCAACCACTTTCGGTCATGTTTGTGTGCGCCAGGTCCAGTAAAAGGAGCCCCTTCTGAGGTGTTACAGCCGTCGGACGGCCGAGCCAGTCTGCTGGAGTCAATCCGAAACGCCGGAGGTATCGGTAAAGCAAACCTCCGCAATGTAAAAGAGCGCAAGATGGAGAAGAAGAAACAGAAGGAGCAAGAGCAAGGTCAGACGCCACCAGTGTTTACAATCTGTACAGAAAGCGTACTGTCACACAGGGCCAATTAGAGGGTGTTAACATTAGCTAAACTGTTATTAGGCTAAGAAACTTGTTAGTGTTTGCTAATGAAAGCATTAAAAAAGCCAAGCCATATGTAGAAACTTTGCACCAGTAAGAAACCACATAGGTACACAGAATATATGTAAAAATGAACATGCAGTTATTTCGCGAGAGGAACATATGAAGTGTACAAGAGTATTCATTTTTAAAACAAGGGGAATTCGTTGGTTTTCAGTATCGCTGGTATAAGAGAGAGCGCTGTGGTATTTGGAAAGGTCAAAAGAGAAATTTACTTTCATTAAATCTGCCCTATTAAGCCTTTTTAAATCTGCTTGACATTTGCTCTGAAATCGACTGACTCTGGACTCACAAAGTCTCAAATATTTCAAATAATTCTTCACTGATATATTATCAATGGATAAACTTTGTGGTCTTCCTGCGTTTGCCATGTCTGAGAGGTAATTACTAATGATTTAGGACTTGGGTGAGAATAAATGCCACTGTTAAGATTTGAAAGAACGCAAAGTAAGAATATTTGCTGCTTGTTATTCTCCTGAAATATGTACTGTTTCCTGCGGGGGGAAAAAAGACAAAGGCAGTTGTAGTTTTTTCCTGAAGAACTCAAAAGGAACAGAAAATCCAACCTGCTATTTTCTTTTGGATTAAAAATCATGGGAAATGCCTCCAAAAAGGTCCAAAATGCACAATAAAAATGATCCTAATGACTGATTTAGCTTCAAAATTTAAAATAAGACTTGCTTTTTGTGATCCAAAAACACCCATAAAACAGTAATATTTTTTAAATACTGTCATTTAAAAATAACTATTCTATTTGAACATATTTTAAAATGTAATCTGTGATCAAAGCCTCATTACTCCAGTCTTCAGTGCCACATGGTTCTTAAGAAATCTTTCCAATATGCTGATTTGCTGCTCAGAAACACTTTGTGTCATTGATTCTTTGAATCTAATTGGAAAAAAAAGACACGGTGATATTAGAATGTCTTTGCTGTCACTTTTAAAACATTTTTACATCCTGTTCGGCCTGGTTTCGTAGACGGGGCTTAGCTTGAGCCAAGATTGGGCCATAGTTCAATTAGGACATTTGTATAAACTTGCCTTAGAGAAGAACATTACTGGTGCGCATCTTAAGACAAATCAAAGGCACTGACATCTTTTAAGATCAGTCAGTGCATGTTTCTTTGAGTTGGAAAGTTTAAGACTATAGGATTAAGCCTAGTCTGTAAAACCGGGGGAAATTCTTTGGAAAAGAGTTATATTTCCTGTTGCGTAACCTAACAGTTGTCTTTTTCTTTTTTCTTTTTTTCCAGTTGGGGCCGCGGTGAGTGGTGGAGACCTGATGTCTGACCTCTTCAATAAATTGGCCATGCGCAGGAAAGGTGCGTTTGAGTCCTTCGTCATAGCGCCTCCGCCTCAGTGTTTTCATCGCCCCTGATGCATTTTTCTTCGGGAATACTTCACAGGTATCTCTGGTAAGGGCCCAGCGGGTGGAGACTCATCTGAAGCAACTGGCAGCTCCGGCGGCGCGTTCGCCAGGATGTCAGATGTGATCCCGCCCCTTCCAGCGCCACAGCAACCCACCGCAGAAGATGAGGATGACTGGGAGGCGTAACCATGGCGACCCAGAGTTGAGTGCCAAACTTACTGTGAGATCGAAGAGCTGAAATCCTCATAGACAGGGTCTGGAGATATTGTCTCCCCAAGGAAAGCTGTGGAGTGATGAGTGAGACGTTGTGTAGTAACTTGAAGGTCAGAGATTTAACACAAGCCTATATGTCATTAAAACTCTAATTATATTATTAAAGTCAACATGACATTGAAATTCACTCATTACATTTCCTTATAGTCACCTGTGCTCGATTCATCTGTGCAAATTATTTCAAAATATTAAAAAAAATTAATTGTCAGGCAATTTTATATCTTTAATATTTTTTATATTATATGACACTGTAAATAAAAAGCAAAGATATTTGTTTTACAGAACAGAAAAATTACAGTATTAATAAATGATTAAAATAATTAATGTAATACTGAGTTTCCTGGCTTTCAAATGTTAAACTAAAGCTTGCAACAACATAATATTCTTCCTATATGAACTACAGTATGCAGTAGGGCACATGGTATCCCATAATGCATTGTGCTTTATTGTACCTTCCAAGTGATATCAGCTGCCATTGTTAACATAATTCTGAATTTATATTTAACAGACTAGCAAAAGTTAAGACATTTTCACAAACAACTGGATTAAAACTCAAGTTAACTAAATCCAGCCTATTAGCAAAAAAAAATGAATGCTTTGTAATCTTTCATCAGAATTTACTAACTTCCTAACCTAACTTTTCATCTGATATCAAGTGAATAATGTTACCCACTTTAACTTGTAAATCTCACAATCTTGTGTTGACTTTAATAATAATTAATTGCACTTTTTGATTGAACATTTTTCACAACTTGTGTTCATTCAAAATAATGTGACATCATGAAGTGGATGGTGAAATAACAAATGTTACTTGAGGGGGGAAAAAAAAGAATGTAAAAAGCAGGTTGTATTTTTTGATATTCTGTTTTACACGCTCACAAACATCTCTGGTATTAGTATCTTTAATACAGAAAATAAAGTCGATTGTTTTAGCCCATCTGAGTGAGTCTGTTGGCTTCACGTTTTGGATTACAAACACAAAAAACAACGTGGTATCGTAAAAATCAGCTTTAATGAAATGAAAGTCAAGAACGGAAGCTGAAACACAGAACCTGAGGACAGGGGCCTCAATAATTCACGACACCGGAGTAGTCCAACAAACATCCATGATGCAGGACACAGCGTAGTATGTTTACACACGCGGCTCGGCCCCGTTGAGTCGATGACCTCAGAGCGGCGGTCTCTGTCGCTTCTCCAGGAAGAACTGCGGAATCAAATAAAGGATCAGGCAGGGAGCATACGGCTAACAAAGTATCCTCGACTTCCTGTCATTAGAACAGACCTGCTTACAGAGAGCACAGCAGGAGAACGTTGTCTCATTAAACGCTCCTGTCTATCACTCTGCCGCAAAGACACTCTATCTACTACAGGATCTATTTGAGAAATGAAGCTGAATGCATCAAGTAAGTGATCAACTAAAGACAGAAGTCTAAATATTTTTATTTTATAATTATAAAATTGCAATAAAATATATATATACACTAGTAGTCAAAAATGTAGAAACAGTAATATTTGTAATATTTTTTAAGGTGTTTCTTATGTTTATCAAGGCTGCATTTACTTGATGGAAAAAAAGGAATATTGTGAAATATTTTTACCATTTAAAATGGCTTTCTATTTGAATATACTTCAAAATAGATAGTGCTCTGCACCTTGAAAATGTAGAAATATATAACTTACTAAGAATAACTAAGCTTACTAACAAATACCTACTTTTCCTTAATGAGTATTATTATGGAAACAAATGTTAAACATTAATTACATGACTGTCTCACAACAATAACTTTAATAACAAGGAGTGCACTCTCTTAAAACGGGTAGAAATAACAATGCTAGTACTAAATACTATTACTTGAACATTAAAGGCAAGTTTGTCTTGACAAAGGGAAGCATTTCTGCATTGTCACCAGTTAATAAAGGATAGTACAGCCTGCTGACCTGTGGCTGACGAGCTTTGGCTTGGACTCGGCGCGCTAGCTTTATGCAGAGTTCAGACTGCATGGCTTTCAGAGTAGTAGCGTCACAGATATTTTCATACTGCGTGACTATCTGGGGTAGCATTCAGTCACACTGCATGATGTATCAGTGACGGGGTTTTCACGCTGCATGACTTTAGGAAGAATTGCCGACAACTTTGTCTCACTGCCAAACACACGCGAGAAGTGACATGGGAACAACGTGAGGTCACGTGTGCAAGACTGGAGTTCTCACGTGAGACTGGGATTATTATTTAAAATGATAGCAAGCAAAAGAAGCTTGTCATACAAATTGCATGCGCGCTAATTTGCAACAAAAAAAAGATTATGGAGAAGGATATTTTCCTTCTGTGCCTTCGTAACTCCTCCCCCAACATCCCGCTGCCCTTTCTCATTGGCTGTGAGTAATCGCTGATGTTATTTTAAGTCAGAACACATTCACACGGCATGATTTTGAATCGTGTGACACGTCAGTGATTCTCTCAGATTGCGTCTTTTTTGATAATTCACACTGTGTGACTGTCACTCGCGTGAACGAGCACCGATTTGCCTGTGATTTTCAGCATTTGTCTGCGATTTCTCAAAACCTTTTGGCGAGTAAAAATCGGGGCAGATGTGAGCCTGACCGGCCGGTCATCGATCTGGGTCATACAAAAAATCGTCCGATTCCGATCACTAGCCGGTCAATCGGTGCATCTCTAATTGTAATGTTCTCTGGTAACCACAATTCCCAGATGAATAAAAAAAATGGTTTCAAAAGAAATGATAAAAAAAATCGGAGAAATCGCCCAATCTTTAATATGATAAAGTATTGTTTGTGAGAATATTACACACATTTTACCTACAGTGATCCCAGCCAAATGTCTTTCTTGATTTATACTTGAGTGTGACTTGAGCTCGGCTGATCAGAACAATTTTCCCCCACTCTTCTTATTTCACTTACTTTCTGCCCACCTCATGGAGGCTGTTTAGAGGACATTGCCATCATATCAAGCTGACACCATTTAAAAGCTGGGTTCTTTTCCTTGCGTGATCCTTAATCATGTTTGAAACCTCTTTCTTGGGTGTAAAACAGGATTTGGCTGCTCATAAAGCTCTCTTTAAATGTCTTGCTCATTAGCAAAGTCTCAGAAGACGTGGCCACTCATAGCTTCAATTTTACTGATGACCGCAAACTGCTGCCTTTTTACTTTGAAACTAAAACAAGGGCACAGAGACAGTCTTTAATGCAGTTTGAATGTCCCTGCTTCTCTCTCTTTTCTTCCACCCTTATTGCTGTCTCTGCCCGTTTGCTCTATAGTTTTGGCATCAGTCGTGGCTTATGAGTGGCCAACCACAAAAAAAGCAAGATTCATGTAAATGAAGCAAGGTTTAGAAAGCCTTGTCATAGCTCTCTTCTGCCGACACTCACAGATTCCGAACACTTACACAGAGGAGCTCTGTCAGGTTCTCCAAACTGTAGGCCAGGATACTCCCGAAACAACTGTGCTCACGTGTTAGTTCTTCCACTCTTAGTCATGCTGAAGATCTCACAACATAAACTGTATTTTGCAGCACTGCAAATAAAGTTCTAACATGCTTTAAGGAGGAAATCGCAGGGTACCTCATGATATAATACGAATCATGATACATGACACTATTAAAGGCATGTTCGTCGTCCAAGCCATAGGTGCAGATTTATGTTTCTGCCTGTCTGTGCTCACTGCTCACACTGCATAATGTGCACTTGTGTCTGAGAGAGAGGGAGAACATCTAGTTTTGTGTGATCTGTGATCTGAGCTGAGAGGTTATGGTAGGATTGAATATGTATTCTGCAATAATGTGACCAGTGCCTATTGTTTTTAGTTCTCATCTCCATAAACATATATATATATATAATGTACAAAAAACATTGTAAAGCACCATAAAGTCCATGTTCTGAATAAGGATGCACCGAAATGAAAATTCTTGGCCAAAGCTGAATAAAATGAAACAAAACAAAAAGTACAAAACAATTTAAAAATAATTACTTAACACTTAATTATTATTTTTTTAAATATACCTATATCTATACCTACAAAACACAATTTAACTTCAAATAAATAACTTCTTGAATCAAGCGAGCTTGTGCAGTGTTGTTTGAATGGGCTACATGCAACTTGTGCGCATTTTCGAAAACATAACGGTCTGTAGTTTATTTACTAATTGTTTGAGGCCATTTCACAAATTCGGTCATCAACCAGCAACAGTCAGCCACCCTTTCTCTTTCCATCGGAGACATGAGATGCAGTGCTAAACGGTCTCTTACTGTCGGTGCTTGGAAGTGTCTTTCTCTGACACTTTTAAATGCTTTTACACTGCCGACATGTTTGCTGCGTTAACGTGCGTTCAGCATAATTTATTTGGCCATTTTTGGTTTTAATCTCTGCATCCCTAGGTCTGAAGCGGTTCCATAGTTTAATGTGAGATCGAGATTTAAGTTAATGTAAACTCTTCTCTCCATTCAGCATTCAAACTGCATGTGGCGTTGGGTTATGACAGTCAAGATGATGAGAATATCTATATCTATAATAATCGATTTTTCCACTCCTGTAAAGGGGCTTTTTCTCAGTAGGTTACAACACAACATTATTACATTGTTACTGTGGCTACAGACAGTAGTCACTTACACATGGGGAACAACAATAGCGTCATAGATGCTGAAAGCTGCTTATTGTGATTTAGCTGAGACCCGGGAATGGTTTGATACCCTTGTGATCACACTTTTAATAGACTTCAGTCTGTAAGTAAATGCTGTACCAGTGGGGCTTATCCTGTACTGTGGCTGTTTAAAAACATTGTTAATGGCTGCAGGGAGATTTATGTCTTTTTTGAGTATCTTGTCTCATTTTCCTCTTTTCTGTTTTTCCCCTCTCGTTTACCTTCTCTCTGTGAAGGTTTGTGCTTGACTGACAACATAGTAGACGTAGCTACTGGTTTGGGGCTATAATGGGAGCACTTACATATTTGTGGGTGGGTGTGTGTGTGTGGTTATGTATAAGAGAGCAGAGGCCAAGTACTTGCACAAACAGTTTTCATTTTAAGTTGGGATACCTCAAGTTCCCGGTTCTTAGTTTCATGTCTTCACTTGTTGCATTTAAGGAACTAATCTAGACTGTTGTGTTCGCTTTTCATGTCCTCTTTTTTTGAAATGCTGTTGATTTATTTTAAGACTCTAGCTTAGGCCAGAAAAATGTTGAGAGGATGTGATGAAGCAGCCTGATACTTAGTTCTACATCCTCTCAAACCGATTCTGCCCAAACATGAGCGGTTTTTCACAGTGATAACATGCAGCACAAGCTACTGAAACCAAGATGATGCGTCATTAACAGCTGAAATGTGAACTCTTGAGTCATTATTTGCTTCCTCTCTTTATTAATATTGAGTTACATTTTAAATACAATATGCTTTTATTAAGTTGCAAACAAAGCAAAGCCATCTTTCGAACGAACATATTTTTAGTTTTTAGATGAATCTCAATTTTTTAATACATATGTAAAGTGGATCACTCGTTTATTAAGATGTTCTTTGTTTTAGTTTCATATTTGAGTTTTTAAAAATGATCATTATTTATGCATTTGTGAAAACACTGCAGAGACAAAGGGGGCAAATGTCACTGCTTAATGGAACCTCTCTGTCACTCTGTGACTAATCATCTCTGTCACTGCTGTGAACTACACAGAGTAAGAAAAATATGAAGGAGTCAGTTGTTCATGACAGGCCTAAACCACACAAACACACACTCAGCAAAATATTACGTAATTATTTTTATTGACAAAATTCTAGAAAATATTGAGATACTATTATCACCAGTAGAAAGAACCTTATTTTTTAAAATAATAAATGAAATGCCCAGGTATTTGTCTGTGTCTACATTAGGCACAGATAAATGAGAAAAGTGTAGTTATTTTTTTTGATGTTTCTAAGAATACACCACAGTAGGGCTGGGCAATTAATCGAAAAGTAATCGAAATCGACATTCAGAACCTGTAATCGATCACATATTTCCAGGTTGATTATTTCGATTACTTTACCTTTAAAAACACTACCGCGTGTGGCGTCACGTGACCCGCTCCGTTAAGTTACCCTGCGTTCACACCAGACACGACTTGTGCAAATAAATCATGCTATTCACTCGTAGTTGGACGCTTAAACATTTTAAGTTTACTCGCTTCATTCGCGCGTGAAATTCTCTTCACAGCAAACATGAATTCACGTCATGGGAGGGGTTTCTGCCTGGCGCTTCTAGTCTCTGTACATCGCATAGTATATGACTTCCTTGGCTACAGTGGAGCGTAGCGGGTTTAAACATCTCGTTAAAACTCTTGACAGAAAATACACTGTTCCGTCGGAATCACATCTTTCCTGCGCTGCCAGACATGTTCAAGACATAACCTGAAAAGTTTAACATGCTCGTGTTTTTAAGAGTAAAATTCATGTCCATATAGTGATGACAAGATCGCTAAGATCACCTCATGCGAACGTGTTTAGGAGAGTTCTATTTTCATTACAACAATCTGTTGTTTACATTGATACATTGTGCATTAAAATATTTGTTTACAGAAGATGCAAGAAATGCACTGTTTAAAATATTATTTACAGGATATACAAGAGTTATT
>JAUCMU010000036.1:15918236-15932175 GCA_032275025.1 Enteromius treurensis
GCTACATACCTTCTATGTACATATCAGAGAACAATTTAAAATATTCTCTCAAATCATTCTATGGCACCTTTAAAGCTGCAGTCCGTAAGTTTTGCCTCTTTTGTCACCATCTATGTTTGAAAACCTGGTATTGCAGGTACTTGCGGAATTATATTCCCTGTGTGGTTTGAATTCTGGCGTAGCTCCAACGCGGATGAATATAATGTTTTAAGGTGAACGTGTAGCTGTCAGTGACTCTTTTACTTGGTATTCACAGATTCTAGCCTGCGTCTTGGAATATGTGAATTTTCACGATATATTGTCATTCGAACCGTTAACAAGTTAGCAAAAAAGCATTAAAAAAAACAATAAATCGCTTTACCAATGGTGATTAATGATTATATCACATCAAACCGTGGAAATAATTAATACTGTTACTTTATTCTCAAATTATGTATGCTAACAACATCAGCATTTCGTGACTATGAATATAGTGTGTATTAGCATGTAGATTTCAATTTCTGTACAGTCTAATATCTTAATTGGCACATCATTAGATATTCATATTAAGAAATTCTTTTAACCTATGGAAACTCTGCTTCCTTCGAAATGATCATCTTATACAAATCTTGTGTAATCTATCTGACTATCTGTAAACAAGAGCACATTTAAAACTGGAATAGTTCACATGTGTTTCATAAACACACCCTTTCTGCATTACAATCTGTCATCAAAAGGATTTTTGATATTTAATAAACTAGATACTGTGGGAAAAGGCTATAATCGATCCTCACATGCTATGCAATAGCTAAGCAAGCCTAGTAGCTGGGACTCAATCTTTATGTAAATGGACTAGAATACACACTGACACAGAAACACATTCTGGTACAAACAGCATCATAGTTTGAGCTTGTAAAGTGTTTATAGAAATAATGAGCAACCTCTGTACTCCAGTTTTGATACCTGTTGATTAAAAGCTTTATTAAAGTCACTGAAGGAATTTATGCCATTAACATATGTGTTAACCGCAGACCGCATTTCAAGCATTTAACCGAAATCCATTCAAAGCACCCACTGATATCGGGATTAATGAACCATACTCATTTATGGGCTTTGGCATGCAAAATACGTCTTTCCTATTGTGTTGTACATTCGAGTCAAACAAATAATCAAAGGTGGGTTTGACAAGGATTTGTTTCTGTGCATCGGTTGTTGATTGGATGGAGGCAGATCTGAAGGTGAGTTTGCATTTGATTACAAGGAAGGGCTGGGGTTGAGCAGCGTTAAATGAAGTCAGTTATTTAACTGGAACATTGACATACTAATAACAATTACGAAGTCAAAAATGCATGCACAAATTGTTCACAGTGTACATTTAGAAAATATATTAATTTCCGTTTCATGCCAAATTTAAACCATCTTGAACTTAACTCTGTGACTGTATATTTTCTCTCTCGCAGGTCAGGTGATCAAAGCATGGGACATCGGTGTAGCCACGATGAAGATTGGCGAGATCTGCCAATTGATTTGCAAACCTGAGTATGCCTATGGAGCTGCTGGCAGCCCACCCAAAATCCCACCCAACGCTACACTTGTGTTCCAGGTGAGGTCCAGATGCATGCAAACAGGATATTCAAAATACTGGATTGTATAACTAAGAAAGCGATTTGTTTATGGATGTCCATTTATGTGTCTGGCAGGTGGAGTTGTTTGAGTTTCACGGGGAGGACATCACAGATGAAGAAGATGGTGGAATTATTCGCAGGATCATCACTAAGGGGGAGGGTTACACAAAGCCTAATGACAGTGCATCTGTGGAAGGTAAAACGCTCTTCGGCAGTCAATAAATGAGAGTAATTCGTCGGTGTCAGTTTGCAAGGGTCCATCGAATGAGTTATCAGAAGCCAATGTTATTTAAAGAAATAGTTGACCCAAAAATTGCTTTCTCCAGTGAATTATTTCTAGTGCACTTTTTGCAGAAGTGAATTTTTCTGTTTCTTTGGGTCAGTGTGGCTAGAGGGCAGTCACGAGGAGCGTGTTTTTGATGAGCGTGAGCTGAAGTTTGAGGTGGGAGAAGGAGGGAGTTTGGGTCTGCCTCCAGGTGTGGAGAAAGCCCTGCAGTCAATGGAGCAGGGGGAAGAGGCGCTCTTCACCATCAAACCAAAGTAAACACGCGTTTCCTACACCTGCACTCACTATCTGTTGATGTCCATGGTCGTGTTCATATTATTTATGTGTGTGCATCCATGTCAGGTATGGCTTTGGAACTGCTGGCAGCGACAAATTCAACGTTCCACCTAATGCTACGTTGCAGTATAAAATCAAACTGAAAGCGTTTGAAAAGGTCAGTGGTTCCTCCTAAATTAAAGCAGTGCACAGAATTCACTTGCATGTGGGGATATTGTGTTATTAAGAGTTAAGTTTTAATGTGTTTTCTGTTTAAAGTGAACTAATCGTGCTTAATTAAACTCTGTAAGCGAACAGTTCTGCAGTCATATCTGTACACAGTCATTATCATGAGCGGATATGAGCGTAAAATGCTGTGTTCTCTCATGCAGGCCAAAGAATCCTGGGAGATGAACACGGTTGAGAAACTAGAACAGAGTGCCATCGTCAAAGAGAAAGGAACTCAGTATTTTAAGGTAGTGACAATGTCATACTTACAGTATATAATCAGGAAATATTTACATGTGTGTATATACAGATATTTATATTGTATATAAATGTATTTAATATATAAACATAATTTATAATGTACATGCATGTTATAATATATTATATACACACACAATTATTTAAACAAGAACTTTTTTGTTTTGGATGCGATTAATCGTTTCATACATCCCACTTTATTCTAATGGTACACTGTTTTAAGAATAGGAGTGTGTTTTTTGTGTGCACAGGAGGGGAAATATAAGCAGGCATCCATGCAGTACAAACGCATTGTGTCCTGGTTGGAGCATGAGTCCAGTTTGCAGCCGGAGGACGAAGAGAAAGCCAAAGCCTTGCGATTGGCTGCTCATCTCAACCTAGCTATGTGCTACCTAAAGCTGCAGGAGCCAAACCCTGCCCTCGAAAACTGTGACAAGGTAGGAAACAAACAACATTTTTGATGCTTATTCGATCGAAGAGCTGCAGAAGTAAATATGCAAAGTTGTGAGATGAAGTAAACATGGAAATAAATGCCCCTAAATTTGTAATGTCTTTTATTTTAAATGGGTAATGAGAACAATCGTTCATGTAAACAAGCATGTAATAAGTTCCAGGTATGTTTTTGTTTAGTGCTTCTTAATTTTTGAGTACATCTTAAAATATTAGTACTTATTTCTGTGTACATTTTTTAACATCGTCATCAAGGAAAAAGTGATGCAGTTAGAGTTTCTCTTCGTTGATTTACACTCTTGAATCCTAATTCTGATCTGCTAGTAATATTAAAAAAAATAACCTTTTCTCCTGGTTTCTTTTTGCCTCCTGTATTTGTTTTCTGTAAAGGCGCTGGAGCTGGATGCCAATAACGAGAAGGCTTTGTTTAGGCGAGGAGAGGCACTGGTCGTCATGAAGGAGTATGACAGGGCGAGAGCAGACTTCCAGCGCGTCTCTCAATTGTATCCAGCCAATAAAGCCGCTAAGAACCAGATCATGATCTGCCAGAAACACATCAAAGAGCAACACGAGAAGGACAAGCGCCTCTATGCCAACATGTTTCAAAAGTTTGCAGAGAGAGACGCCAAAGTTAGTGTCTACAGTTACTAGCTCTTACTCGCTGCTCAAAAGATTTCCCGCCAGATATCTGTTGTCTACTATCTAATGTTGTTGTATTGTGTGTGTTTTGTTTGTTTTTTTTTCTAGAAGGTGGCGGAGCAAGAAAAGGATCAGGAAAAGAAACAGAACGGTAGTGCAATGGACATAGATGAAAACGGAGCCCAGGAACAAACTGCAGCATAATAGCATGCTTGCTTGTGCGTTTGGATTACTTACTGTCTTTTGTGTTATGTTTTTTTAAGGTTTTTTTGTACCTATAATATCTATCCATCAGAAGCGACGGTGTTTGTGCGAGTGAGGACGCGTACTTGCTTTGGTTTCTAATCTAACGTAGCAAATGGTTTGCTTTTGTTCTGCGGCCAGGTGTGCACTCGCATATGATTGCACAAGTGTATGAATGTTTGTGTGTGCGATACTGTAAGGCAGCTAGTCGGCCTGGCCATGTTTCTCTCTCAGAGATGGGGGAAATAAAGCAGATTTTGTTCTCAATCTGTAGCCTGTACCGCAGCCTCTCGCGTCAGTCGCTAAACCGTCGCTGATCCTCAGAAACCCTTGAGTCGCATTGCTGTACAATAAAGCTCTTTTCTGTCCTGTCACTAAACTTGACGTGGAGTGCATGGGAATGATTGCCAGGGCAAAAAGACTGTTTATTTTTTGTTTATTTGCTTTATTCAGATTATGTTTCATTGTTATTCTGTTTAATGTATCACAACTGGAAGCATTTCCATAGTGAATCTCTGCTGAAGTCTTACAAGCATTTTAGAAGAGAAACCATGCGCTTTTCCTGTGAAGAGTCGTCTAGTTTCTGCCTCTGCTTGTTTTCTGTGTGCAGCCTCTTTGGTGAGATTGTTCTACCGCAGAATATCATCAATATAGGGCTGAAAAATACGAGGCTAGAACTTGAACTTAGACCTGCAGTCTGTCTTTTTTCTTTTTTTCTTGTGGTTTTGTCCTTCGTCTTGACATCGTT
This sequence comes from Enteromius treurensis, assembly GCA_032275025.1. Taxonomy (NCBI): domain Eukaryota; kingdom Metazoa; phylum Chordata; class Actinopteri; order Cypriniformes; family Cyprinidae; genus Enteromius; species Enteromius treurensis. The sequence goes on from JAUCMU010000036.1 coordinate 15,922,948, forward strand.
TTGTGGACAAAGCTCTCCATGATTTCTTCATAATCGCACTTGCACACTGTAGTCAGATGGTGAAATGTTTCGGCAGAACAGGCTCTGTTTGATGGAGCTCAAGCAGGACGGTGGTACTGTAGTGTGGTTTGTGTGGGTTGAAGCAAGACCTACAGATTCTGTTCCCATGTCCTTGATGCGCCTCTGATGTTGACTAGAACAATAAAACAAATTCAGAATGCTCCTGCTGTGGTGTCTGATTTGTAGCGTTAAGTACAGTGTGAGTAGTACAAAATGTGTCTGTCTCTCCAAAGATAAATTACCAGGAAATCGATGCATTCGATAAGCCAGTACTACTGCAGTCAGCTAAAATACAAAAAGTTTTCACAAATTGCAATGAAATGACAAGTAACATTTAATTTAAAAGTAAAATGACTGAAAGAGGTTTTTTTTTTTTTTTTTTTTTACTTAATAATGATGTAATTCTGAAGATCATATTTCTTTCATCAATTTCTTCCCTATTCCTGTTTCCTTAACTGTTCATTTAATTTAACAACCGTGGTGCTCATGCACTTAGTAACCTGGAAAAATGAGAAGTGTGACTTACCAACCTGGAAAAGTAATTGACTTTATTATAATAAATATAGCTTTTTATATTTTTTGTTAAAAAATGGACTGAATATTGCCAATAGTGAGAAACGCATTTCTGTAGTCTCAAATGACTGAAGAGCGTTACTGGAATTATTAATAATTGTTTATTGAAATAAATTATAACTCCTAGTTTCCGTACATGAAACTGAGCAGGTGTGTCATTACAATTTCAATAATAATATCCCTATTGTATAATAATATTAAATATTGTGTTTGACAGTATGGGGAGCCTTGGACTCCAAAAGGTTGAGAGCCTCTGCATTGTTAGGCCAACTTGTTTGTTTATGAATGAAACCTTCACCAACTTACACCACAGTCATGAAAAAACAGCTGTCATTAGATTGAGAAGGAAAAGACTAATGCAGAAATAACCACAGGAGAAGTTGTACTTAACAAAGGCTTTGTCTTGATGCTTCTAGAAAAATGTAAACATGCCAATCAGGTTTGATTTATAACATGTAGGTTGTGTGAGTGCATCTGTAGTGAGAAGAGTGAATATAGTGAACATGCACTGTGAGTAGAGTATAGCAGCAATAAAAAAGCAAATAATGTATTGCTGCACACAACTCAATGCAAGATTATTTTAGTAAAGTGCGTTTGCATGGTGCCTGTAAATTTGTGCTCACAGCGCCATCTGCTGGTGCAATTCAACACCTCCGCCTAAATGACATCTACTCTAGTCTAGATTATTCTTGACTCAGCAATTTTCTTGTGTAGTAGGAATGCCAGCATACAAGTTGTATAAGGGATACAGTTCAATCCTTGTTTGACTAGTGTCGGTTCAATTTTTTGCCAACATTGACAAAATTAAACCAAATAGCCATCAAAACATGAAAACACCTAAACTGTCCCTCCTCACCATATTTTTACATTAATGGAAATCGAAGGCTTCTCTAACCAAGTGTAGTTGTATGTCCCTGGCTTTGAAAACTTGAGATTTTCCCATGTCTGCCTGCAGCGTGTCTCTTGGTAACACAATGGTCACCAGGGATGGTAAAGTCCCCGGGCAGATAGGTTTGTTTGTGTGACTGATATATCTGCCAAGAGCATCTCTGTGTTTTCTTTCATGTCTCGCATTCAAATGTGTTGCTCATGCTTCATCTGCTGGAAATGCCACTGACACTAAAGAGAAATAAACCTGAATGCAAAACAACCTGCAGCCACAGTAGCAGGTCATACTGGTTTATCCAGATCAGCAGCACTGCAAAACCCATCCAAACATATTCCTTTGTCCTGGAAGGACTTTTAGGAGACGATCCCAGTTTCTTGTGAATTAGCATTTAAGCATCTATATCTGTCTATTTATCTAGGGTGAAATCGGGTAAAATGGCCTAAATAAGGTAGTAGCATGATATCTCCTTACATTTATTGACAGAAATTGAGGGGGAAAATAGGTTTATAGGCTTGAATATGTACCTGTACAAATTCTTCACAGCCATAAAAAAAGTTGGATTGAAGACAGTGCGCTAAGAAAACACACATAGACACAAGAAGAAAGAAGAGAAAGTGAAAGAAAGGAAGATTTCAGATTAGATATGCATCCATAGAATATATTAACAGTCTTTAAAAGAAGATCACATGCATGAAGAAGACACCAGCAACACACACCTATGCAATATGATCAGTTCATGTTTAATTGCATTAAGTAAATATTGATTCAACTTTTTTATTTATTGAAATGCATTTATGGTGTTGCTATAGCACACAAAAGACAATAATGGCAATTTACTGTTAAAAAATAAAAGGATTTAAGCTGAAATTAGCTGTTTTGTTCTCTTTTTATTACCTCATTTTACCAGGATGTTGTGGTGGGGCAAATATCTGTAAGAGACCCATGCTAATTGATAAGAATCATAAAAGATTGATAACATTTGATGGTATAATAAGTCAATATCATCTCAAAACGTGGCTCTTTTTAGCTGACTTCACCTTATCCATCAGTCTTTCTGTCTATGTATCTGTCAGGTATTTTAAAAAATGTAGATAAAAATAGATATAATGCTAAATAAGATGTACATGAAATACTGATATGTTGATTTTTCTTTTTATATAAACGCAAGTACTTTCCTGATTTAAGATTTTTCTCTTTGTGAAATATTTCTTAAATATAGATGTAAATATTTACAAATATTTTATATTGTGCTAATGCTAACTCTCTCTCTCTCTCTCTCTCTCTCTCTCTCGAAGTAAATTTGAATGAGAAAAATGAAAAGAAAAAAAAAATGCACTGGGACTGACCGAACTGATATATAGCTCGTTCTCTAGTAGTAGGTCTATTTACCTTTTTATTGTTTGCTTTATTAAACTTTTGAAATAACAGAACAGTGAGTACAAAAATATATATACAAATATATAAATAATACAGGAATCTTTGGATCGCATAAGAGGTTAAATAATAATATAAAAATAATTGCAAGTAAATTAGAAGAGAATAATCAAAAAGGCACAACAAAATAGATTTTATAAGCTTGTAGCTTGTACAAATTTAATAGGTCCCAATTGCTTTTTTATTATGAGAAGTTGAAATAGTTTTTAAATATTGCTTAAGTTCTTGTAGAGGCCTATTTACCTCCGCTGTACCTGTTCAGGAGTGACGACGTCACGCGGGGCGTGGCCTGCTCAACCTGTGCGCGCTCTGATGTTTGAGGGACGCTCGCGGACGCTGAATAACAGCGAAGGAAATGTGAAGCAGTGTCACGCGAGGTCCGAGTTTTTCCACCGGCTTTGAACCCGGGAACGCGTGCGTCGATGATTCTTACAGCGGTTTGCGACTTATGCCAACCTGAAGCTCTTAAATATGATGCTCAACTTTTTCCCGGTGCGGAAATTCAAGCGCAACGGCAGATATATCGTGTTCGGGGCGGTGCTGATGGTCGCGTTACTTGCGGCTTACCTGGAGTTCATGGCCATGAACGATGGGAGCAGCCCTGGTGAGTGACTGACATCTGATGTCCTACTGCTTGCTCATGTCAACAAGTCAAATTATGGTGATGCTTTACTATAAAGGTCATTTTAACAACCTTAGTTAATGGACTATGTATCACCCAACGACAATGAACAACATTGTAACGTTACAGCATTTACTGAACTACTGTAGGTCAGGGATCCCCAAAACTTTCTGTCAGCCTATTCGTCCTAAAATCCTAAAAATTTAGCTTGTTTACGTTTCGCTGATCTCGGTTAGTGGTCACATGACACGCAGTTTAATACAAATGTTTAAAATTTAAGTGTTTTAGGCTATTTTGTATTTTATTCCGCTGTTTTTATTGATTTAAATGAATAACAGTACATTTTGTACAACTTATTCTAGGTTTTAAATAATATCAACATGCTATACTATTCACTTTGTGTTGATCGTAAATGAACTGATTTATTAATGCATTGTTCAAAATGTATGTAAAAATGAGTCCAACATAAAAAAGTATTGTTCATTATTAGTTGCATTTACAATTTCTTTGTCTTATTCTGTTTCAGTTTCATACGTTCCACAAACTAAATTAATTATTATATTTACTGGTAATTAAACCAATATCTAATTGGGATCTGGTTTCACACCCTACCCGTTTCTTATAATTTTCCATTCCATTACAAAGACACCTACTTTCGTTCCCTTTAGATAAAGGCTATCTATTCTGTTTTCTTATTGGAGTTTTCATTTGGCTTTCTTCTATGTACCCTACATTCTACGCACATTTAATTTCAGAGTCAGAGTCCTAACCGCTGATAGAAACATTGCTGTAGTCCAGTCCAACAATTAACGTCTTATCAAGTGAAAAGCTGCATGTTTGCAATAATCCGGGTGAACTGTTCCTTTAAGAAGAGTTTGTCATGATGAATCGCTTTCATTATTATTACACACAATGCAATATTATACACAAAGCATCATGCAAACAGTACAGGAGAATAGAATTTAGTACATTGTGTTGCTGTGAGCATGGATAAGGTCATTGTGCATGCAGACACCTGTCTAGTTAGTTCCTTACCCTATCTCAAAATCTGGGTGTTTTGTTCGCATTCCTTGAGTGCATCTGCTGAATCAGGGGTTATAAAAGTTATAGCAATTTTGAATCACGTTTTCTCATTAGCCCTGAATTGCAAAGGTGGCACAAAGAGAAGCTTATGGGTTTGAGGAAAGCTGAGAGATGTCCCTCTGCAGAAGGGCTTTGTCATCTTGTTTGAGGTCAGTATCAGGTCAGAGAAGCAGCACCTGGTCATCAGCCTGCTAATATTACATTTGAATAGTAAACTCACACACTAAGCGTGGAATCAGATTATCAACAAAAGCTGTCCGGATGAGCCTTAAGGAGGAAGCTTGAGTGTCATAAAGTTCCTTGTTCCTGCTGTTTTTGACTTTTACGTGGCATTGATGCGCTCTTCTGACTCCGTTGGCCATGAATTCCAATGCATGCAATTCCTCTGAACCAGCATTTTGATGTACACATTGTCTTATCTTGGGTTAATGTCATTTGCGTATTAATGAGGCTAATAACCTCAACTGGACATGCACAGCGCACAATATGATGCATGCAAACAGTTCCTTCTGTTAAACGGCAAAATGCACCTAGTCAGCAAATACATTTTCGAGGGCTAACCTAAATGTTGTCTGTGTGTGTTTGTTTTAGTCCCACTGAGCTGTCAGTGTGAAGTGACAAACCCTTGCGACTGACCTTTGACCCTTTTTATTTTTACTGCACCAGTGCTGGATTTTCAGATGTATATATTTTTTTTTTTTGTGGAGAATCCTCTAAGAGCAGCAGCAACGTAACTAAAGTGCATGTCTCACTCTCTCTCCCATGCTGCACTGGGCACAGGGGCTTCTACTTTCTTCTACACAAACATTCCTCCAGGGGCTAGCAGTGACCTCTAGGGAGCACGGTAAAAGAAAGCATTTGGAAAAAGGCGAAGTAGGAAGTGTCAGTTGCGCACTTAAACACTGGCTCTGAACATGCACACAACGTGCTGAAATCTTGGGGGTCTCTTCTTTAAACGACTTTGTTCTCACTCAAACACCACCCAGTGTGCAAATACACCTGAAGACACAGTCCATAATAGCGGGCCACCCCGGCCCTCCCTGCAGTGTGTGTTTAGAGCCGCTGAGGGTCAGGTGACCCTTTCTTCAGTAAGCTGAGGCGTCATTTCCTGTACTCTTTGTTGCTATAGCACCGATGTGCAAGGTTAAGCACTGCTCTGCACACACAGGGAATGTACGTGTTTTCTGTACATTTGCTGTAAATGTTTGCAGAGACCTTATGTGCAAGTTAACTGTAGCTTTTTGTGTGTGTTTTGGGTGCATGCATCTTCTATTTAACAAGCTCACTACATACACTTTTCCCCTCTTGAACAGGATGTTTGACAATTCATCGATGAACGCCACGTCGAAATTCTCATTCTTCATAACTGCACTTTAGTGAAACTCGAATAACTGGTTTTTGCTCTTTTGACTGAGGGGCTAATGTGCTTATAAGACACATGCACGGGAAACATGAGTCTCTTTCTATTGTATTAGCAGTCTGTGCTGTGTGTGTTCTTACAAAACGTCCCCTTGGGATGTCCTCAAGGTATAATGGATCATAAATGAACAATACTTTTTATTCATGAAACTGTTTGTAGTCATTATAATCAGGTTTTATGTTAGTGATGCACCAAAATTAATATTTAATGAATTAAAATTTTGCAGAAAAGCTGAGTTGTACGTCTTACGTTCTTATGTTGACTTGTGTTTGTTTATTTCATGCTGTCACACCACATTATAAAGCATCAAAACAACATTATTGTCCGTAGTTAATTTCCAAAAAAAACTTTTCAACAAAGCATAAAACTAAGAATGTCAATGTTTTAGATATAAAACAATACGTTTTAATGGTACTTGTATGGCATACTGCATGCTTTAGCTATATTTGGGGAACAGAATGGTGCTTAGAAGCTTAAATCTAACCAAAACTGCTAAAGTGGTGAAATTTATTGGTTAAATACATGAGACTGCTTTGAATCTAGAACTAGGATTAGTGTTGGTAATAATTATAATTGACTTAATTAAAAACAATGTAAATGTGTTTGTCCTAGGCTCGTACTGTACTTGGACCAGAGAATAGTTATGTTCTGTTTTGTATGAAGTAGAATAATAATAATCAAGGAAGCATATTTGTGACAGGAAAAAAAAACAACAACCAAATGATAATGCCTTGTTTTGCATTTTGGGATCTCTGTAAACGAGCATTTTCTAGATGATCAACACGGAGGCTGGACACTCGATTTGAAGCGCTGTGTGTGATTACCTGTAGTGTTGAATACATATTTTTGATTTAATCTAATTAAAGATAACATTGAAAGTTAGTTTGGTGTGATTGACGTTGTGTAAGTTAATGCTTTCGCTCCTGTTAAAGATTAATGTGAACATGGAGTCAGTTTCAGTCTATGTGGAGAAATCCTAACCCATCAATGGCAATCTCATGTCACTGTCCTGGATCAAACACACACACACACACACACACACGTGTGCGTGGTCGGTCAGGTGTAATTAATTAATTGGCAGCTTTGGCTTTACTTTTTTTTCTCTCTCTCTCTCTCTCTCTCTTTCAGTGGTAACCGTCCGCGGTGAAAACATGGCCTGGGCAAACGCTGCTGCTCGACGTGCGGTAAAATCAGTTATAATTGTAAAAAAAAAATATATTATTGTAATATTTGTAATAAAATAATTGTGAAATATTGAAAAAAAAATAAAATAAAATGTTTAAATTCTGTTTCGTATAAGACCATGATTGGTAAGAAGAAGACTTGTCATGGTGATATTTCTTCAAACAAAGGGTCAATTTAAAGGAACAATTCATCCAAAAATGAAATTTGTTGACAATTAACTCATCCTCAGGACATCTAAGATGTAAATGAGTTTATTTTATCAGAATAGATTTTAGCATTACAGTTTTTGTTCATCACTGGTTCATAAATGTCTCTAAATGATTAAACGTACTCATCTACATCTTGGATAATCTAATGGTGAGTCAGCTTTCGGAAAATGTTCATTTTTGAGTGAACTGTTTCTGTATGTGCAGGTCATTGTGGGATACAATATTCTATGCAGTATCTTCTGGTTGTACGCTGCAAAGTCATTCCCATATTCCATGCATGCCTAAAACTTACATACTGTAACAAAAAACATTGATGCTCCAAAATGTTGTCTAGGTAGTTTCTGGCTACGTTTTGCAACACAAATGAAATAAAAAAAAAAATAAAAAAAAATACTGGGATGCAGATGCATGAACGACAGTTCTGTTTTTTATGTGTGTGTGTGTCACAGCCTCACATTTCTCACACCTCCGACAAAAAACATGAGAAGGACACCTGGACACCAAAAAACACTCAACAGGCATGGAGGGTGGAGGTAAAGATACAGCCACAATGATAGAAGCATACTTAGATGGTGTTATCATATCAATATGTTTTTTCATGTGCAAAAATAATAAACCAGCGCCAAGGTATTTTGCTACTTTATTAGTATAGTATTTTGTAATATATCTGCCACTCAGAGCTCTGCATGCATGATCTGTTGATGTGCATGTGCTGTAAAGATAATGGTATTAATCCACATGAGCATATCGCCCAAGGGTCTTTCTGTGTGTCTTCAGCAAGAGTTTTGCCGACTCTGTGTGTCTCTGGTGTCACCGTACTGTTTTAAACATGAGACATGAGCTGTTTTTGTTCATTATATGTTTGTTGGGGATTTTGGTGCTTCCAAATTATTTCAAAATTGTGGATAACAAGACATTATTGATTACTACAGAAAATAACACTACATGTAATATACAATAACGCACTTAAAATGGCAGATCGTCCCTTATAGTACTGTGGTTTACCCCATAGACTTCCATTGTAAGCACATTAATGTAAACATGTTTTGTCCTTGTTTTTGCAGATGTGCAAAATTTGTGATGTAAACTAAAAAAACCTTTCATGTCTATGTGTGTGTTGTCTGTTTGCCGCAGTATAAAGGAATGGCGAATCTTCACATATTTGAGGACTGGTGTGGCACGTCTGTGTCTCAACTGCGGAAGAATCTGCATTATCCTTTATATCCCCATGTACGTGTTATATCTGTGTCCAAGAGTTTTAAATATTGGTAACAATAATAATAGTCTTAAATGTTTCTTGAGCAGCCAATCCGCGTATTAGAATGATTTCTGAAGGATCATGTGACACTGAAGACTGCAGTAATGATGCTGAAAATACAGCTTTGATCGCAGAAATAAATTATATTTTAACATACAGTACTGTGCAAAAGTCTTAGGCTACTCAGACAGACTAAATCCAGAATCCTGACTAAACTGAGACAGACTAAATCCAGAAGAACTGTGGCAGCGTCTCCAAGATGAAGAACAAAACCTACCTGGAAACTGGTGTACCTCGGAACAGAAGCTGTTTTACCAAAAGCTGTAATGCCAAATATTTATTTGATTTAGTTAATTGATAAATTAAATCTATTTAAAGGGAATTATATTGAAAGCAGTGTCTAAAACTCTGAACAGCACTGGAGCTTTCCAGGTAGGTTTTTTTTTTTCTTCATCTTGGAGACGTTGGCACAGTTCTTCTGGATTGAGTCTGTCT
>JAUCMU010000036.1:15939833-15968115 GCA_032275025.1 Enteromius treurensis
TGATTTTGATGATTATTCAAAGCAGAGACACCGTAAACTGTTTTCTGTTCAGAAACATGGCATAATCAGAAAAAAGAGGCAAGACGGGGAACTAGACAACAGATTTCAACAGATGGACCAGGACAACCAACCTAAGGTAATCCAAAAACCTCCTGAAGAACCACAGAACCACCCAGAGGAACCACAGCAGCAACCAAGAAAGAAGAAGAAGAGAAGGAAAGGTCCCGAACAAAACCAGCAGGACCAACGCTACCTCCAAAACCCACCTTCTGAGGTGAAAATCTATGACCAGGAAAAAAAAGAATCGGAGAATAACGTGGAGAGGAGGCCAAACCCGCCGAATCCAGGACCAGCTCAAAGAGAAGAACGCTTGAGGTCAGAGGTGAAACAACAATCCCATAATCAAGATGGCAAAATTGAGCTCCACCCACTTAAGTACCGCAACAGTAGTGATGGAAATCCAAATCTTGGTGCGGTTGGAGATGGAAAAATTCCTATGGAGAACATACGAGAAGCCAGTGAGTTGAAGCCAAGGTCAGTGACCAGCCCTGCCATGTTTGATGAGGTTCAGAGGGAACGTCATGACCTTGTGAATCGGATGGGTAATGGAAAAGTCCATCTAGGAGAACAAGCACCCGAGAACTCCTTAGATGAGGTGAAAGCAAAAAAGCTCAAGCTGAAGAACACTGAAGATACGCTGCCCTCCTTGAAAGGGAAAGAAGTCCAAGCCGAACCGATGAAGAGCCTCAAACAACCACAACATAAAGCAGACGAAGCCGTGCATGTTTTGCAGGACGACCCTAAAAAGGTTGCAGTAGATGATAACAATATTCCCATCAAGCGCAAAGATGTGGCTCATCGACTCCAAATTACCCAACGTCCACTCCAGAACTCGTTGTATAATGAGACCAATGAACTTAAGGCGTTGGTCATCGAGGCTCCATCTAACAAGGAATATAACGACCGCTGGGGTCACGTGAATGAAGTCAGACAGGAAAAGGAGATGCAGGATAATGCGATACATATAGAAGAGGATGAAGGTAGAGAAGATGAAGACGTTTATGTGAATCAGGGTTTCTCGGAGGAAGAAGACTATGACTTCCATAACAGGGCCTTGTTTGACGTGGAGGTCAAGTGGTCTCAGACGTTCCAGGCCAAACTCTTAGATCTGCATGCCTTGCGCTCCGACTGGATCGATCTGAAGTGCAATGTGTCTGGAAACCTGCTGCTTGAGGAATCGGAAGCGCTGTCTGTTGTGGAAGCGTTCATGAAGAAACTCAACAAGAAATTTCCAAAGTAGGCAATCACAAAAATGTATATTTTATTTCAATCAATAATAATAATATTTAAGGATATTAAAACAAATTCAGCCTTGATGAGCATCAGGAGACGTCTTTCAAATACATTAACAGATCATAGCATCTGTGTACTGTATATAATTTTTTTATATTCTACTATTTTATGTGTCTTACATATTTTCAGTTCATCGTGATAGAAATTAAAATGTAAAGTTTAGTCTATTGCCTTTTGGATTAGAGTAAATTAAGAAGTACGCTCTGGTCTTATAGCATTGCATACTTACAGGAAATAGTATGGTAACATGCCATTCTGTGGATTTGAATTCATCTCTTACATTAACTGGTGTGTGTGTGTGTGTGTGTGTGTGTGTGTGTGTGTGTGTGTGTAGTCAGTTCTCTCTGGAGCGTATTGTGAACATTGAGAAGAAGCCTGATTATAATCGTGGCAGTAGATATCTGCTGGAACTGGACTTGCAGGAGGCTTCAGGACGTCACCTGCGCCTGGTTCACTACATCTACGTGAAAAAAGCTGAAGACCGCTCTCGCAGAAAACAAAAGGCTCAGGACGCAGAACTTAAACTTTGCAATCCATACAGCTTCTACTGGAACCCGACTGCTACGGTCCACTTCATCATCCCAGGTAGCACTCTCACATAGAGATGGATTTCCTTTTCTTTAAGATGCTTTCGTTTAAGAAGATACCCTGTGAACGTTCTGAGAGGGCTGCATGAAATATCTTCATAAGGCTCTGTGTGTGTGTGTGTGTGTGTGTGTGTGCAGTGAAGAACCAGGCCCGTTGGGTGCAGCAGTTTATTTCAGACATGGAGGAGATGTACCACACCACTGGAGATCAAAACTTCAACGTCATCATTACTGACTATGAAAGCACTGATATGAACATTGAGCAAGCACTACAGAACTCTTATTTACCCAGGTACATGTACAAGTGCATAAATACACACTTACCAGAGTGATCCTTTCATGATCATATGACACATTGTCATCACATTTCTTTCTTAACCTGTGGTAAAAGTCACTTTACTCCAGCTTTGTAAAACGAGAGCCCATCCCGTTTCAGGTATCAGTACCTCAGGTTAAGTGGGAACTTTGAGAGATCAGCAGGACTGCAGGCAGGAATAGACCTCATTTCTGTAAGTTTAATAGGGTTGAATACGTGTTTCAAACATGCCAGGGTCTCCGGGTGTCATAAAGGTCTGTCTCTTTCTTAGGATGATCACAGCATTGTGTTTCTATGTGACCTGCACATCCATTTCCCTCCTGGCTTTGTCGACACTCTGAGAAAACACTGTGTGGAGAGACGCATGGCCTTTGCTCCGATAGTCATGAGACTGAACTGTGGCGCTACACCCCTGGAACCTGATGGTACAGTCTTGCAAACACAAAATAACCCGGACACAGAATTCGATTACCGTTTGACAGCAAATTAAAGTTTGAGGTTTTAATGTTTTTTACTCCAGTCTTTAAGTGTCACGTCATCTTTCAGAATTTCATTGTATTGGTTTAGTGCTCAAGAAACATTTCTTATTGCCATCAGTGTTGAGAACGGTTGTGCTGGTTATGTGCAGGTTATTGGGAGGTCAACGGCTTTGGTCTTCTGGGCATTTATAAATCAGACCTGGACTCCATTGGAGGCATGAACACAAAAGAATTCACTGACCGCTGGGGCGGAGAGGACTGGGAACTACTGGACAGGTCAGCCATGAAATAATACACTGATATCGTACTAATAGAGTTAATAGAAGTTAAACATTCGTCATTTATTAGCTTTACCTTTTCTTTAAACTCAGCATTCAAAGTGATTTCATTTTTAGCTTTCAGATTTTAATTTGTATAAAAACAAAAAAAAAATACAGTTTTATAGTATCAACTTGCACTCAAATAATAGAAAATATATTTATTTATAATATATTTATATATATTTTTATTTTAGTCACTTTCATAGAAAAATCTTTGAATTACCATTATTGTAGTCCATAAATAAACTTGCCTTTTCTAGGATATTAACCCTTTTGTTTCATAAAAAAAAAAGGTTACAAAAATGGCCATGTCATAAAAACTGTAAGCTTACATTTGGTCTCTTTTCAGTGACTCTTGTCATAAAAAATTAAATGCTTAAGGTTTTAGTTCAGGAAAAGGATTCATGAACTATATATTTTTTTAAACATGTTGAACTGAAAATTGTTTAAATCAAATACATAAATCTCCTAATGCTAAACAAACATTATGTGGTGTGTGAAGTGCTTTGTGTTTTCTGTGGTCTCAAGGATCCTTCAGGGTGGGCTGGAGGTGGAACGACTCTACCTGAGGAACTTCTTCCATTACTTTCACTCAAAGCGTGGAATGTGGAACCGCCAGATGCTGCGCAACACGTAAGCATGTCAACAGTCTCGCCGCTGCTGATCAGCCGTTACCATGGCACTTTGAACCTCAGGACATTCCAGATGCGTTCCAGATCACATCTGACCGAAGGTAAACGCCAGGTGATCATTTAACGGAAACGCACAAAGAGACTCAGGACAAAGACGACTGTGATGTTTGGCTTGAAGATGAGTTGTGTAACACTGTTGCATCCAGACCTCTCCAGATCGTTTCCAAAGTTGGAACATCTCTCCAAAGCTAGCTGTGCTATCAAAAAACTTCAAAGGAACTGATACAAGATGGCTTAAGTTATTGATGTTGTCACGTCCAGGTCAATAAAATGGTTTTCTGTTCTGAAAGACAGTAACGTGACGTTCAATGAGATGTATATACTAAGAAAATGTGTATTTATTCAGGGAGGTAAGTGTCTTGGGTGACGGTTGACTTTGCACGCTTACATGTTTTATGATGTTAGGGACTGAAACAATCAGTGGCCAAAACCAGAGATGTGCAATATTCACAGAGCCTGTTGGTCTAGGAAACTCAATTCATTCAGGATGTTTTCAAGAACATGTCTTGGTCATGTATGATCCTCAAAATACAAAATAAATAACATTTTGTTAAAAGAACAGTTTTTCAGTCATTTTCATGAAAATTAAGCACATTGTACTTCAGACAAATGGCCATGTTAAATTTAAAGTATGTATACGTCATGGTAGCATTGGCCTTTATCCTGATTTTAAAATAGAAAAAAATAATAATAATTAATGCAGATGTGCTTAATTGTCATTTAACACACTGTCATAGTACCTTCATTCAAGGCTTAAACATTATGCAAAATGGAATTTATTTTGAAGGAGGGTGTGAAATGGCCTAGCCATGTTTTCTGTCATACATGCCATTTTGTAGTGGTATTGAAGGTGTTTCAAAGCCCTTTCTGTACAAATGAACGGGGGGTAAAACTCCCTGTGCAGTATTACTTAAAACAATCCTAATGTTTATCAAACACACAATCAATTTCCGTTCTTTTCCATAGGCGTCTTATTTGGATTGTTGAGTGTGTATTCTGATGAACTACATGCTAAATTTTCCTGAAGAAAATGATCACAAGACATGCTCGCTCAACAGTGCCTTCTGCTGTATGTAATTGTGAGGACATCAGATGGAAATAAATACTGTACAATCTTTCGTGTAGGGATTCGGCTCTGTTTTTAGAGTATTTTCTCGAACCTTTGTGGTTGGTTTTTTGGTTGTTGTTTTTTTTTTTTTTCTTAAAAAAAGGATGTAATGTATAGATCTGATCTTCACATAGTGTGTTACTTAAAATTCGAATTGTTTATTTATTTTTCCACATATTTTGTAAGCAGCAAAATGGAAATGACCTTTAACTTATGCAGATCACCAGCAACCTTAAAATAAAATGTTTCTTCAGATTTCTCCAGTGAGTGTGTGTTTGTTATATAATCAATATCAGCATTAATCAAATATATTCTTTTTGTCTGCAGGCGTGTAAGCTTCATCATTGTTACGTAGAGTTTTCTCTGTCTGTTGTGTCAGACTCTAGAAATAGCTGCTTGTGGATCGTTTCTGCAAATAACTAGTCCAAGACCTCGAAGAACACTGCTCATTTCGCCGGAGGATTCCCAGTACGGAAGATGTAAATGATTTGTTTAATCATAATCTTTCGGATAAATTAAATGCGACTCTGAAGCCACCAACAGGAATTCACTACTGTACGGTTTCTGCCGTAAAGCAATCCGCCCTTGTCGTCAAATGTGGTTCTAAATATAACTACTAACAGAGAAGACGTTTGGAACGAAACAAAAGCTATTCGCCTTATTAGAAGTCAGTGTAGCATCAGAATGATTTTAAAACAACTAACATTACTATTATGGATTATGAAGGGTTCATATGTTGGTTTTGGGAGTCCCCAACAAGGTTGACATGCACCCAAGGTCACACAACGCTTTCAGTGTTTACATAACTTGCTCAACTACTTATTTCAACGAAACCCCTTTTTTGCATGACGCCAGTCTGCGGCGATTGGTCGATTTAATTGCCATTTCAATAGCCTTGAAGAAACATTTCTCGTTTCAATGATTTCAATGATTCAGAGTCGACTTTTACAAATCCATTATAGAGACACGTTAAAGTGACAATATTTATGCACTCATTGTTTTTGGCAACTCTTCTTGTACTTATAAATTATGTGGATAATGTTTGAAATTGTATAAAAAAGGAATGCTCACCACATTAAATCAGGCACTAACAGTGTTTCCAAACTATATAATGGCAAAAACAACTAAAATGTAATCTACATCTAAATATGGCACCTAATTCCAGAGCGTCTACAAAGTTAACTGAGGGCCCTCCATCTGTTGGTATAAGCTTGTGAAGGGTTAAAATAAGAACAGGAGACTCTGGCTTCCCTCTGAGCCTGTTTAAATTCTACAAATGCCTTTTAACTTTATGCGTAGGGCTATATTTACCGCAGGCTCGCGTCTGTGCATTTATTTGGAGTTGTGTATACGTGCATCCTCGGGTCAGCTGAGCTCACCACATTGTCAGTGCAAAGTACAAAGATAGAAACACTCATAATCTAACTCAGTTGTTTAAACTTTGACATGTTTAGAGGAGGGCTGCAACCTATGATCCGTGTTGTTTGTACATTCAGAACGGAATATAAGTGTATTTCTGACTGCATTGAATACAGCCTAAATGTAAAGAAATGTGTTTGAAAGTAAATGTAATGCAACAGTTAACAAATTATGTTTTTATTCATAAAGGATGCATTCAATTTAGCAAGTATTTTGAAAAGAAAAGTGTCATGTTTCAACAAAGCATCATGTGACAATAAAGACTAGAGTAATGATGCTGAAAAATCAGCTTTGCGTCACAAGAATAAATTACATTTGTATATATATATTAATAGAAAACAGTTATTTGAAACTGTAATAATATTATCATTGTTTATAATTATATTATATTGTAATAATATTTTAATAGTTTTTGATTGAATAAATGCAGGCTTGATGAGCAAGGAGCAAGACAAAATTATTTTGCATGTTTAATCCAAGTGTAGCCTTCCTATACATAAAATGTCTCCACGCATGCAGTCTAATCATAAAAAACCGAGTCAAGAAAAAGGAATTGCTGAATATTTGCATACAGTGTGCCCACAATGCACACTTCGTACTTCAGAAATATTAGGAGTGCTATATAATCACATGTTTCATCATGCTATTTGAGGCGATAAACGATTCTTTCTCCACTACAGTACATGCACACCGTTGTTAATACAGCGTGTCTGCCAAACCAGGCTGCATTACACATCTATAACTCCCTCAGACAGGTGTTGACCAAAAAAATCACTGCCGGAGACACTGACTTCTCATGTCCTTGAGCACAAACACACAGTCAGTCACAGTTGTCATCTGTTAGTGCCGAACGTGTCCTCCCCTCCCTGATATGTAAAACTGTCAATCACACAAAGTTGTGAAGTTCTATCCATCCCGTATGTGTTAAAAACAGACAGTGACAGTCTATCATTATAATAAATCACGCAATTTTAGCACAATCAAAATTTAATGAACCTGAAACGGCCAGATAGCATACACTGAAGTAACATTTCCATATTTACGTAGGTCTAGTTTTATTTTGATTTGTATTTGTTATAATGCCTATTGTTTGTTTTTTACTGGTGACTCATCCCAGGTCATTTTCTTGATTTTGCACGTCACTAATAGCAAATGCTCACGCGCACATATTCACAATTATACACACTCTTATATACACTCCTATTACTGTCCTCCACCAGCAGCATCAAACATCTTCTTTCTGCCCTCCATACCAGACATAGCCTCAACGTTCTTACGCCAGTCGCCCACCTCTGTCGACATGACCTGAAAGAAAAGAAGTCAAGTGTGTAGTTACCGATGATTAAAAAACTGGAAGTATGTTTCCTTTAATCAAACATTTTGCAGCAAATGGGAATATTTGGCCCAATTCTCCATAATGGAACGGAACGTATATTTGTATGTTTATATATATATACAGTCCCCTCCACTAATATTGGCACCCTTGGTAAATCTGAGCAAAGGTGGCTGAGAAAATACATCTGCATTGTTTGTTTTTTCGTTCAAAATATGTACAAAATTCTAACCTTTTATTGAAGTAAAACAATTGAAATGTGGAGTAAAACTCATGATGAAATAATGTTTTTCTCCGATACATGTTGGCCACAATTATTGCTACATCTTTTTCCCAAGATAACAGCTTTTCTCCTGTGACGCCTGAAGAGTTTGGAGAAAACCTGATAAGAGAAAAGAGAGCATTCCTTCATCCAGAATATCTCCAGATGCTTCAAAAAACAAGCTCCATGTTGGTTGTCCTCTTTAGTTCACCTCACTCAGGGTTCAGGTCAGAGGACTGGGACAGTCATGGCAAAAGCTTCATTTTGTGTTTGTTTTGGATTATTGTCCCAGTGGAAGACCCAGCCATGGCTCATTATAGGATTTCTAACAGAGTCAGTGAATTATTGGTTGATTTTATCTATCCGTGATGTCATGTGTCTAAACAAGACGTCCAGGACCTCCAGCAGAAATATAGACCCACAACATCAAAAACACAGCAGTATACTTCATTGTACACATGGAGTACATTTTATCCCTGTGTTCACCAAACCCACCTTGAGTGTTACCTGCTAAAAGCTATTTTTGTAGTTTCATCTAATCATAGAAACCAGTCCCATTTGTAGTTCCAGTCCTGTCTGACAACTGAACATGCTGGAGATGGTTTCTGGATGAGCGAGGAGAATTTTCAACATGTGCTAATGTAGGGTTGTAGGATGTATGGTTTTCTGACCCTGAGACTCAAGTATTTTCTGCAGTTCTCCAGCTGTGATCCTTCACGAGTCTTTAGCCACTCAAACTCTACTCCTCGTCGTGTATTAGGATGATAGAGACACACGTCCTCTTCCAGGCAGCTTCCTAACATTTCCTAACCAGAACAAACCGTTGTATAAAATCTAAAATTTTTCTGCATTTATTTGATTAAAAATACAGTACAACAATTTAAAACATTGTAGACTTTGTAAAACACTGCAGTAAAAAAACAGCATTTATGTGAAATTGTTCTGAAACATTATAAGTAATTTTACTGTTAGTTTTGATCATTTTAATTTATCCTTGCTGAATAAAAGTATCCACTTCTTAAAAGAATTTTGACCTCAAATTTGTGACATTTTCCATATAAATATCACATTATATTATATAAATATTACCTTTTATACCTTTTATTCTCCACAATTCCATAGTTACAGCATCTACCAGAATGTGCTAACAGGCCTTGATAACTCCTTGATTTGAACAGACAGGATGTGATTTGAGCTGATGTGGATACACGCAAAATGATGGTGATTTGTTTTAGCGGTTAGCACCTGCTAGCATACTAGATTCTGCCGGGTTCTTAACCCTTAGGCGTTGTTGATGTAGCTGCCAGCTGGAAATGGGGAATCTAAAGAAAGCTTGCTCTGGAGGTTTGTACCGCAGTCTATGTTTCATGGAAAGCCTGTTAGAGGAGGGCTAGCGGGGGGCCTGACAGCTGCTCATTTTTAAGCGGTGTTGGATAACATTGGAAGTGTTTTCCAACAGTCATCACTTCTCTTTCATCCTCAGGCTGTGATGGCTTGATCCTCATCCAGCGGAATGATAAGCGTGTAGGTCTCTTCCCTGTGGAAAAATTAAAACTGTTTTATAAACAAACAAGCAGCCTGTCATCACATCTGGACTAGTTTCCAACACTACTCAATCACATGAGTGTGCTGTTTTCTGATGTCTTGGTACTACATAAAAAAAAGAACATTGCTGTATTTCAAGTCATTGGTTCTCTTTACCGATACTTTCCATGTCTTGTAATTATGATTTATAATGTCAGCTATAATCCAGCCAAATCCATGGCATGCGTTCCAATCAAACAATGAAAAGCAGCTGACTTGCACTGATTGCATGGAAAGCTGCAGAATGTGAACCACAGAGGTCACAGCTGAGGCAGCCAATTTCCAAATGCAATTTTTTGGCTTCAGGGATTCTGAGTGAGGGGTAATGCTTTGGGCAATAAAGAAAACAAAGTGGAGTTACAACTATTAGATCACAAAAAAAAAAATTACAATTACTTTTTATTTGTTTTGGGCCTTTTTAGTTTATAAACATTTAGGAAACAACATAAAAAAGTATTCTAGAAGACTATTCTATTAAAATTTTATTATTCAGGAATTCAGGAGAGTACTTAATAAAAAAAAATAACTCATGTTGTATGATCCGCAATGATCAGATACAAATGTATGTAAATTGTTAACCACAAGTGTATATAAATACACAAGCATTAGTAAGGAAGTGCAGTAGGTTGTGATTCATCATGTTTTTTCATATTGAATGAACATTTGGGATATCAGGAAAACACTGACAAAAATCTTCAAATAGCTCCCCAGCACTGTATTCTGATGTGAATGTCTTATCTATGTCTGTGGCTGGATTCCATTTCTACTTTCTCAGCACTTCAAAGGCTGTTTCCTGTCTCTGATACTCTCTCTCCTCAACACTCTCAGTCTAGTCCACCACCACAGCCAGATATAAAGCATGTGCCCAAACAGACTCCCCACTGAAGCAATAGAAGACTTTGTCTCATTCAGAAATTTGTGGGTACAGACTTTCAGAACCGTATGTTTTTATTATCCACAGACCGGGTCAGCTGTGAGGAACTTGAATAATGGAACTTAGAATAATGGAAGCATAAAATGATTTCTGTAACTTTGCTGTTGAGTTACGACCCCTGTTGTTTCAAACGGTCAATCACAATTTTCGCAAGTTGGAACTTTCCAAGTTTTATGGAGTTCTGTCTACTGATTTAGTAGTTTTTGTAATGTTTTGCAAAAAAATTTTGTCGGTTCAACAACTGATGTTGTTAAACAACAGTACAGTTTTTAGAATGCATGTGACATCTCTATCCCTCACAGCCATGTTTTTATTACTGTCAGACATTAAATATTGCTCTACTCTGAGGTCTATAACTTCAATTCCTGGTCTCTTAAGGCTTCTTTCCCTTAATATCTTCCTCAATGAAATCACTCACCAAACACGTTCTGTAGATACCCTGTGAACCTTGAGTGCTCTAGCATCAATTTTTCACCAAAGGCAGGCCGGTGCCCGATTGATGTGAATAGGAAGTAACAGGCCACCGATGGCCCAGGGCGAAGGGCTCGTTCCATAAAAGTCACTAACCCTTATATGTCAATGAGCTGGTATTTGGGCCAGCATTGACTCAGGTCCCCCTCCCCCGAATGCAGTCTTCCTCTTCCTCTGTCTGATAGATGCATGCAAGACAACACTAGTGGAAGATGTTCCATATATAGATACCTTCAAAAGAGCCCTGTGGAATTCGGTTAATTATGCATGACTTAGCTCTGGCGTCGAAGTAAAGACAGTATGTTTCTAATTCAAGCTCATCATCAGATGAAAACCTCCCCACCCATGTTGGAGAACATGCCAGATGACTGTTTTATTTATGGCTAAGTACTCACTGACTCCATTTAAGTGTCATTAAAGATCTAGATTTTAAACAGCAGTATAAAACAATCAAGTTTACATGTATGCATTTGGCAGACACTATTATCCGATGTGATTTTTACATTGCCACCTCCACTTAAAGAACCTAGTTTACCTGTTAGCCTTCTCTTTGCGATATTTTATCTGTCGTCCACTCTGGGAATGGAACAGCTGGGTTTTTTCCTTGTGCTGTGTCTTTAGTCAGTGGAAAGCAGACTCCCAGTCTAAATAAAAGCTACAGCTTAACGTCTGCTTTAGCACCGTGGAAATCACTGAGCAGAAGGCCTTTGATCTTTAAAGAATTGAGAGCATGGGCCTATTGATCGATACACTCTTTGCTCTTGTTCAGATCTGCATCTGTGATGTGGCCACAGCCTTTACACACTTAAGATCATCAGTCATCTTAGAGAGCCATTGTGTGTGGAGTACTTGTGTAGTTTGTGGATGATGCTGTAATGCAGTGATATCTTGAAACACTTTTAGAAACAGAAATGTCCCTTTTTCGATTGGCACAATTGAAAATGATGAACCTCAAGGACGCTTGGAAGATGGTACTCCAGCAGTGTGGTTAGAGTGCTGACTAATGGAGGAGTGATGCTGGGCTGAGGTGTTTAGTCTGAGTCAGCGTCGGGGGAGCAGAAGAAGAATCATGATTCAGCACGTGGTGTAATTTCTTTGGTGGTTCAGAGTTTGAGTTAGTAGAATGTTAGGACAGCAATAGGAGTCACCCTGTTAAAAAACTGTATGTTCTGGTTAGGTAAGTTTTGAAGCATGACTGCTGGCTTGAGATGGTTTAAGCTTTTGATTTGCATGTCTTGAGCTGGTCATGTGCTGGTCCTGAACAACTAACTCCTACTAAGGACCAGCATAGAACCAGCACATGACTAGCTTAAACTAGCTCATGACCAGCTAAAAACCAGCAGCCATGTTTTAAAACATACCTAACAAGAATATGCTGTTCTTTTTAAACAGGGAATTTGTTTTTTGTGCAGATTTGAAAAGTCTGGCATGTAAGATTTTTTTTTTTTTTTTAAGGAAATTCATACTTTTATTAAGCAAGGATGCATTCAATTGATCAAAGATAACACCAAAGGCATTTATAATATATATATATATATATATATATATATATATATATATCGTTTCCAAAAAAAAAAAAGAATAATAATGCAGCCCTGTTTCCAATTTGATAGGAAATTTGATAATAATAGGAAATGTTTCTTGAGCAGAAAATCAACATGTAAGAAAGATTTCATAAGGATCATGTGACACTCAAGACAGAAGTAATCACTTCTGAAAATTTAGCTTTGACGTCACAAGAATAAAATACTTGAGAAATAAAATAAGTAAGTTGCAAGTTTGACAATACAGACGCTGCAAATTCTCACAACACAACCAAACACATTCTTTTCTTCTGTTTGCAGAGCCTTGAGCTCTCTCGGCCACCATACGGATGGCCTAATCCTGTCTATGAAACCGGCCCATAATTTAAAAACATTTTTAAATTTTAAATGAACATTTTTTTTGCAAATTTCAAAATGAATAACTACTTTTTATTCTTTTTAATGCTGATACCAGAATTCACTTGTAGCTATGATGATTGTCACTTTTCAGTGATTTATTTATTTGGTCAAAATACTATAAAATATTAATGCTGGTGGGGCTACTCATCATAATGCCCCATTCACACTACACGCGACACGCAGCGACAAAGCGACGCAATCCCATTCATTTCAACGGAGAGCTGCCGATTTCGGGCGACAAGCGGCCGTGAGCAACCGTTTACGACGGATGTGGGCGTGTTCAGTGACGCCACAAAGTTGAGAATCTCTCAACTTTATGCAAATGAAGGGCGACTTTCCGGAGCGACAGCCAATAGGAAAGAAGACAATAGAGCTCATGTGCTCATTCTCCTTTCAGCTCCAGCAGTGATGGCGTTTGCATTTTTGACATATATAAACACACGCAATGGAAAAAATACTCTCTGTTTCACATTCATTTTTGTGTGTTGTTTGTTTGTAATATGTATATTATATTCAGTCATTTGCCTCCAAAACTTTTGTATTTAGTGGCAAGAATTCGCTGTCAACAATGACGTCACTAAGAAACCAGTAATGAGAACGCCCACTAGCGACCTCATCGCCAGCCTCTAGCAACATGCAGCGTCAGAAGTCGCTGCTAGTGTGAACGGGGCATAAGGCTGCAGAAGCCATAGCTGATTAGGATAAAAAGCTTGAAAACATTACCACTTCAACGTCTGGACAGAGAACAGCGTAACACAGACACTATCATCATCAGTCAGCGCTGAGATCGAGATGCCAGACTGCATGTACGCTTTCAGATCCCGCTGTATCGTGTGTGTCAGGAAATGCTGCTGGACTTCACAATGAATTGACAGAGATGTAGAGAGAATGTGTGAGCGTGTGACTCCTCTGACGTGCGTGGGCCCGGCAGGCAGCCAGGCAGCATGCTGATCGTCTCTCTCCCCGCCCCCCTGACTGGACCGCTTCCCCTCACGTCTCATTTTTCAACTGTCCATTGATGCAGCGCACTCAGCTTCCTCCCGCCACCACGTCCACTAAACATTCATACTCTGGCCATAAGATACTTCAGTACTGTACCTCAGGCTCTCTGCCCAGCACTCTCTCTCTCTCTCGCTTTCGCCGCCCCTCTAGCTTTTCTCCCCAGCCTTCAATTTCCTCTCCTCCTTCACCACCATCCTTCAGAAGGCAATCAATTCTGAGCGCTCGCTATCTGTGCATCCATCTCTCTCAATCTGTCTGACTGCGCTATAGATCTGTTAAAATTAGATTCATCATCCGCCACGACTCCATGTGTTTGCTCACTGTGTACTGCGGTGGAAGCCTGGCACGGGACGTGACGCAGACGGGATGCTGACTGGCTGTGATGAATCAGCCTCTCCTGAGCCACCTCCTCCCCTTTTCGAGGCATGGCGCCTACCTTCGATCAACTTTCCCCTTCAAATCCAAACTATCCGACCTTCCACCCCAATCATAACTGCCCTGCCTCTTTCACTCAGCCTCTTTCACTCTTTCACCATTAATAAGATTTAAAGGTATATTACGGATGATAGAAATGCTGCTAATTAAAGAGGCTATATATATATATATATATATATATAGCACTGCCTCTCATACTAAAACAAATATGTACATTGGTCACACCTCATCCCCCCTTTTGCCTGCACAACCCCCCCACCCCAAAATGACAAAATATTCTAGTATTATGCATGCTAATAAGCAACTAATAGGTGTAACAATAAAATAATGTGTTACCCCTTTTTTTTCTTTGGAAGTTGGCCTTCAGCACTGTGCTCCGCCATCTTGGTTTTAAAAAAGATGGGAGGTCACTCTTTATGAACGCAGCCAACAGTTTTTTAAAGGGAAAGTCATATATACATTAGAAAGCACACCCCTGCTAACACCTTTGCTCACAAGAAATATTTATTCTTGTCTGGTGTTTGTGCTAAAAGTTGTACATATCTTTGCACTGATTAAAACTTCATATTATCTCATAAACCGCCTCATAAACAAGCACTCGGTAGTGTGCACTTCTGTTGTTCCGTCCCATCTGTATTTTTTTCGACTGTGAAACAGCAGGCTGGTTTTGTCGCCACCTTGAGGATGAACTAATTCGTACAAAAACGTTTCATAAGCCAGCTAAGCGAAAAGACTATAAATGTGGATTTTTGCCAATGAATGTTTCACCCTAGAGCACGATTTTGGATAAATTGAGAATCACATTTTTTAAAATTTAAATAGAAATTACAATTTTCTCACAATTCTGAAATAAGCAAAATAGCATGTACTAGAGGCTGTGACTAAACAAAATGGATTAACTCATTCTATTAATAATTTTTTGAATTTGAATAAACGATTCAGTGACTGACTCATTGATACTTCACTTGTTCCATTACTGAATGAATCACCAGTTTTGAGCAAGTCTTTTGAATGAAAGATTCAATGACACCCCTAGTGGTGAAACAATGTAATCAACAATGTAACCAACAAACATTATTTGAAGCACCAATTTGAAGTGAAAATTACTTTCAAAAAGATGATTTGCTCCATTCTGATCGCTACCATAAACAGATCAGCGATTATATCTATACTAAAAAACTTTTATCCCAGTACTTCTGTGATAATATGAATGGTTGTAAGACTAAAATAGTACTGTGTAATTGAAAAGACTGTTTGTGAAGTTGTTTCTATGATAACTGCTCTCTCTACAAGTGGCAGTGTGAACATGACTTTATCAAAGGTTTAACAGACAGACAAATTGTTGTCATTTAGAAATAAGATTTTGTGGGCATTTGAATCGAAATTATGACCTTTTAATCGAGATTATTAATCATGCTTTTCTACCAAATGCATAACCAAGCATATGCATAACTGTAAGAAATTTTGGGTTTTAGTTATGTTACAGTATGATGAGACACTGACAATTGAAGTAACTTGGGCCAATTTCTATGCAATATAAAAGCATAAATGTGAAACCTAATTTTTGTAATGCGTGTACATAAATCCTTTTTAAGATGACAATGAAGTTGTAAAACTTACTAAATAAATATATATATATATTCCAATATAAGACTTTTTCACACTAAGACATTTATGGCTATACTACTTTTTTTTTTTAAAGAAATGAAAGGACAAATGATAAATAATGTCATGCCACAAGTGCTATTGATTAATCTTAATTTTTTTTTGGGAACATTTCTTTAATGTGGAAATCACCTTCTGAAAGACTGGCAAATTTAAGAGCAGCTGGAATGTGATATTTTTTGCTCTTACATTAATATTATGGGTTAAATAAGTAATTTTGTGCCTGTGTTATATAAGGGGCAACATGGGACATGACACTTTTATGTGCTTCTTCACAGTTCTGTGGAGCCAGATGGAAAGAAATGTTGTCAGGAGACATTCGCTGTGCTATCTTGCCATGCTCAAAGTGTAATCTTTTGACAGATTGACACCAAGTCATCTGTTAGCCCCTTTGTTTGGGAGATGAAAAGACCATGTGTGTGTTTTAATTTTGGGCAGACTGGAACAGAGATATGTCTGTTGAACTATGCAGATGAGTTCTCACAGTGCGCCAGGTCAAACAAGCACCAACTCTGCATTAGCCAACCAGAAAGACCAGCACTAAACTAGCAACATGCACATTTAAATTAAGACATGTGTCTGCCTGGTACTTGTACTATTTTTATCGCACTAACAAACAATTTGGGCTTGAAACAGCTTGAAATTGACTGTTTAGCCAGTCGCTGTTACAAAGGAAAGCAGTTTGCTGAGCTAGCTTGCTACAGTTAGCTTGTTTTCTGGGCTCTCCTGTTCTCCAGAGTGCAGTACAATGAACTACAGCATGCAGAAGCATACTAGGTGCACACCGTGAAAAGGTGAAGGGGAAGTAAACAGGGAATAGCTGTCAGATAGAAATAGAGAGATATATTGCCAGAGAATCCATCCAATTGCTGCTTATATAATGCTAGCCAGCGCAGAGAATCGTAGGTGTCTTCTGCCATTGCCAACCCAAATGTGCGTGTGGAATATATTTAGATACAGATTCTGTTTTTGTCTCAGTTATTTTTATATTCACTAGGATTAATGACCTGGTATTTTGAAAGGTGTTCCCAGCCTGTCTTGTTCTTTTTAAAATTAGATTCTGTATTGTTGTAATCCAAAATCCACATTTCAGCATGGCAATAAACAATTACAACAACTATTGTAGTAAAAATAGGAATTTGGATTAGCTTCAAACTGAAATCCTGCTTTTTGAGAATCATTCAATACCAGTGAGATGGTGTTAGCATGTTCTGGTTTTAGGGGACAATACAGTAGGTTTTAATCGTCCAATCCCAGAAGGACAGTTTTTCCCCTCAGTGCAGACTTGCATACTTTGTCTCTTTATTAAATCCACTCAAATGTCATGTGAAATACAATTGTTATGATATTATGCCATCAAATTACGTTACTTTATTGGACAGTTTACCTCAAAATTTTGTTACAAAGAGCCATAACACTTTCCACTCTCTGGAAATTTGCATAGACATCTTAATTATGCTGCCAGATACCTCATTTTGGCAAAAATATTATTCTTCATGGAAATTCTAATTAACATATTTGATTTAATATTAAAATATATTAAAGTACCATACTTTTAGCTTACCAACATGCTAATATCAAACTCAGTTTCAAAATCAGATGTAAGATGAGTTTCCCATGCAAAGTGCAGTTTGTGAGGCTTACAAGGTTTCTACAGCTTTCAGAATCGATTATTTATGAGGTAGCATGACAGTTTGGATGTTGCCAAAAGTAACCAGTGTTGGGAAAGCTACTTTTAAAAGAAACACATTACAATATTGCGTTACTTCCCCAAAAAAGTAACTGATTACGTTACTTAGCTACTTTTTTTGGAAAATAGTTCATTACGTTACTTTTGCGTTACTTTTTAAATATGGTCTGATCTCGAGTGTTTGTTTTTAAAATAAGAAGTTCTATTTATAGCAACCCCATTGGTTAATAAAATGGGATTAGATCAATTTGTGTAATTTATTTATTGCAGGTTTGCGTCATATGCTGAGTTTTATTTTTATTTTTTTTATGATGAATTTTGAGAGTGAGATCTAAAGTCTAGAGCTACACTGTATTCACACACCACACACAATGCTTCTGTATTTCAGATTTCTCCCAACATGGAGTCAGGAGACCTGTCAGTCAATAAATAAGAAAAAGTTGAAAAAGTTATGTTATTCTAAAATTTAAAAGTAATGCGCTACTTTACTAGTTTCTTGGAAAAAGTAATATTATTACGTAACTCGCACTACTTGTAATGCGTTACCCCCAACACTGAAAGTAACTGCGGTTTTGAAACCGTTAATGTTTCACTTCTATCCTGTTTGGTACGCAGAGCATGTGTAATCAGTAACGTGCAGAGATTTTCCAGGGAATGATTTTTAGATCTGCAGTCTCGGTTGCAGATTAATCACTGACTCTTCAGCCATGAAAAGTTGCAGACTAAGGGGTTGAATACAGTCAACATTTCCCCAACAATATAGGATCAGCAGCTGGCGCCTGCCATAGATGCCAGGGTATATTCACAATCTCATATATTACAGTGCGCCCACCATTGTCAGATTTTCTGCCTTTGCTGGCAAATGAGTACAGTTTAGTTTAATGGAATTTCACAAGTACTTTATCCCAATTCTGCCCAACTTTCTTCCCTTCCCTTAATAAGTACAGTTTTACAGACTTTTAAAAGAAGTTTTTTTAACTCAAATAATATTCTTTAAAGAATAAATGTAGGTGCAAACTGAAAGTTTTCTGGTGCTTAATTGTATGCTAATTGCAATTAATTCAAATTTGTGATTTCATAATATATTATTTTAAAATTGTACTTTAAAGTAAAAGTTTAAATTGACATTATTACAAAATGCACCTAAAGGTGTATACTCTAAGTACACTTAAGTGGCCTTTTGAATTGATATTATCTGAAAGCACTGTTTTTGTTTTTAAATGTGCTTTTGAGATTTAAAAAAACTTCAAAATTCGTTTTTTCCGCAAAGGTTTTTCTGTGTAGTTTATAGAAGAGATCACTCCAAATCCCCCGAGGTGTATTGTAAAGTGACTCAAAAATCTATCGGCATGAGAACTATAATCACTCTCCACTTCCCTTTATTGACAGTCACGTCCAATTATTAAACTATTATGAATCATCTCGCATAGCAAACCAGTTCAGTATTAATTTGAGTTCTTGTTTTCAGCTATGAATGAGAAACATATTCTGTGAAAATTCCATTGTATCTATCTAGCCGTCGTTTATAATTCAGAATAAAAATAGATGCAAGAAACAAATCCAGTCACCAAAGGCAACGGTGCTGCCTTTTAAACATTTAAATATGATTGAACAATTCATAATTTTTCCTGGATTTAAGCCAGCATGTGTCAGTCTGTTAGCTTTTGGTTACTTGCCAGGAATCAAAAAAGGCAATTGTCACAGAAGCTTTAAGACCTCATTAGTGGAAACCAATATTTTGTTTCTGTTTCTGCCTAGCCTGTTATTGAGTCAGCCTCTAACATCATTACTACACAGTCATTTACACACATGCCTAAAGGAGGAGTGAACACTGCCTGGGAGAGTTGGGGAGTAAATCAGACTATCCTCGGAGGAGTTTGTGAAGCTGGATCTTAATCATGTGGCCCCTATCTGGAGGATAGATTAACCTCTGTAGCCCTGACAACACAAGCTCACAACAGCTGCGGGATATTGAAAATATCTTTTTTTTAGCAAAACGAGAAATGATACGCGTCTAACAGATGACACATCAAAGAATCAAGAGAATATTTTTTGACTTAACACATAAGATTTGCATGTTTTTTTTCGGTGTAGAGCTTCTCATTCACACATGTTGAAAAAAAAAACTATTAAACCTGGTTCATAAATTGACCATATGGTGCACCATGTGACCACAAAATATCTGTGGATTATTTTAGCTTTGTATAGGGAGTGGTTTTGCTGTTTACTATACATTTTTAAGTTGATGAGACTTTTTGGCCCTCTACTGCACATACTGAGCTTTCTAAAGATCAGGTTTCTTGACCTTATAGTCAGTGTGTCACCCTTAAGACACACTTCCCAATAAACACATTTTTGTGGCTTTTTCTATGGTGTTTTAATAGAGTTTTAAACTGTCCAGTATCACAATTCAATGGTACGTAACTGTGCTTACTCAAAATGTGCAAATGTAACGTGTTTTAGGGTTTCACCATTATAAACTATGTGACCTGGACCGCAAAATGAGTCATAAGTCGCATGGGCATATTTGTAGCAGTAGCCAAAAATACATTGCATGGGGCAAAATTATTGTTGGAAATTATTAAATTATTTATTTATTTATTTATAATTAAATTATAAATTATTACATTTCCTACTGTAAATTTTTTACAGTATAAAACATACATTTTGATTGGCAATATGCATTAGGGTAGTACACGTACACACACAAAGTAACGTTAATACCCGACAAGCACAAACTAAATGGACTCAAACTTATATAGGGAAGACAATTAAGGATAACGCGACAGTGCACATGGGGAATGAAAACAACAACAAACAGTCAAGGGGCGTGACAATCTCGTCCAAATGTTGTCCTACAGTATCCTAACAAACCATACATCAATGGAAAGCTTATTTATTCAGCTTTCAGGTGATCTGTAAATGTACTCTTATGATGGTTTTGTGCTCCAGGGTAACATATACAGTATAAACCTGGTTCACTTGTCTTTGTTGTCTCTTGTGTTTCTTCTCCACTGTTGACAAAGCCACCAGCCTGTCTGAAAAAGACCTCAGTGACTATGCCCCTGCAGAGAACATTGTAAGAACACAATATTAATTATATTCTCAGTTTCCCTCTCTTGGAGAGTTCTGTGCTAGAGGGCTGAAGGAAACAGCCAATTAAGTGATTTCCTATTATTGCATTTTAAGTGTTAGGTCTTTAGCATTGTTTTTTTTTAATTGGAAGGAAAAGCATCCATTTAGCTTTTCTGCAAGCTGAGACATAGTCTGGAGTTCTCATTGCAGGTCAAATGAAGATGAGATTTGCCGAAGTTATTTCTAGTAATTTGCTTCTTACTTTGCACAGCCATCTAAATTCTAATATCTTGAAAACATGGTTTTGGGCATTACTGCATATTCACAGCAGACATTTTGAATTGACTTACATTAAACAGTAAAAAGCAAATGTATTAGGGAATATTAAGTGATGTGCTGGTCTACCATGAAAAGTGCTGTGTCGTTCAGCCTAAACCTAATGAAAGAAAATGGATTAAACCATTAGTCTAGATGAAGTACTCTGTATTTTTCTGATACTCTTGTGCCAATTTCCCAGTGGTGCTAAAACTAATTGTGTAAAACCATATCAAATACAGTAGGAAAGTTAAATGTATTATTATTAAATCATTAATGTGTCGGTCAAACTACTACTGTACTGTATTTCGCCATATTTTTTTTTGGAGGGGGGGAAGATTTTCTACAGACTGATAAGAGTCCTGCCTCTTGTCAAAGCATTCCGGAAACATTTGAAACTTTGGAATAGAATGAAAAGGTTATTATGGGATTACAATGAAATGTAAAATTTGCTTAGCATCACTTTGATTGTCAGAAATACTCATTGTCAGAAATCGTTCAAACTTATAAGCTACTTATAATTTAACTTATTTAAACTAGTGGCCGTTACTGTAAAGTTTTCTACATTGCAAGCTGTTAGCAAAACTGTAGCTAGCTTTAGCAACAGAAGCTAGTTTTTTGTTGCAGTGTCTTTTTTAAAGCAAACAAAAAGAACTAAACCTGAAAACTTCAAGCCAGGACAAAGAAAGAAAGTTCACTTGGGGCTTATATTCAAGTTAAGTCTTAAACTTCAACTGACCTATTAGGTTAATGTCAAACGTGAAGGGGTAAAGCTCTAAATGTGGTTGGATGCTGATCCATCCTTAGCCATCTGCCCCTAATACTAGCATTCAGCAGGGGGTAAGAAGCTTGGTTTAGGCCCACTTTTGCAGTGCCCTGTTAAATCTGAAGACCAGATTTGTCTAACATTTGCATAATAATGCAACTGCCAGTTCTCACTTTAGAAAGATATGTGAAGTAATATGTTCTTACTAAGTAACTGAACCAAGGATGTGTCTCCTGCCAGCCTTTAACCCAAAATGACTCCAATATGCCTTTGTAAGTTTGACAGAGAGAAACTCTCTGTTGCGTTGCATTTCTTTCTAGTTTGTGAACTCATAAGCATACTTCACAAACCAGACAACCATGAACAAACATGAAAAACATTTTAAGTTTTAATGTTTGAACAAATTCCATCTCACACTTGAAAAAATAAAATAAAAATCAAGTTGAGGTAACCGGGGCATTACAGTAGAATGATCTGATAGGGATACACTCTTAACCTTATCAGCCTGTCTTATGAATATTAATTAGGTAATGTAATATTAATCTAGTAGATATAAAATATGACTGAATATATATGAAATCTATATAAAAAATTAATTTCTCCTGAATCTATTTCGGTAATGTGACTGTTCAAATGCTCAAATACATCAACAACCTTAGAAATATTTAAATCTTTATATAAAAGAGTATTTACTGAAACTAGTTACTTATTAGCATGCATTAACATTCACAAATTGCTGCTTATTAATAGTTAGTTGTAAAGTTTAGGTATTGGATAGGATTAGGAATGTAGAATATGGTGTTGCAGAATATATGCTTTATACAGTACGTACTTATAAAGAGCAAATATGTTGTTAATAGCAAGAATTGGACCTTAAAATAAAGTGTGACCAATATTGAATTAAAAATGCTATGTAATAATACAGCTCAAAAGTGTGTGTGATATAAATCAGTGACATTAACATAATAAATGGTTATATTAAGTATCAATCAATCATATGAAATCGTTTAGGGAGCTGTCAGATATGATATTCACCTTGAAATATGGGAGTAGCTGTGGCAGGTTACTGTGCAGCAATCGGCGTATTCATTAAGGATTCTGCTCGCGTGAGACAGCAGGGTGAAACCTCAAAGTTATGTGCTGCCCCCAGTTCCTCCTTTGCAATTAGAGGTCCATCAACTCTAACATCTTACTCTGTGGTCATTACTTAGGAGTAATTTATAGTTATTTATAGAAACAGGCATAAGTAGGTTCGTCCTTTGCAAAGCTAACTGCTCAGAGGTGTTTTTACGAGACTGGCCATTGCAGCTCAGGACCTGTTCATAGAAACATTGATAAAGTGATTCAAGGTGAACTGGAATTAAAATTTTGGTGGAGGGGTCGTCTTTGGCTGGGATTTTCTGAGATATACTGTCACTTATGCAGACCAAGGCTGCATTTACTTGAGAAAAAATACAGTCAAAACTGTAATATTGTGAAATTTTTTTATATTCCTATTGCTCTTAGTCTTCAGTGCGGTATTCTTAAAAAATAATTATGATTTGCTGAGCTGGTAATCAATAACATTATTTTAAATATTGAAAATAGTTGCAACTAAATAATTTTGTGGAAACTCACTTTTTTATGTGTTGTTTTGATGAATAAAATGTTTAAAAGAACAGCAATTATTTCAAATAGAAATCTTTTGTAACTTTAAAAAAAATAAATTTTAAGTATATATGCTGTATGTGTGTGTATTTACATATACATAATAAATGTGCACAAACATATAGCTATTATTTAAACAAAAACTATTTTTTTTAATGTGATTCATCACAATTAATCATTTGACAGCACTGATTTATTTAAAAAACAATTGCTGACCCCAATCGTTTGAACAGTGAGTTCTTTCTATATTCAAACCGACCAAATTTTAAGTACATTTTAAATAATAATTTTTCCATTACAGCTGAATCAGTGATTGAGAACCACATCAAACTGATTGGTGATTGAGTACTTTAGAGCAACTCATAACGATTCATACAATTATTTAAAATGATCATATTTGGGGAAACTATTCATTTTACTGGGTCTACCCATAGTATTGTATGTGTACTTAGTCTTATCTATATATAGTTATAGTAAATGGGCAAACATGAGAAGGAAGTTCAGTTATATCTGGCCTGCACAGAGTAGCATGAAATAATCGAATTATCCGCATTTAAATGAATGTGTATCACGAGCT
The DNA here is from genome assembly GCA_032275025.1 of Enteromius treurensis. Lineage (NCBI taxonomy): Eukaryota > Metazoa > Chordata > Actinopteri > Cypriniformes > Cyprinidae > Enteromius > Enteromius treurensis. Next base: position 15,963,807 of record JAUCMU010000036.1, read on the forward strand.
AAAGACTCATTAGCTATTTAGCTCAAGAGTCTGTTTATGCTGCACAAGCTGTAATCATATGATTAAGTCACCTGAAATCAGAGAGCAGCTCTGCTCGAGGAGACAAGAACCCTGTACCTCTGAGTATTTTGTGTGAACTCTGTGAGTGGTCCATGGCAGGGGTGGTGTTATCCAGACGATCTAGGTCAAGTCCTTTCCTTCCATTAGAGCGTCATTAGTTTTCAAAGCCACCATGGTATTTTGGTTTTTATCAGCCTTGTCAGAATCGTCTGATGCAGATGAATGGGAAAGCTGCAGTCTATTGTTCACCAAGGGGAGGTAATGTCATTTAATTTGCCCTGTACTGCTGAGCTTTTTATTCTTTTTCTTTGTGTTTGCCCATTTGCAGTCTTTTCTTCCCAAGTCATACACAAACCATTTTAACTTGTCGTCCAGTTGTTCTGTCAGAAATCTTCTAGCTGTAATTGCACAGTCAGGAGCCATCCTGTTTATTTGCTGTGTGCGTCTTTTACACAGGAAATCAGAAATTCTCATCACCGCTCATTAAAGCTATGCAACACTCCGACACAGATGCTTAATTATTTTTTTTTTTTTAGCACAACAAACACTTTTAAAACAAATATGTTTTAAAACAGATTAATAGAAATGTTAATTGAACAGGTGTGTTTGTATTTTACTGTCCCAATTGCTTTGTATTGAAATAGAAAGTTAACACTGGGCATATTTGAAGGCCCAGAATTTTTTTGAATAGTCAATAGCCTTTAATTTGTGTACTTATAGGCTTGGCACAATGGTGAAAGAGACACTTACTGGAGAGTTTCCTGTAGATTAGATTATAGATTTTTTCTTTAATTAAGATTTCTCATTTGTCTTGCCATAATGATTTTGTTATTTTGGCGGAAATAGATGGCAATATCATGACTCTTTGGTCTTTGGTGTTGATTCAGTGTTTTCAGAAGAAGCACACTGTCCTGAATCAAATCCTTCACAATCTCGGAGCACTTACGGGTTACTTTGACCTACTTTTCTAAGTGGGATTTTCAAATGAGGTATGGTGCCTCCAGCCTTCCGCTACATTTATAATGTTGAGCAAAATCTGTAAAGATGATGATATGCTGCTAGATCGTTAATGTACGCCTAATATCTTGATGCTTTCCAGTAGTATATTCGTGCAAATTTGAGGATACTGCACGATTGCTGTACCTTCGAAAAAGTCTAAAAAAACAGGGTATATTATATTATATTGCATTAATGTGACCCTGGATCTGGTCTTATGTTGCAGGTGTATTTGTAGAAATAACAAAATTTCTTACCGTAAATATATCAAAAATTATGTAACAAAATTTTTTGGGTTTGTAAGAATTCATTTACACAACTTAAAAAGGCTATTTTCTCAGTATATACATTTTTTTGCACCCTCAGATTCCTCCCTCCAGATTTTCAAATAGTTGTATATATTTTCAAATATTGTCCTATAATAATAAACCATACATAAATGGAAAGCTTATTTTTTCAGCTTTCAGATTTTCAGTTTAAATTATGTCAAACGATTAATCACAATTTATTGCATCCAAAACAAAACATTTTGTTGTATGTTTTTATTTTCATAATATATGTGTGTGCTGTTCATTTATTATGTATATATTAATACACATACATGCATGTAAAAATGTTCATTTTTTATTAAATATATATATATAAATATATTAGAGCCTGACCGATAAAGGATTTTGAATACAAATACCGATACAAATATTTGTTGGTTTTAAAATCCGATATTCCGATATATCGGCCATATTTATTATTTTTATTTTTTTCAGAAACGCGCAACAAAACATTAACAGATTTCCCTAAAATTAGTTATTTGTAGTTATTTCTGAGTTTTAACTAACATAATATGATAAAGTATTTTAAAAAGAAACTTGTTTCTTTTATTGTTACAACAGAACAGAGGAACATCAAAATATATTAAAGTTCTGATAAATTAAATGTATAAAAATACAAACTTAAGATATGAAACGTAAAGTCCTTTGAACAAAAACAACAACAACCAAATCAAAGTGACCAGTAAGGGTGTTTCATCCATTTTTATTTTATTTTTGAAATATTAATTTATTCGCCATTATAAATGTCGATACCGATAGTTTGGGAAAATGCTTAATTTCGGCCGATAATATATATATATATATGTGTGTGTATATATATATATATATATAATATATAAATTTTATTAATATAAATAATGTATATACATGCAAATACATTTACATTTGTTAAAAATATATACTGTATGTAAAAACTAATAACAAAAACTTTTTTTTTTGAATGCATGCGATTAATCATGGTTAATCGTTTGACAGCACTAGTATAAATCGTCTCAGGTTACGACTGTAACCCTAGTTCCTCGAAGGAACGAGACGCTGCGAGAAATTGTCAGTGCGCGTGCTTAAATCCAGGGAGGCTCTCTTTGAGAAGGGAGCCTTCGCTGCAACTCCTCGCGGCGCTGGACCCGCTTGTGCCAAGGCTGAGCAGAGAAAGCGTTCGTGGGGATCGCAGCGTGATCTCGCTGGTTTGGAGGAGTCGGAGATGGATGAGTCCCTCTCTCCGCCCTCCTCAGCAGGATCGGATGTGCACCCAGAGATCGATGAGGCATGCACTGCGGATCCCTAACAATCTCAAGGCGGCTCTGCGCTGTTGCTCTCCTCATCTGCAGGTCAGGAGATGCACAGCGTTGCAGAGACGTCTGCATAGCCCCAGTATGAGGAGCTGTTGGAGGTGGTGACCAGGGCCGTTTCTAAGCTGAGGCTGGAATGGCCCAATGAGGTTAAGCCTGAGCCCTGCACGAGTAAATTAGATGAGAGATATCTGCGGGCTCAGCCACCACCTTCAAAGCTGAGCCTTATAACCATAACCATATTCAGCCCGGCTCTTTCATCTCTCTACGGATTTCTACGGAAATGTTTGTGGGATGAAGGAGCAGGGCTATAGGGCGGTGCCTATAAGGCATGGTCCTTGAAGGCTCCGTCCTTTTCTTCCAAGCAGCTGAGAACAACTTCAGTGCTGGTAGGGAAGGGGTACTCAGCAGCAGGTCAGGCTGCCGCATGCCTGCACACAATTTCTGTGGCTTTGCTTCATGGCTCATATGCTTCCCAGCCGGTGACGTCATCACTGTGAGGTCTGCTCATTTCATTGGTCTGATTTCACACACATTCAGAGCCGTAACGCTGGAGGCGTTCCCCATAGCGTCTGCTGGACACGGCGCCTCGTTCCTTCGAAAAACTAGGGTTACAGTCGTAACCTGAGACATTTTTCTCGGTTGCTTAAACACATTTCTTGAAACTATGCCTCATATTCTCACAACAGTAAACACAAATCCATAACATCTCACCCAATCTCATCCAAACATCCTATTTTCAGGTAAAAATGAAGCTCTACACTCAAAACCATTCACATTAGCTGAAAAACCAAACTTTGCCCTCAGACATCAAACACAAGCCTTTAAAAACACACACACTACAACATAGTTTTACACACTGGTGCAATTACTGTAACGTAAAACAATATTTCCAAAACAGTTACGTTGCTTATGGTTCTCCCCCTTAAAAACCTTTTGACATGAACACAAAAGACATGACCAATGTATACAATGACACATTTGTATTTATTCATGCATTACATAGTACAACTGTTTACAGTTTTTCTCGATTGTTAAAACACTATAACCAGGCTTTTAAACTACAATTTCAAAAACATAACGCTATTTTTCTGAAAGCACACCCATTTCCCTGAACTATAAAAACTATTCCCTGCTTTGACACATGAGTCAAATTTGGTGAACTGTTACTGCAAAACTCTACACACAAATCTCTACATTTTTCCGTGCTTACACCAAGTGCTCATTTAGAAAACACTAGCATTCAATTTTGTTAACTCAGTTCTGCACAGCTTGAGCTCAATTAGCACACAATTAACCAGGTGGAAACACTATAACTTTTTTCAGGGGCTTTGGTCCATTTCTCAGATAAGAAATGAAATTCTCAAAACTACTTGTTCAACCTCCACATCATCAATGTCTCTTGTGTAGATCATAAAACATTTCTCATTCTTTTAAACATGTTGCCATTTCTCTGGTACAACCATGCAGCTGATTATGTATATTTGATTTTGATCTGATCATGTACACAATGACATCTAGTCATTACTGTAATACATTGATTACTGCAAGTCATTAGGGTAAACACAAATTGGTTGATCTAACTGTCATAAACTGTCAACCAAATTTTCTACACATTTCTTTTCATATACAGTC
>JAUCMU010000036.1:15972711-15986275 GCA_032275025.1 Enteromius treurensis
TTTATCAAGCGTGCAGAACAACCACCCAATAAAGCATTACAATAATCTAACCTCGAGGTCATAAACGCATGAACTAATAATTCTGCATTTGAGAGAGTTTGTGTGTGTGTTTGTGTAGTTGTCTGTGTTTGAGTGTGTGTGTGTGTGTGTATGTGAGAGTGTGTATTTGTGTGAGTTTGTGTGTGTGTATTTGTGTGGGAGAGTGTGTCTTTGCATTGTTCCAAACAATATTCTCACTCTTTCTGTGTTTTCCTGTGTATCTGATGGGGTGAAGAGGTCAAACACAGAGGTGTGTGTGTGTGTGTGTCCATGTCTTTGTGTCTATTTCCGGGTTATGATGTTTCCATGGAGATGATTGACAGGGTCAGAATGGGAGCTCCGACATCCCATAATTCCAGCCCACCTGCCTCTCTCACTCTCATGTGTCTTTCCTGTCGCTCAGCTCTTTACATACAGTGAACGTCCTGCAGGAAACACAGGGTGTGTGTGTGAGTGTGTGTGTGTCAGTGCATGTGTGTTTGTGCAAAGATGAGCCATTTCCTTTCTAGTCTCCAGGTCACCATAAAGGCTTCCTCACACACACCATCACACACTCACACACACACACACACACTGAAGGAGCGTCATAGCCTGTGACTGCAGTGTGTGTTTGCTCCTCATCATCATCATCTCTGTTATGTCGCAGTAAGTTTGTTTTTCACTCTTTCAGGCTTCATCTATAGCTGACAGATAACACATTACTGCAGTTTTAGGTTAAACCACATGCAGCACACCAGGGCTAGTTGTCACACAGGGAAGTTTTGAGTCATAGCTTACTCCAGTGCTGGCTTTCAGTTTTAAACATTTGGTTCTTCAAACTTAAAGTACTGTCATATTTATAGTTATTTTACAGTGTGTTACATATATTCTAGAACTGATCGAAGTAATGTTTTCATAATTACTGTTAAGTTCTATATTGTTGTTGTTCCATGAATTGTTTTATTGTATATTTTGTTGTAAAGAGGATCAGTGGGGTTTTCCCGTTATTCTGAACTTACCCGATAGAATGTGATAACATCAAGGAACTGTAGTTTTATTGTTGTTGTCAAGGTTTGTGTTTATGCAGAATTTCAGAAAGCACCCCACCCTAAATATTCATTACAGTAAACAGTGTGACAACTAGCCCCGGTCTTCTCTGCATGTGTAAGGAAGGAAGGGAAGGAAACGTGTTTAAAGTCTTGTAACTGCTCTCCTGTTTATTTGCCACTTCAGTAAACCTGCAAATATTCCATGTCTTTCATTGTGTGTGTGTGTGTTTGGCTCAGATGTTTGAAAATCTTAACGGACGTCTTACTTGGACGTCAAAAGATCTTTCGTAGCTAACACTGTACAGCATGGTTCAACATCTGAACTTCAGTTCATGCATCAGACATTAGACATCTAAATTAATGTTAACTTATAAAAGAATTTATTAAAATGAATTAACTAATCTTTCAATGTAGAAGTGTAGAAATGAAAATAACATTGAAATGCATAACTGTTTATTGATTTTTAGCAGCATTATGTAAACTCGATGTTTACATAATGTCAACATGCTTTTCATTTAATAAATAAAATTGCATGTAATTCACAGATTCCGTTCATGATGGTTAACTTGCACACTTATTTGGCAGTTGTATAGTATATAGTATATATTGAACTTACAGTAGTAGTGTCTTGCAACGCTTCATGCTGATAATTAAAATAATGTAGAAATCATTTTCACGTGGAAGATGCTTCATCTTCAACCTGTGTTTTATTTACCAAATAGTTTTCTCTCGTACATTTTTTAACTATTTGGAATATTTGCTTGAGGAGAGAGTCTGCGATGTTGTTATTTCAAGTCTTTGAATTACATTCTACTTATTGAGGAATTCTGAAATCTCTATGGAGACACGCATGGAGAAATACGTGGCGTTCTGTTCTGCTCATTAACAGATCCTTTGACCTCAGAAGCACCTAACAGCAGATTTTACTGAAGCTTGACACACTTTCCAGCCATGCTTCTTTCATCATGATGTTCGGAACAATGTTTAACGCAAGTTATTATCAATTCCATTCTCTGTTTATAACAAACTCTGATGGAATTCAGTAAAATTAAAATCAGTTAATTTTAAATTTAAATCAATTAAAATTGTCAAATAACCTGGGAATTATAAATGTTTAACAGACATCTGAATGTATTTGTAAGCAGTGAAAGTGAGATTCATTTACATTGTGAGAGTATTTTACTGCAATTTATTATAATAATAAATATGATCAAAAACGTATTTATTACTACATTTTCTTAATTTGATTATTCTCTAGTAACAGAAAACAAGATGAAAATACTATGCACTGATTCTCTTTTTGAGTGAATTAAGAATGTTTTCAGACTAAAGGGTCCATTGGGTCTCTCAGATCTCAAACTAAACATGAGAGTTAAAGTGTGTCTGATTCAGTTTAAATGGATTCTCAATTTAATATCCTCCGGAAAACTTCACGTGAACTCCCTGACGCTTCATTTCACGCTGTACAGCATTGCTTAAAGTGTATGTGCTGATGAACGTCCTCAGGGCCTTCACAGTATCATCCTTCAGTCCAAACAGATGGCCTGTGTTTTTGTGTGAGTGTGTGTGTGAATAATGTCTGTGCGTGTGTGTTTGTGCATGCATGTGTGTGTAGGCTTGTGTATGTGTGTGTTTGATGATAGTGATACTGATAGTGTCTGTGTGTGTTTGTGCATGCGTGCATGCATGCATGTGTGTGTATTTGTGAATGCATGTGTGTGTGCGCATGCATGAGTGTGTATGTTTAATGTTAAGGCCACCCATCTGGTAAAATCCCCTTCCAATCTTTCCTTCTTTGTTTGTGTTTTAATTTGCTCAGAACATGTCTTTATTTGCTCATGTGCATGTTTGTGCATGCATGTGTGTGTGTGTGTGTGTGTTCCTGAGGGTAATGCGCTGTTGTAGTTAACTGTTACTGTTCCTTTTCTCTAAAAACACAGTCTAGATTAAAGTCAGCGTTAAACCAAACTGCTGTGCAGAACTGATCAGGTAGCAACATGAATGAGTGTGTGTTTGTGTGTGTGTGTGTGTTTTTCTCTTGAGTGCTGTAAGCCTGTAACGATGGATCATTGTTGAAGATTAATCTATATGTGTCTGATTTGATGGCGCTCAAGAGTTTCACACACACACACACACACACACACACACATTGGTGTCTGACCCAGTATCTTTCTGACAGGTATAGGCAGGTCATAAATACATTTCATTTTGGATGGTGTTTTTTTAAGTGTCAGAATAATTATTACTGCTGGGTTTAGTCTGAGCGAGCCGGTCATAATGAAATTGAACCCCGCAGGGAATGATTGATCACGTCTGTGTCACTAATACACAGGGACTGTTTTAGTCTTGGTGTGATGCTCAAATAGAAGCTGCTTTTGAAATATATTGTGGTATTTAAAGGGATAGTACACACTAAAATGTACCCACTTTGTAGAAAACAAAAGGAGACAAAACGAACACCCACACCTGTTAATTAATTTATTCAACGTTTTAAAACCAGATACATTTATCAGTGTAATGAGAACAGATTTGGGAAATAATATTAGCAAATAATTATATATATAATTATAACAAGAAAAGGCTACTGTTTATAAAAGCATTTATGCATTTCACTGCAAAAACTATTTTTTTTGTCCTGTAAAATTAAATATATATGATAAAAATACTATATATTACTGTATAATATTACAAATATATTAATTGATATATTATTAGACAAATAAACATAAATATTAGCGCTGTCAAATGATTCATTGTGATTAATCACATTCAAAATAAAAGTTTTTGTTTACATAATATATGTTTTTATATTGTGTATATTTATTATGTATAAATACAAACATATACAGGTATAAATTTATATTAAAGAAAAAACTATTATTATGTATTAAATGTATTTATATCATATAAAATATAAGAATAGGAATATATAAATGTATGAACGTAAATATTTTCGAAATATAAACTGTACGTGTGTGTATTTATATATACATAATAAATATACACAGTACACACACATATGTAAAACTTAATTTTGTATGTGATTATTCACAATTAATCGTTTGACAGCACTTATAAATATACAGTGGGGCAAAATAGCTAACATTACTGCTAGAGGAGATCTGCTGGAGGAATGGGCCAAAAGAAGGTATACTGTAGCTATGATGAAGATGACATCATCTTTTTAGTGGCAGAACTTGCACAGTTGGTGGCTGACTAAATACTTTTTTGCCCCACTCTATCTTATTTTCCAAGATGCAAAATATTGGCAAATTATGTTATGCTTAAATCAAGAAATAAGTACAAATCAATTCATAAATTTCCCCTGAGTAAGATAAAAAAAACAACTTTTGACAATTTTTTTCCATTGACAAATTGTCAAGTTTAATGGAAAAAACAAGAATACGTATAATATATATATACATATATGTGTGTGTATACTTATTTATTTTGCATTGATGTGGGTTTAGATTGACATGATGACAGTGTTGTCGTCGATGTTGGAGTGGTTCTTTCTGCTGTGTTCTGGATTGAATGAGTGCTGGAGCTGCAGTTAAAGACTCCTCAGAGATCAATAAACACACCAAACCATCAGATGAGATGCACACACAGCAGTGCTGTATGATTGCGTTCCTCGAACGCTTTCCTTGTATCACATGAAGGTTACGGAGCAATTCCTCGTCAGATTCAGTGTTTTGTTCCTTGATTATAGAGACCTTTGATCAATACTATGTGTGTGTGTGATTTTCTCTGATTCATGCCAGATAAAAGTCAGAAAGATGGACAGGAGAAACACAAACGTACAAACCCCTTTCATCTGGTTTGTGTTTGAGAACATATTAAAGCTCTGAATGTTCCTCGTGTGAGAAGAGTCTTCTTCTTGCTTTTTATTCTTTATTCTAAAATGGTGCAATGTTAAATCAACTCAGACTGAGATTTTGATCATAATGAATATTCATATTACATTCATAATTAGGATTCTTGTAAAAAATGTTAAAAATATAGAAAAAATGTTTCTTTAACAAAATGGATAAATTTTATGCCTTAAAAAAAAGTATGATAAAACTCTTCTGATAATGGTGACAGTCTTCTTAGCTGCTTATTCAATTATTGAAGAACATTATAACATTTTTTAATTAGTTTAATGAAAAAAACAACCTTTTCGATCATAATATGAGATTGAATCACACACCACATTTTAACCTGAATTTTTAAAATAATTCACAATGTTTCACACTTTATTGATGTTTAGATATAGTTGTTTATAAACAAATCTTCAAAGGATGTCTTCAGCACCAAAATAGAATTTACACTGAAATAGACTTTTAAGTTATGAATAAAATGTGTCTGGCTTGTCATAATAACCTGGGAATTATGTGTGTCTACTGAAGACTGAGTTTAATAATAAAGAGTGAAAGCTGGACCATTTAATATGTTTTTTAATTCTTTTGAATTACAGGGACACTGAAAATGTCCTCATAAATCACCTTCATATTGTAATAACTGTCATTATACACAATTGTGTCCTCATAAACCACATAAACCTGCACACACACACACACACACACACACACACACACACACACACACACACAGTAGTCAACATCTGAAGTATATCAAAACCTAAAAGTTGTCCTAAAACAAAAACAATGCATTCTTGTCTTTGTCTTTAATTAACGTTTTTTGATCCAAATGTTGACTACTATATATATATATATATAACACGTTTGAATGACCCACAAAAGTATGTTTACACATGCTACACATGATAGCAGTGGACCACGCATTGTTGTAGCAGTGTGTAATAATAGTAAACTAATAACAGGCCTAGCTGCATCATCCACTGGCTTATTTGGCTTTGAATGCAATGGGATTAGTCTTTAAGACTCTGACTTTTAATCCTCGACACTTGGGAAAAGGTCTGCGCTGATTTGTGCACTTATTTTATTTGGATTTAAGATGGATATTATTTAATGACCAAAACCTTGGATGGAAGTGAAAAACATTACAAATATGCGCGCTTCTTGCTCAAAAACACATGCGAATGGTGTGAATGGCCGTGACCCGGATGTACTCTGACGTTCCCGCCCCTCCCACTGCGCGAGCGATGCGCTGCGCCTGATCCTGCGCGAGTCATTTCATCTGACAGACGAATTTGCTTTTAAAATTAGCCGCATAAACGTCAGGATTTTGATATGATTGCGGTCAAACTGGCCCACAAAATCGACGATGCGCCTTCCTGAGATCTAATTATGACAGAAGAAGAGTTTTAATCGGCGCGAGGATCGATGGAGAGACTTTAATTTTAGATTGAACCGCTAAGGTGAAACTCTGGTGAGCAGAGAGGATCAAAAACACAAAAATAATGCAATTTAGCTTAACAGTTTATAACCAAATCAGTCAAAAAATAAGTCTTTGTGTCTAATATAACACTGCTGTGATGTAAAAACAATGTGAATGCTGCTAAGTTAAACTGCTTACTGCCTGATCCATAACATTACAGAGAAATGCATGTAACGTTAACGTATTCATTAACTTACAGTAACGTTAACTTACATACGAATTAACGTTATTATCGAGTTTTGTCTTCGTTAAATGGCTTTGGTATTGGTGAAGTAATATGGTGCTTAGGTGATTTTATATAAAAAAGAGCCGAATGGTGCCAATCTGCTAAGCCAAAGGTGAATCAGAGATATTATACATAATTTAATTAACGTTACTTGTACATTATAAACATAAATATCCATTCATTATGTGTAATTTAATTGGTTATTTGGCGAATAGGTGGTAAATAATCATGAATCGTTTTTTCTTTGACTAAACTTGTATGGTATAATGAGAAAAGTCAGTCTAAAATTCCACATTTATTTCTGTTGAAGATATTATGTTAACGTATGTTAATTATAGAGGTAATTATTTATGTGAGTTTGTGTTTATTTTATGCAAGGCTTTCTCTGCATTTTTCTAGTCTCTGGCCCTTCTGTCGTCTCTGTAATCTGTCAGAGGCACCTGTTGTGATCACCTGTTTCAAACAGTATATGGATGTGGGTCAGGTTGCTTAGTGTCTTTGTTTTCTGCAAACTGTATGTTTGTGTTTGTGAATGTTTACATAGATGAATAATGCCTGGGAAGTTAAAGGCGAAGATTGTTGCTGGGCGGCACCTGCCCGTCATGGACCGCGCCAGCGATCTCACAGATGCCTTTGTGGAGGTAAGTCAAGCATTAGTCCGTTAAAGAAATCACTTAAATGCTGTCTACGTTGAATACAATTTGGTTTTTCATAGAGCAACACTTATAATATGTTCCACAGGTCAAGTTTGGTAACACAACATTTAAAACAGATGTGTACCCCAAATCCCTGAATCCTCAGTGGAATTCAGAGTGGTTCAAATTCGAGGTAAGGTCTTTCTAATTGTCCCCCTTTAGGTTTTTGTAGAGACTGTTCCCTCTGTTTATCTTTCCTTCACCCCTTAGGTGGATGATGAGGATTTGCAGGATGAGCCGTTGCAGATAACTGTTCTTGACCATGACACATACAGTGCTAACGATGCCATTGGAAAGGTGTACATCGACATTGATCCGCTGCTCTGCAGTGAAGCTGCTACTGTCATCTCTGGCTGGCTCCCCATCTATGACACTATACACGGTGGGTTTCCACAAGCAAATTTAACTTATACTATTCAGCAGTCCTGACTTGTTTTTGTTCTAAAGACATGCTTGTGTTCAGGTATAAGAGGGGAAATCAATGTGCTGGTGAAGGTGGATCTCTTTAATGACCTGAACCGCTTTAGACAGTCATCATGTGGGGTTAAATTCTTCTGTAGTAAGTAGATCATCTTTTCTTCCTGTCTCTACTTTGTCATTCTCAGTGAAATTTCACTCACGTTTTGCTTCTGTGTCTCTTTTTCTTCAGCAACCTCCGTTCCCCGATGTTACCGGGCCGTTATGGTACATGGCTTTGTGGAAGAGCTTGTGGTAAATGAGGATCCAGAGTACCAGTGGATCGACCGTATTAGAACCCCTCGAGCTTCAAATGAGGCCAGACAGAGACTCATCTTTCTCATGTCAGGTACTAATACAAAAACAATGTCAAAGAACTGCTGAAAGTCTGTGTAGAAGATACGAATATTTGGATGTATTGCTAGAGGTGCTAGTGTTGATCGCATGAGAACTGCTAGTCGGTTACCCATTTAAATAATACTTTTGTTCAGCAAGGATGCATTAAATTGAACAGAGGTAAAAGTAAAAATATCCACTAAGTTGAAAAAAAAAATCTATTTTGAAATAAATGCTGTTCTTTTACCAACCTAGATATAGGACTTTTAGATTAGATGGAGTAGATCAATAGGCCTATTTTGTGCTTTTAAGCGGCTTTGGATAAGATCAGCTGCTAAAAGATGACTTGTCTCTGGAGACATATGCATGTGAAATCTGAGACACTCCTGTCAATATGTTCTTGGGTAATGTGGTGTTTGTCTTTCTGTTGTAGGTGAATTGCAGAGGAAGATTGGGCTGAAAGTGCTGGAGATGGGAGGAAATGCAGCGGTGGGGTACCTACAGTGTTTTGACCTAGAAGGAGAATCAGGCCTTGTGGTTCGTGCCATCGGGACAGCCTGCACACTTGAGAAAATGAGCACACTCCCTGCTATAGCCACACACCCCAGCAACTCCTCTCCTTCAAAAGACATGAAAGAGTGAGTGTCACCTACGCACGCACAAACCACCTGTGCTCCAAATCAGCGATAAAATGTCAGTGTGTGTGCATATGCATGTCAGCATTGTTTTTAAAGAGATTTAGGAATAACTGCTTTTTTCTTACAGCTATCGTAGTTCATCTGCAGTACATTAGATTACATTTTTTGTAAACTAAGAAAAAAGAATTGAAACGAAAAGTATGATATGTGAGTTATTATTATGGAAATCACAATGATTCCACTGGATTGTGATGAAAGGAAAAATAGAGGGTCTTAGTTTTAAATTTTCAGTCACTGCTCAAAAATGTGGGGTCGGTAACATGTTCACAAAAGTCTTTCATTTATTTAATCAAAAATACAATAAAAAGAGTATTATCGTCAAAAATTATAACCATTTAAAGTAACCGTTTTCTATTTTAATATACTTTGAATTAATTTATTTGTGTAATGCTGATTTTTATTAATTTTATTGTTATTAATGTTTGAAATAGTTAAGCTGCTTAATATTTGTTTTCTGAATTTTTTAATGAAATTCAAAGGAACAGAATCGAATTTATTTAAAATTGTAACATTATAAATGTCTTGACTGCCATGTTTACTGACTCCAAACTTTTGAATGATTTATTCAAGGCAATTTGTTATTATTTAACTAATTTCTTAAGATGATCTAACATTCCTTTGGTTTTATTGAACAGGTGTTAATGCGACCTGAAAAAAAGGAGGAAAATGCTGTTCAATTACTCTGTTTTCTGTTTATATTATTTGTAAATGAGTATGAGGGTGTGTGCGTGTATTTGTTTTTATGAGTTGCTGTTAAGTTCCACAGAAACGCATTCTCAACACACAAACACACCACACCTCAATCTTCAGTCTTGTTCTTCCCCGCATGTCCTCCGTGTCCCTTCTTCTCTTACTGTCTTTAACTTTGGCTTTCCTGCATGCTGCATCTCTCCTGCACCAGCATGTGTTGCGTTAGATGGCTTAAAGTTTAAATGCTGTTTAGTTGTGCATTTCGCGACTAGGCGTTTGTTTGGTTTTTTTGCATCTGGACTGCTGCATTGAGTCTGTTGTGATTTGTGCTGTCTCGTCCCCCGTGCTCTCTTGGGAGCTAAGAATGTTTGAACGTCTATGACCTGCCTAACTAGACAGCATTTTGGTGCTGTCTTGGTAGTCAGCTCAATAGGTTGTGGTTTACAGCCAAAAAGGATGTTTCTTGCCGTCGGTTCTCTATGCATTCTGCTTTGGGTGCGTGTTTCTGTATGTCATTGTTATATGCGTGTTGTGTTCTCTGTGTACAGTACACTGTTTGTGTGTGTGTTTAATGTATGAAATATGCGTGAATGTGTGTGTAGCTCTCCGCAGGCTGCTCCTTCTACTTTCGGATGTCGTTCCACACACAGCAGTCCAGTTCACAGTGCGAGCAGTCGTCTTTCTCAGGGCTTCTCCGTTTCCGTGCCAACACTGCTGTTTGCCGGTATGAAACCCAGACACAGGAGCTCAGAAGCCCCCAGAGCCAGGCAGTGTAGGCAGGTACCCCATGACCCCCATGACCCCGTCACGACCCTGGCACGAACATGTCACTCCGTTCTTCATCGGCAGACAGCTATGACATCACCAGCCCCCCTCAACTTCAGCTGCCAAAGCAAAGCAACCTCGTTTGCCACTTAAAAATGCCTCTGACCAATCAGTAAGCTGCATTCAGTGGTCAATCACAGAGTATATCCAATCAGAGGACTCGGTTAGCTTCTGTGTTTTTAAGTTGTGCATGTATGTACCTATTGATATTTTTTTCTTTCTTTCTTTCTTTCTTTTTTTTTTTTTTTTGGCAGGGTTGTTGACTTTTACATTTTGGCCTTGTGAAGGCATTAGTCGACCCTTGTTATCAAAGTGTCGTGCTTTGGTTGGCTGAAACACGCTTCTCGTTCATCTCATTTGCCTCCTGCCTCTATTTTTGGTTTTCACAGTGTTTCATTTTTTTTTTCCTCCAAATCTTTTTTTTACATCCTTGCCCGCTACCATAGAGTGCTTTTACTGTCTCTTGACAACCTCAAACGCTCTACCCTTTCAGCAGCAAGCAGTCAACACTCTTTCTATCTTTTTTTTCTTCCTTACTCACAATCTTTTCCTCCACCTCACACACACACAAACATCCACACGCTCAACACACGCACACGCGGGCACAGTCCTCATGTATGACCCTGTGAGTCCGTGTGTGTTGATGGAGTGTGTTCCTCCTTGCTCTGACAGGCCAGGGTTTGGGGAGGAGGCCCCAGGCATCCCGTTATCCTCAGGACCCCCCACCCCTCTGAGAGCACAAACCTTCTCCTCCTTCTCCCCCTCCAAGTCCTACAGTCGCCAGTCCTCCTCCTCTGACACCGAGCTCAGCCTAACCCCCAAAACCGGTAAGATACCTGACCCCACCTGACCTCTGGCTCTGTCTCTCTCTCTTGATGTGCTTTTTAAAAAAAAAAATCAATATCAGTACACTGATCCAGTGTCAAGGCTGAGAGGCAGAGGGTCTAGGGCAGGGATCCTCAAATCTGGTCCACGAGATCCTTTTTCTTGCAGAGTTTAGCTCTAACCCTAATCAAACACACATGAGCATGCTAATCAATGTCTTCAGGATCATTAGAAAATCCTAGGTTGGTACATTTTATCAGGGTTGGAGCTAAACTCTGCAGTGCATTGGACATCCAAGGCAAGATTTGAGGAACCCTGGTCTAGGGGTACAGTGTCTCTGTTTATTTTGGTCTAGTTTTGTGTTTGATTTGTTTATGTTTGTTGTGTTACCCTTCAATTATTACTTTATCTGTGTGTGTGTGAGATGTTTATTTTTATTTGACTCAAATAAACTCTACCATGCCTTCCATATGTGAATCAGCCCCTTCTAAAGGAAGTAAGTTTTTTAGAAGGGGCTGATTCTAAAGAACTCTATTTGTGTGTTTTTTTTTTTTTAAATTTCATGTATGTTTGCCTCTTATTTTTCATTATCTTTCCAGGGATGCAAACTGCTTGGTTTTATTCAAAATCTTCAATAATAATAGTTCACTTATTCTGTTTTAAAATGATTAAAGGGATAGTTCACCAAAAAATGAATAAATCTGTCATTATTTACTCTCGTTCATGTTGTTTTAAACCTGCATGACTGTTTTTCTACTATGGAACACATACAGTTGTCCATACAATGGAAATCGATGGGGTGCATCTTCTCAGAGTTCCTCAAAATAACTTTGTGTAACACGGTTGAAATGAAATCATAGAGGTCTGGGTTGACATGAGGGTGAATAAATGATGGCAGAATTGTAATTTTCTCTGAAGAGCTATTTTTGAGTAGTAAATGTAAGTTGAATTTTTACTTGGATTTAAAAAGTCTTTGCTTTTGCTAGTGAAGATTGTCTGCATTAATGCATGTGCTGAGTACTTGAAAAGCAAATATAAAGTGCTGCCTTTTCCTTTAAAGACGCTCCGATTTACTGAAACTGTATAATCAAGTTTGTTGAGCACTGTCAGTTTTATGCTTTTTATTGTTTTAGTCACTTTAAAGAATGACATGCTCTTGTGCACAAGAAACATAAGGGCACTTTTTATTTGATCTTTATCCAAGTCTGTCTTCCTCCTGTGTTATACAGCCTTCATTACCCCTTCATTATTTTGACATATAGCAACATGTTCATAGTGACAAAGTCGGTCAAGCTCAAAATAAAAAGTCACCATAAAAGGCAATTTTACCAGGAGCAGATACTTGAGAATTAACCTCTGAAATGGATTAAGGAAGTAATTCTGACAGGAAACTACAGCTTATACCTTCAAAGCCAGCATGCTGGAAATAAAACCCCTCGAAAACCATTTTATTTAGCTCTCATCAGTTTGCATCCCTGTCTGTTTTTAAGTTCAGTCACCCCTAATTTTTTCGCATATCTCTTTATACCTGTCCTCCCCAAACTTCTCTCTCATTCTTTTTTCTGTCAGTGGGGATATTTTTGTGTCCCAGTACTCCCGCCCTTGAATCTGAATCATCTCCCCTCCCCTCTGCCCTTCTGCCCCGTCACTTATGGCCTGGGATGGCCCCCAGGAGTACAACTCCTCCCCCACTCCATGTCAGCCAATCAGACACAGCCATGTTGAGAAAGAGTGTGTCTTTCAGTGAGGAACTGCTGCTGGCGGCCTCTGGTAGGATACACCCACAGCTGTCCCGATGGCCTTTGAACCTTGGGGCAGTGATTGCATCCAGTGTGACCACACCAACCCCTATGCTGCAGTCTGGAAGAATATCATGCCCATAGCTGAATAGATCATACTAACAAATGGATTTGTTTTTTTTTTCAATTGCCCACACATCTTTTGAGCGCATGTTATTATAGAGCGGTGTGGTTTAATGTCTTCTTAGCTCTTTTTAAACCCCACTTGCATGCGTTTTTTTAAGCCTGACAGTAGGTTAGATTTCTCTGCCAGTGGAAGAAGAAACTAGAAAAAACAAACCAGCTGTGCAGAATCATCTCTTAGTGATTGGTTCCAAAAGTCTCCTTTCCTAGTGCCTGGGCTCTGAGCTTATGTGTCTGAAACTATGTTAATTGTGTTTTAATTTGTCAAAAAGTGAAAACTTAATGAAGTTGCCCAGCTAGTGAATGAGTAGAGAAGAGAAGTTATATTTCTTAAAGGTCTCTGAATGTTTAATGTTTTCATTCATGCATTACTTTAATGGTTAATCCAACTAATGGCATTATTAAATGTTGAAAATGGATGTGAACAGTTCCTGAGATATGTATTATGATTGCATTATATTTATATATATATATATATATA
>JAUCMU010000036.1:15993344-16008007 GCA_032275025.1 Enteromius treurensis
AACGTACCGTACCAAGTAGGAAAACGAACTCTAGTGCGATTCAACCGAACTAAATGAGGCAGGTGTGAAAGCACCCTTAGTTGCTGTAATGCGGAACAGGAATGTAAAATTTCTTTGAAAATGACTACAATATTTGATAAATCCATGTTTTCCAAACTGGGATTCATGAAAAAAAACTGCCGGGGGTTCATGAATTGACAAAAAACCAAATAATTAAGTCATAAAATGACATAAAAATATATATTTATATTTATTTTTCTTTTTTTTTTAAATCCACATCATGTGACTGTTAAATGACATCAGAGAACACATGTTGTTCAATAATCTACATTTGCTTCAGACAAAAATATGTTTTGTCAGTATTGACAGTAATAAGCAAATACATGCAAAATAGATTGTGAGTTGTGACAGATTTGGGAGCATCAATTAACCAGCTAACAGGGCTAGTATGCTGCTAAAGCAAGAGGACGGGTTATGTGCTAGTGGTGTGCGTGATGATGTAAATATGTTTGTTTCAGATGAGCCGGAGACCCGCGATGCATGGTGGGAGGAGATTCGTCAGGAAATAAAGTCTCATGCCAAAGCTCTCGGCTGCCACGCTGTGGTGGGGTACAGCGAGGCCACCAGCATCTGGTACTTAAACACACACACGTCTGGGCAGCTATCCTTGTGGAGACTCTCCATAGGCGCAATGGTTTTTATACTGTACAAACTGTATATTCTATTACCCTACACCAACCCTACACCTAAACCTTCCCCTTACAGGAAGCTTTCTGCATTTTTAGATCTTCAAAAAACTTCATTCTGTGTGATTTATTAGCTTCTCACGAGTCCCCATGAGTCTGTGTATATTCCGGTATAAGTCCCCACCAGAATAGAAAAAAAGGTGCAGGCATACACACACTCAATACTCAACTCTGAGGATGTTTCTACACCCTGGTTCTCAGTTCAGGAGTTGTTTTTTGGCTTCCTGATATATCCAAGTCGAGTCAATTAAAATGATAGATATGTGTGATTTTGAGTCATAACAAAGTGCTCTGATTATGTGCTCTTTGTGTTTGCAGTGATGAGGTGTGTATTCTGTCAGCGTCCGGCACCGCGGCGATCCTTAGCTCCCGCTTCATGCAGGACGGCCCGCTGGACACCGAACACAGGTTGTCACGGCAACCGCTTTGTGTCTTTTCTACAGGTTCAGAGAGGGTCGAGGGGGATATGGGTAGTTCAGCCTCGCTAGGGTAGGTTAATGACACACACATGACACATACACACACACACACACCTTTGGCCCCATGCTAAGGGACTCTTAAAAGAATAGTTCACCCCAAAATAAAAAAATGTAATTAGTAACTCTTCTCTCATGTCGTATCAAACATATATGCTATATCCACGGTCTACTAAAGTCATACAGTAACTTTGAAAGATAGCATGTGACTATTCAGGGTCACTATTCACCCCGTCTGTTTTCTAAAATTAATGTTTATAGATCTTGTTAACATAAAATATTCCTTTCATAATCCAGTGCATTTCACAATATAAAACATTATCTATCAATACTTGCGTTTTATTACGACTTTAACAGTGCTACTAATTACTAATGTAGAAACTTTGTACCGATTTGTTTTGTAAAAAGTGCTGTAAGAAATTATTTTTTTTTTTAATACAGTAGCTCTTAAAGTCGGCGTCAAACAGAAATTGTTACATATGTGAGTGAAATGGCTTCTCGAACAAGTAGAAAAGTAAAAAAAAAAAATAGGACGGGACTTTATTTGGAATTGATTTGTTTGTTTGCTGCTTGTATGAAGGGATGTAGTTTAAAAATGACTAGAGCACATCAATTAAAAAAAGTTATTTAGTATGTACTGCAGTATTGTTGATTTGAATTTAATGGTGGCATTAAAAGCCAAAAGGTTTGGAACGACACAAGTGCAAGTCAATCATAACTTACATTTAATTTTGGGTGAACTTTTCCTTTAATCTCAATACTAAACATTACTAATTAAATTGGTGTGTGTGTGTGTCTGTGTATGTTTGCTAAGGGTGTTTTTTACAGCTACTAACCAAATTAAGTCCTAAGGGCTAAAAACATTTTCCTGCATATGTATGTTTTATGTTTAAAAATAATACCATCTTGAAACATTTATTTGTTTACGTAATTCTTTTTTATTTTTATTTTTTAGTTTTAGCTCATTTGGGTGCTTGTGTCTGTGTGTGTGCCCTTATGTTGTTGTTTATGCACTAATTGCACTGTTCATTCTGTTAGATTCGAGGAGGTGGTGTCCCCTGGCTGTGGGTTTTGTCACATACCGTACGATGAGTTGAACATACCGTTTCCTGCTCAGCTCACATATTGCTACTGCTGTCGCCGCTACAAAGTGCCCGATGTCCTCTTCACCACGATCGACTTGCCTAATGAAGCCAACGTCACTGGGAAGGGCTGCCTGATTCAAGCCAGGTATTACATGCACAGGACATCCTGTCTAGATGCATACTGCACAGGAGATCAACAATGTATTTAGTATGCATTAATGTCATTGAAATAAGTCTCAAAGGCTATAATTTAATTAGTTTAAGCCGGCAGCTCATTATTCAGGGTTTTCAGTTTCTCATAATGACTAATAATTTCACACAAACCCATTTTTGCATCTGCTCTGAGTTTGAGTGACTTGTGTGCCATGCGTCAACTATCTTCCCATACATGTATTGATGCATTTGAGTGAATTCATAAAAACAGACATTTGAAGCAGTTTTTGTCTGGAGTGAATAATTACTTTGAATGGATATTAAGTCAAGCCCATTGCATTGTCGGATACAGGTTTCTCACATCTGGGTATTTTTCGCTATAGGCTGTGTCGGACTAAAAAGAAGGCGCAAGGAGAAGGGAACGCCACGGCCATTAGCAATCTTCTGCCATTTTTAGAGTACGAACTCCACACACAGCTGATGAACAAACTGAAGCTACGAGGCATGAATGCTTTGTTTGGTCTACGTATCCAAATAAGCGTTGGAGAGACCATGCTGCTAGGATTAGCGGTCAGTGTGCAATTACTTTTTATGTACTTTATTAAATATGGCTGTATATGCTACTGTTTTCATGCTAATAGGTGATGTTTGTTGCATCTAGTCTGCAACAGGAGTTTATCTGACAGCTTTACCCGGTCCTGGAGGAATCCAGGTTGCAGGAAAAACGCCCAGTGACATCACATACGAACAGCATATCTCTAATATGCAGAAGAAAATCAATGACACCATTGCTAAAAACAAAGAACTGTATGAAATCAACCCTCCTGTAAGTACATGTACACATCAAGTGTATTTCAAAGCTTTTATATTTGAATAAAACCCTAACCCCCCGTTGTATAGGAGGTGGTCGAAGAGATCATTGGTTCGCCGATCCCTGAGCCCCGCCAGAGGTCTCGTCTCTTTCGTTCTCATTCAGAGAGTTCAGATGAGGTTTCAGAACTAGATCTGTCCCATGGAAAGAAGGATGCCTTTGTGTTGGAGGTAAGCTGGCTGGCACACGTGGATGTGATGAGGAAATGCATTTTGCAGACTGAAGGATCTTTTTAAATTTTTTAATACTTTTTTAGATTGATGACACGGATGCTGTGGAAGATATACATGCCCTTCTGACGGATTCCCCCACCCCAGCAGGTAAACACATTGCTGGATTCGGTTCTGTTTTCTGGGCTTTATATTCATCTGTCTGTGTACCTTCTCTTGTCTTCCTTTCAGGATTCTACAGCTGCAACACTGAAATAATGCCTGGGATTCAGAAGTGGACTTCAGCTATACAGGTAGCGTTCACCTGTTGGTTTCTGCTGAGATTTTAGTTCTTGTAGATGTGAAAGCATCAACACACCATCTTCAGTCTTTAGGAAATGGACAGTGTTTTAATAAAGCCGGAATGACCAGAAGAGCCATTATTCAAACCACAGCGCAGATATCAATATTATGAGCATTATTTTATATACAGTATATGTATATATTAGCAGACAGATGAAGCTAGATTGAAAGGAAAAACATTTATTGTGTCTATACTGTTCATATAAGTTTATATGAGCTTATCGTTGTTTGGTGTGGAATCCAACATTTTTCTGCAGATGTTTACCTCTGTGAGGGTCTTCCGCCTTAACAACGCCAACTTAACCAATCAGGGACTGAATAAAGTTTTCAGTGACCTCTGTGAGAATCTGCTGAAGGTGAATACATTTTCCTATTTTCTGAACGCATTCGTCTGTATTTTTAAGATCAGTACAATCATGGTTTGATATGGACCAGCTAAACCAAACGATTGTTCTGACTGTAATATATGTGTGCTCTGCAGAGTTTGTACTTCAAACTGCGGTCGATGGTCCCCTGTTGTCTTTGTCACTTGAACTTCACCATAGCCATACCTGAAGATGAACTCATTCAGGTGAGAACACACCTGAATTTATTTCCTTGATTGTTAATATTAATATAATATTATTACTTTGCATTATGGTCTGTTTGTCCTGTTTAGATTAACCCTGTGCTGCGTCTGAAATCGCATACTGCTTAAGTAGGTACTACATTTAAAATTGAATAGGAAAGTGTTCATGGTATGCGTACTACTGAATTCGGGTGGAAGCAGTAGGTCATCCGGGTACTTCTCGCCTACTGAATTTCGATTACTATGAATTCAGACATACTACTCGCCTCGCATACTCTTTTTCGCGTACTATATAGTAGGGAAGTAAGCGATTTCGGACGCAGCATTGTTGTTTTACCGCTGTCCCACCTAATTGGTCGGTGTTGATTAATCGGCAGGTGGCAGTGACAGCTGTGGCAATGAGCTTCGACAAAGAGCAACCTTTAGAGAATGGCAAACAAAGTGGGGAAAAGACACTGATAAAGGGTTTGTTTTATGTATAGCATGCACAAAACACCTTTTTGAAAAGCAAATCCTGTGTGTTGAAAGCGTCGATTGTCTCTTGCAGCCATAACAGAAAATGACGAGCAACTTCAGTTCAATCTGGAGCTCAATGCTGAAACTTCTTCTCCCAATCCTCTCAGCTCCCCCAAAGGTAAACTTCACATACAGTCCTTTATAGCTCTTCAAATGTTTGCCATATTGCTTATATATTAGTACTAGATGCATTTTTTCAGTGAATTAAAACCAAAGCCTTAAAATACAGTTCCATTACTTGGAATAAAATAAATGCTAACTAAAATGAATTTTTTAAAAATTGTCTAGTTCTCATTTTCATTGAGTTTAATTCGATGTAATATAATAACTAAAGCTGAAACAATACCAACTGTAGACATGTGGCATTTAAAAAATATATATAAATATTAATAAAAACTACAATAGTGTAAATTATGCTAAAACAACCTTGCTCATTTTTCTAATTGTTGTCAGACTATACAAAAGATAGAAATAACTGACTTTTTAGCTAGTGAAAGTACTAGTGTTCTAATAATTTTGGCTACCACTATAATTGTTTTCTGTTACACATAAACTGTTAGTATTAAACAGTAATGTATGTGTGTATATGTGTGTTTTGCTGGGAGCACATAAAAAGGATTGAATTTAATATCTACATCGCACACTGGCTTTTCACAATATAAAGGAAAGTCCTGTTTTTCTTGGTGTGTCCCTTTAACACTGCATTGGTTTCCTATGCGTGTGTGTGTGTGTCTCAGGTCTATCGGAGGTTGGCAGCCATCCGTCAGCCAGAGGTCAGTACCTGATCCGTTTCTGAGAGTTCTGGAGGCAACTGGGTGTTTTCCTTTTAATTTCTGCTCCTTTTGTGTGTGACAGTTTGAAGTGCTGCAGCACACACCCCAGCATCATCCATTTTACCCCTTTTTTCTTTTTTTTTTTTTTTTCTTTCCTTCTTTATGTTATTTCCTCTTCTCTTTGTCCCTCTGTTGTGTGTCGTTGTGTGTGTACTTGTCTGCGGGATCTGTGACCACATGTGCACATATTTCTATGTGTGTGTGTGTGTGTGTTTGTGTCTTCGTGTTTGTCTGTGTTCGTTTCTGAATGTCTGTCTGTATATGTGTGTGTGTGTGTGTATGTCCAGCCCCCTCAGTTGATTACAGTTCCTTTGCAGACAGATGCAGCTCCTGGATAGAGCAGCTTAAACTGAAAGCTCACACCATAAGACGCGGATCGGTTAAAACAAGTAGGAGCACACACGCAAACTCGCTTACACACACAAACACATACACAACCACATAGACCCTAGTCAGAGTAAACTGCATATTTATAGGCCCAATATACTTAACATACTACCTTAATGCAATATTCCTTAACATTTGCTTGGTCTTACGCTGATTTCATTGGTGCACATTATTCCAAATTGTTGTTCCACTAAAATAATACCTTCCTATATTCACTTATGAATGTATGTATATATATATATATATGTGTGTGTGTGTGTGTGTGTGTGTGGGGTGTAACGGTTCGCAAAAATCACAGTTCGATACGATACAGTGGTGTCACGGTAATAAAAGGTGAAGCATTTTAGACGCTTCAAATGAACGTACCCTTAAGAGAGTAAGTTACATTTAATGCTAAAGTATCGGTAACACTAATAGAAACATTATTTTAGTTTGTTAGGGCAGAATGATGCAGCTCTGGTTAAACAGCTGGATGCTGGGTTGAAATGCAGCTGGATTTGGTTGTGACTTCTAAAGCCGGCTCTGATGCGCGCCCAGACTGTGCAAATAAAATGCACGCGCAAAAACACCAGAGTTACCGACCGCTTCCACGTTTTATTTTGAAATTTATACCCGCGCCGCAAGAAGTCTGGTCGGGTCCTCTACCTCTTACCGAACTGTTCAATACGAATATGCGTATCGTTACACCCCTGATATATATATATATATATATATATATAAACACAATTTTATGTGTGTTATTTACTTAAATAAATTTATTTAGTTAGTAAAATGGTTTTAATTTAATTGCATGTGAACAAAAATGGAGGTTCTGGGGATTTGAAATTCAATGTGTTAAATACGTTATATTGTTTAGTCATAGCAGCTAAGTGAAGACAAATGTACATTGCAGTATGACGTATTATCTTGTATTTCTTAAAAATCAAATGTCAAATTTAAAATGACAACTACTCTGACTACAGTCTATATATATTTCTACATGCATCCTTAAATACACGAACTCCCATGTCCTGCATCAAAAAGTGGAGAAGTCTTGCTGCCATATGCCGATCCGATCAAACTTGATTGACAGAGTGTGTTGAAAGTTGAGGTTGAGTCCTAGTGAGGAGCCGAGATGAAGACAGTTGTGCCTCAGGGATTTCATGTTTGAGCTTGTTGATGTAATGAGTATAAACAAAACACAGAGCAACCGTGTCATGGGCCTATGCAGAGTCGCATAGGATGCATTGATAGTATGACTATACAGGTTGTATAAGCCAGGGTTGAGTGCTATAGCTAAAAAAAAAAAATATATATTAATAATAAATTATATTTCATAATATATCTCATTATTTATGTAGATGCTCTGAAATGACAACTCAACAGCTACTGAAATAAAAGTAAAAGACACATTTATTACAAAATGTTTTCCACACAGTTTTTTGACTAAATGAGCATAAAAATGATTAGGAAATTTGTTAAATAAAATAAACTCCCAAGAGCGTGATTTCCTGGAATAGTCACAGAAATTTGTATAATTTAAACAATATGAATATTCTTAAAATCAATTAATGGTAATAAAAATGGCTAACAAATTATTGTTGTTATTATTTAATAATATTATTTATATAATTAAAAAAATATAAATGCCATGATGTAGTCCAGTTTTCATTAGTAGTAAAACAAATGACTGGATTGTTAATATTATTATATTAAATATTAATATTTCTGTAATTAAAATGCTGAATAATCTATTATAAACAGTCATTAGGTATTTATGGTTATTTCCAAATTTGTCCTAAATGATGGTATGTGTTATGCTCCATTGTGAAATATTTTTTGGAGGAAAATTTACTTTTTGTGAGTGATGTTCATGAAATAATATTAATGGCTTTAGTTTAACAGCTCTGAAGAAATAATGGACGTTCATTACTCAGAAAGTGTGGAAACCCTAATAACACAAAAACAGCAGTATTTGTGTATGTATTATTCGTACTGAAACATGAAAAATGTTTTTAGTCAGATTTATAAAAAATTTTTTGAGAAAGGGCTTGAATTTATTAAACTGATTCTAATATCGCTTTCATAAAATCATTGCAGTATGTTGCATGCACTCAACAAAATAATCCGAATAATATTGGATTTTCTATAGTATTCCAGTAATATTGGAATGTCGCCCAGCCCTAACTGAGTCCACTGACAGATGAAGCATTGTTTGGGAGCTGCATGCGCATTAGTGCTCTGTGTAATAATTGTGCTGCAGCGTCATGAATGATGTTTAACAGCTTTGAACTCTTTCACACTCTCGATGGAAAAAGTGTCTTTCCTCCTCAAAGCTCTTCATCCTCTGATTTACCAAGGCCGACTGAACATTCGTTCTTTCTTCCTCTGTCTCTGTATTTGCATGCTGTTTATTTGCATGGTGCAGTGCCGTTGCTTTGCTTTGATCACATGCTGCTGATCTGCAAACACACAAACGCACACATTCTTTTTCCTTGGTCACTTTGTTTGTCTCGTCACATCCGTTGGTCTTGTACAGCGCCCTCTGAAGGCCATGTCTGGTATCTTCCCACCCCCCTCTTTCTTTTCTCTCTTTTCTTTCTCTCTACCCCCCTCTCTCTCTTTCTCTCTTTCTCTCTCACTCTCTTACTCTTAACAGCATCATCTATGGAGAAGGCCAGCCCGTTGCCCGAAGGTCGCTCTCGTTCTCTTCGGTCAAATCGTTCCTACTCAGGCAGTTCTGTCGCAGTCGTCAAAATGACCCCACTCTCTTTCATTCCTGGAGCAAAGATCATCAAATACCTTGGCATCATCAACATGTTCTTCATTAGAGAGACCACCTCACTCAGAGAGGTAGCAGTCTTTAGACTAATCCACCACACGTACATTAAGACATTTGCTTATTATTAATAATAAAATGAATGTTTAGTATTTTATATAATATTAATGCAATTGAAATAACATAACAATATTGTATTAATATAAATAACAATAATAACTATTCTTAATTTTACATATTTTATATGAATTCTATTAAATAAATTAATTAATTGATTAATAGTAAAATTAAACAATATTATTATTTAATATTAAAAATGGTAGTGTTATTAAATTGTGTATGTAGTGAATACAAATAAAAATATTTAAATAATCAGCATAAATCATTAATTATTCATTTAAATGCATTATTATTAATATAATATAACGACCTATTAAGTGTTTAAATAATTAATTAATACTATTTATAATTGTAAATATAAATATTACAATATTTATAATTTGTTTAATTAATGAAAATATTGGTAATACTTTATTGTAAATTATGGTGGTGTTATTATCATGAATAAAAAATATCAGTAGTGCAAAAAACAATATAAGCTTTTTAACAATATAAATGTTATTTTAATGTAGTAAGTAGCTATTTATTTTATATTCATTGTATTATTATTGTTATTGTCACATTACATTATTATTTTTTTCCCTTATGTTTTAGGAGGGAGGTGTGAGTGGGTTTCTGCATACGTTTATTGCTGAAGTATTTGCGATGGTGCGTGCCCACGTCGCTGCTCTCGGAGGAAATGCTGTTGTCTCCTACAGCATGAAGGAGTGTGTGTTTATGGAGAACCCTAACAAGAACCAGGTCAATACATGCGCACACACACACACACTCAACCCATCACGTTTGTTCGTTAGTGCTCATGTTGTGTGCTTTACAGGCGCAGTGCCTAATCAACGTCAGTGGGGACGCTGTTATTTTCGTCCGAGAATCTGAACTGGAGTCGACTTCGGTACAGCCACAGTCGGCCACCACACACACCTCCAACGGCGGGGAAGGAACGTGAACTTACACACACACACACACCAGTCTTAACATGAACCATGCCATTTTAAAGCAGTGTCACGCTAAATTTACCAACCAAATCTCCAAAAAGAAGAGAAAGTCTAGTCCTTATTGGTTAGTTCTCCAAAGTGTCATATTTTAGACTGGCCAATATTTTGCTTTATTTCAGAACGACGTTTTAAAGTCCCCTCCGTCAGACGCCTTTCTGAAAGGTCATCTGCCATGTTTCTATATGTTGGCCGTTGTTGTTCACATTCCATTTTGTCCAAATGTGGCGGAGGCAGCTACCAAATCCAAAAGGTCTATAAAATTCGTCTTTGTGTCTTTGTCAACAGCTCTTTAAATGGCCATGTTTTGTATTTAACTAAAGGAATAAACTACTGATGCACTCTCATGGACCTCCAGGATTTTAAATACTGGTTTTAAATAAGACACTTCCTGTCATGTCCTACTGATCTCTTCAGAATCATGTCAAATGCTGGAAACGTTTGTTTGCTTTCATGTGCCACAATGTATGCTTTTTTTTTTTTTTTTAATCATAAATGTTTGGGTCGGACTTCTGCAAGGCCGGTCCGGTTCTCTTGCATGTGCAATTCCAGTTAATCATGTCGAGAAAGAGATATTTTAGGGCAGAGTTGTGTTCACCGTGGACTGACACTTGAATGTACAGATGACAGGTCTGGATATGAGGTGGGCGGCGGCTCTGTTTATGTGTTGACTGACTTTTAATGCTATTGTTTTGTATATGTGTTTGCCTGAGGACAAATCAAAATTGCACATTAATAAGATATAATTGAATAAAACTACTATTGCTCCAGTGTGTTTAGTCTGAATTCTTCAGCTTTTGAATTAACGTATAATGAATTGAATTTCTCGTTCTCTAAAATATTATAAGTGCAATGAATGCTGAATAATTTGCCCAAGAGACAGTTATGTTTGTTTCGTGATTTAATCCCTTGTGATTTTTGAGTCAAGGAGGCTAAATTAAGACTACTATTATGTATTTCCATCTGAGCCTCTAGTAGTCTCCAGACCTCCACGTCCGCATACTGACCTACACCAGTCAGCCAATCAGGTTCACGTCCCTGAGCGTGGCGTAATTAATATTCATGAGTCAATTCTTCGCCATAGTAGAAAGCAGTGGTTGGCGAGCAGCGCCCTTTCCTGCGAGTCAGCCCTGTGCATGCAAACCGCTGATCTCCATCTTAAGGAGAATCCTGCTCTATCCGTTGCCTTTAGGAGTTTCATGTGCAAAAATGGGAGATATATGGCTGCCGAGGCACATGTTCTTGTGGTGCCTGTCTGCTATTTATATGTTTGCCTTCGCGTCTCTTTACGTGCAGATTCCAGGTGAGTTGGAAGATTAGTTTAACTTGCAAGTTCATCAGTGACACATGCAGTAAACAACATACATTTTAAATGCACATGCTCATCTATGAATATTTTAGGAAAGTTAATAGTATGTTGAAGTCTACAGGATGTTTGCTGCAGTACTTCCAGGGCTGGTGGTGTACAAGAGATTAAAAGTATTGTTTTAAAGGACCCGTATTAAATGTCTTGCAGAACTTTATGTGCAAAACATCTCGCATTAGATAGAGCATGTTGACGCCTGTTCAGAAACATGCACTGTATCTTAGAGCCACTTTCACTTTAAAAGGAAATGCATTCCATGTTTTTTCAGCTTTTAGCATGTAGATTTCAAACAGTACAGTACATTGGAAGCCAAAGTGATTAAGATACTAGTATTTTCAGCATCTAATAATGGTTTCAAGTCAGATATTTCTATATTTTGCTGTAGTGTGTCTGTAGGTTTACATTTCCAAACATTAAATTTGCCATTAATTGTAATAATCCAGTGAAATTATTGTCTCGACAACAGCCAGAATTGATCTCATCCTCATCCAGTCTGTCTGGAATGGCATGAAAATCTAAAACTTGACATAAAATTACTCGCATTTTAGATTCTGCACCATTTTTAGGTACCAAATCAAAGCTTATTTTGTGTCTCTGAGCTTGTGCACTCTCTGCTGTCTGTTTTTAGGTCTGTATGGGAACGAGGGTGTGCTGCCGGCGCGATGGCAGCTGCGGGTATCTGGGAAGAGTCTCGTGGAGCAGCTGAAGGATTCTCCCACGCTGCTGTGGTTTGGTCCTCGTCTGGGTTTGGACACGCAGCAGTGCATGGAGCTGCTGAGTCTGATTGGAGCTCTGCTCAGTTTAATGACTCTGGCTCTGCCGGTGCTCAGAGACTGCAGAGTCTTCCTGGTGCTCTGGATACTCTATATTTCCCTCTACCAGGTACAGACTCCCTTCACACAGTACTGACCTCACTAGTGATGGACCCGTGTGCAGATGCTTCTGTAACAGAAAAAATGTGGCCTATGGCTGATAGCAAAAAAAAAAAAAAAAAATCCCCACCATAAATTTTGGCAAAAAAATAAATGAATGTCTGGAAACTCCTTGTACCAGGTTATTGCAAGTACAGCTATCTGCAGATTGGGGCGGGAATGAACCTGGAGTGGGGCTGTACATGTCGCTCCGCCCATATTTGCTCTGATTGGCTAGGTCGACTTTCATAGGCGTATATGATAGAAAATGCTCAGAGTTGGTGTAAAACAGTAGTGCATGGATTTATTTGCGAATCACATCAGTTGTTAAAGCTGTGCACTATGTTCAGTCCTCTCCAGTTAAAGAGAAGTGTCTAATTCCACACAAATATGAGCTTAAACAGCTCCGTCTGATAATTATTATGAATACTTAGGAGCATATTTTTCTGAGAAATGCATAGGATTTGCATCCTGGCTCAGAGAAGCAGACTGTGCGTCATGATCTTTAAACAATAAATGATGGATAAAAGTTTAAGGTGTGAGGTATATAAATGTATATGTTTGAAACTTGATGACATAAACACTGTATTAGCAACTGTACTGAAATAAGTGCATGATTCGAAAGTTGCGTTCGTTACTATAGCAACAGAGGAGTATGTTCTTCCAAAATGAATTCAGAATTATCTGGTATAAATAAAATGTTTACTTTAAAATAAAGAGGAGCATCATGTTTTTGTGAAATATAGGAGAGGGAAAAGTCTGCAATGTAGTGAATAAATAAATAAATATATATATATATAATATATTACATATTTTTACGTATTTACATAATATATTATTTTACATAGATTTATTATTATTGTTATTTTTAGCTATCTTTAAACCACACTGTATTTAAAATGTAATTATATATAAAAACAAATTTAGATTACAAAATATATTTTTCTTTAAACTGTCTATGCTGTATGATATAACATCTAATTTTGTAACATACTGTATATATCAAAGGATCAAAATTTGATGAAAATTTAAAAATCAAAGTTTTCATTTGCACAATATATGGGTGCATACTCTCTATATTTATTATGCATATATAAATACAATGCTTCTTGTTTGTTTCTGAAGGTGGGCCAGGTCTTCTTATACTTTCAGTGGTGAGTATGAGATTTTCTCATAATGTTATGTTAAGTGTTCATATTCCCCAAATACAGTTCGTTACTGTATGTACTGTCCACGGTTTTGTTTAACAGCTTTACATCCTTAGCGACAAAACAAAGACACTCAGAGTGTTATTTGCAGTAGTTTCACGTCTGTGTTAATGTGAAATGACTTCAGCACATCAGAAGCCAGAGTTAAATGTGTCAAACCTCTTGATCTCAGGGATAACCTATTGCTGGAGATGGGCTTCTTGGCCATTCTCATCGCTCCTCTGAAAATGCCCTGGTCCTCAAAGGTGCGTCTCCACGACAGCGTGACTTTCTGGCTGGCGCGCTGGCTGCTGTTTCGGCTGATGTTTGCGTCGGGGGTCGTCAAACTGACCAGCCGCTGTCCCACCTGGTGGGGCCTGACCGGTGAGGAAGAATAAATCTGTGTCCACATGTTCTGGATTTGCTCCTGGTGTCCCACAATGCAGTTCTCTGAAATGTCATTTTTGAAAGCAAAAGCTATTAATTTTAATGAACGACTAAGAATTAAAACATTTTTGCGTTACAGTAGAGTAAAAAATATATTTTCACCCTCAAAACGTAAAAAATTAAACATGCGGTTTAATCAAGACTTTCAAAATCTTTTATAAAAGGCTCTATTTTATTATTATTATTATTATTATCGTTTATAGTTATTTTTAAGGATGGCTCTGGTGGAGCAGGGTTTTTTGATGGAAGAATTTTTTTTATTTTTATTAAATTACATTTATTTAATATTTTAATTTCCACCTGCATTTCTATAATTAAATATTATGTTAATCCTAAGATTTATTTGCAATCTTAAATGTTTAGGCAACTGATGTTTCTCCATAATCTGGGGTTTAAAGTGAACTTTATTTACCTATTTAGTTATTCTTTTAATTTTGTTTGTATTTATTTATATTTAGTGCTGTCAAACAATTAATCGTGATTAATTACATCCAAAAAAAAAAGTTTTTATTACATAATGAATATACACAGTACACTATATGCACATTTATTATGTATATATAAATATACACACATACAGGATATATTTAGAAAATCTTTACAATTATGTAAGTTTTATATATATATATATATATATATATAATTTTTTAATATATATATATATATATATATATATACACTCAACAAAAATATAAACGCAACACCTTTGTTTCTGCTCCGATTTTTCATGAGATGGAC
>JAUCMU010000036.1:16027613-16044142 GCA_032275025.1 Enteromius treurensis
AAGTTGGATCAGCCTGTAGTGTGTTCTTCCACTTCAATTTTGAGTGTGACTCCAAATCCAGACCTCCATGGGTTAATAAATTTGATTTCCATCGATCATTTTTGTGTGATTTTGTTGTCAGCACATTTAACTATGCACATTCACACAGAGAGAGAGAGCGAGAGAAATATGGGGAATATGTGTAGAATTGAAAAGAACTGCGAATATAAATATATGTATAGAGAAATATGAAAAAAAACAACAACTATATTTTACTGCTGTTCTTTTCAATTCTACATTCTTAAATTCACATGTAAAAAATCCAAGTCAGCTTCCTGTTTGGTGTCACAGTTCAAATTTAATTCAAATTCAGGAGTTCCTTTATCAGTGAACTCTTTTACTTTGATCTTGTTTTAAGTTCTGTCATTTTCTTTCCTTTACATGCACTTTGTAATTGGTTTTCTTTGCATTAACCGGCTTCTTATCTTAATTAGTTTGACACTCTTTGTTCACTTGATTAGATAAGCAACGCCCCAATGCATCATAAATGTACACCGAATTGAAATTAGGCCGGAGAGTAGCAGCCAGGTTTCTAAATCACTCCGTCCCAGCATAAGCCCTTATAAGCCTCTGCCCCAAGCTAAAGTCCTACTGTTTCACTGCTCCATTCATACCCTACAGACTCAGGTGGAAGATTACACACACACACACACACACACACACATATGGAAGACAGCGCACAGGGTGAAGAGTCTTGAAGATTGTAGAGGACGAATAGAAGACTTATTGTGATGTTTTATTCTGAAGACTAGGAGGAAGTCTGTGAGTTTCAGGTTAAGAGAGAGAAAGAGATTGTTGAGGAGCGTTCCCACATTAGAGCCCCGCATGGGGCCTGAGAGAGATGTTAGCGTGCACAAATAACAACCTTAATCGCACAAACTGTTAAGAATGATGTTGCAATCCACTCTGCAAGAAGCACATTTTTAAAAAACAGTGCTAGAGGGGCTAATTTGGGGTGAAAGCCACCTTACATAAATTCCTCGTGCCCTTGTGCAAGTTTGTGCTCAAAAGAGGATTTAATTTCCAGTTGAACATTAAAGTCTTAAATCACTTGGTGTTTGTGACCTCGCACCATCAGTTTGACCTTTTCTCACATTAGGCACACACTGCGTGTTCAGATTTATTCTGTAAGCTTGTTTCGCTTTTGAAGGCCACAGACTCATTGTTCAGAGGAGGAACGAGCCTCTGCCCACCAGGAGGGGGAGACACTGAGATGGTGTTTAATCAGGCTTTGGGATCAGATCTGACATCATTACATCACCAAAACCAACAGAAGTTGAAGTGACCCTCAAAAGGTATTTGCACACTAAGTTATACCAGTAAAATTAAAAATGAATTATATTAACAAATACAGTGTTTTTTTTAAGCATAAGTAAGTGGATTATTTATGAAGTCAGTATCTTAATCAACAGCCAGTGTCTAAATCTTGTATGTTCGTTTTTTTTGTTTTTTCTTCTTCTCTCTATTACTTTACCATTTA
Organism: Enteromius treurensis; assembly: GCA_032275025.1. NCBI lineage: Eukaryota > Metazoa > Chordata > Actinopteri > Cypriniformes > Cyprinidae > Enteromius > Enteromius treurensis. Next base: position 16,029,133 of record JAUCMU010000036.1, read on the forward strand.
AATTTAGCTTACAGTGTGCTTGTATATTAATGCTACTTAATTCAGTACATTTTATGTCATGCAATTTAGGTTTAATGCAATTGAATGCCTATATTTGGAGTTATGTGGATTGTGTGGCAGGTATGTTCCAATATTGCATCTTGTAACTCTGTCAGAAATAGCTTGATCGCGGTCACGATGAGGAAATATGAGAAACTACGTTACAGGTGGCACGTCTCTCTCGCGCTCACTGTGCCAAATGCAGACAGTCAAGTGACACACACTATCTCAGAGAACTACAGGTCACACCCACACACACACACACACGCTCACACACACACATACGTGGCAAGCCACTTAAGCATATATCCTGCAACTAACTACTATGTGTTGTTGTTATTAGTTTTATTAAAATTGCAGTCTGTAACTTTGTGTTTGAAATGTATATAATAAGGGAGTACACCATGAATCGAAACCGTGCTTGCCCTGAATCACTACGGTACACCTAAAAGAAGTGTTTATATTTGACTATTTTGATAGGTTCGCGTGGGAAATCACTGCAGAGGAGCCCGGGAACTGCATGATACGTCATAGACATAAACAGACAAAAGTAGTTCCGGCTACTATGTTTTTCCACCCCTGCAGTTCTATTTATTAACCACTAGACCGCCAAATGTTACAGACTGCAGCTTTTATATTCAGTTATACTAGTAAAGCAACTCAATAAGGACGTGTTTTGTTTTCGATTTCGCTAGTACCCATTGCTAACAGTTCATGCTGGATGCAGCATCAATTGCTGCTGTTGTTATTTATCAGAACTTAACAGAATTTGTCTCCAGTTCTATTCAAAGTTATATTTATGAAGCTTACCAAGTCTTTTAAAACTGGTCACTTTGATTTGGTTGTTGTTGTTTTTGTTCAAAGGACTTTACATTTTATATCTTAAGCTTGTATTTTTATTTATATTTCGCAATTTTTATAATATATTTTGATGTTCCTCTGTTGTGACAGTAAAAGAAACAAGTTTCTTTTTAAAATGCATGATCATATTATGTTTGTTAAAACTCTGAAATAACTACAAATAACTAATGTTAGGAAAATCGGTTTATTTTTTGTTGCACGCTTCCGAAATAAAAAAAAAAGTAATAAATATCGGCCGATATATCGGAAAATTGAATTTTAAAACCATATTCAAATATTTGTATTGGTATCCGCCTTCAAAATCATTTAACGGTCAGGCTCTAATAAGTATTACTAACAAATATGATCAATAACAAAGGTCCTTTCACATTGAGTCCACAATTTATATATGCATTTTTTCCCCTTCATATTTTTCATATTTGTCATCTTTTCACAGAAAAAATTGAACCTGATCCAAAAAAAATGTATAGTGGACAAAAGTATAATTTGTCAGCATAATAAAAAACGTGTTGCCCTACATATTTTTTTAACTTGTGAACATTTCGGGCTGTGTGCAATGACCTTAACGACAGATACTAGCAATAAATGTTAAACTGGCGTGCCATAAACATACGTTCTTAAATTTTAACTTGGTAATCTATGTGATGTCTGCATTGTGTGTTTATATAAAAGTGATGGTAACACACTTTACAGTAAGGTTTCATTTATTTGCATTAGCTCACATTAAACCATACATAAATCCACAACATTTATACACTGTAAACTCGTGAACAACTGTAGTTAATTAACTAGCATTATCAAAAGATTAATAATTAATGTAAATATATGGTTTCACATTGCTTTGAGGATGGATTAACTTATGTTAATGCATATGAAAAATGCGCACGAACACTACATAAACCTTAGTGTTCGTCATATTAAATACTGAGAGTATCGATTGGTGTTTTTTATAATGCAGCATCTATAGAAGCGAGCGCGAGCTCTCTCACCTGTTGCGCAGCGGCAGCGCGAGTGTTTGCAGAGGCAGCAGAAACACACAGACGAGCAGCAGAGACTTCATGATCCTCTACAGTCCCACTCAGAAATAATGATGTTCCTCAGATCAGACCGAGATGCGCAGCTGTGGAGGAGAGAAAAGAGAGCCGTTCACTCACAAAGTCCTTACGCTGAGAAGAAACTTGGTCACTTCTTTAAAAGACTCACTAATGTGCTGAGGATACCGGTGTATCCAGCTCAGTTCATTTAATAATCCCACAGAGCTGAAATCGCGGGTTTTAAAGCTCCTGTGCGTGAAGGACTCTGGTTGATGTGGCTGGAGAAACTCTCAGTGCTGGCTCAGAAATCTTGAGTCTATCGTGGATGGAGCTGATGCTAAAATACCGAGAGGGAGGAGACTCGAATACTGACACTCTACATGCTGCACTTATGAGTGCATCCTCCTTACAGCAAATTAATATTATATCATGATCCATGTATGACTGTGCGTTTCCTATTAATACTTCTGAGACTCCCCAGCTGCTACATGTCAAGCTTTATTTCACAGAGCAAATACCGAATGAGGAGGCGTGGCCAATATGCTAATATATGATAATAACGGTATTGTACGTTTTTTTTTTTCATCTTTACAATACGCATATACTGTAGGTCTATAAGATTATACTTTTATAATGTATGTAATATGTTGACTTATATGTAATGTTATACTATTATAATGTAGTGTGTGTGTGAGAGATATATATATAAGAGATAGATAGATAGATAAATAGATATTTTTTAAATAAGAGATAGGATGTTTTGGTAAAATACAATAAAATACATTTATATATTATTTCAATTTCTTTCATGTGTTTGGTGCACAAAATAAAACATTAAGTCAAATTATTAATCGCATCTAAAATAAAAGTTTGTGTATTGATAGTGTATGTGTATAGTGTAGATATATATACACACACATGCATGTTTAAGAAAAATGTTACGTTCATATATTTTATGAATATAAATATATACATGTAAATATTTTCAGTGTGTATTTATACATAAGAAAAATAAACAGAACACATATATTAGGTAAACAAAACTTTGGATGCAATTAATTGTTTGACAGCACAAATTCAAATCCTATTTTGCTCTGGTCTTCATTTATTGAGGTATATAGGAACATAAGATTTAGGAAGGCTGGTTCTTGAGAGAAATATTGTTTCAAGTGTTAAGCTTTTGTCAGGTCTTTAACTCTGTGTCATGATATAAAAATACAGTTGTGCTGTTCAGGTGTGACAGAGAGGCTTAATTTAAAGGTCAGAGACGAGGTGTTTGGTTCACTGTGTCCTGTGCTCTTTTAAAGAGGATTTTGAGCTAATGTTGATGAGGGTCAGTCTCCGCGAGTGTGGTTCGGCTTCTCTCTTGTGAATCTAGTTTAAGGTCATTTCACTGTTATACTTGGGCCTCAGTGTGATTTCTGGAGCAATCCAAGTGTCTACATTTTATATTGGCACTAAACAAGTATTTTCGATTGTCGTTTGGCATGATTATGTTTTTTTAGCTGCGCTGCATAAAGGTCAAGTTTGTTTTTATGTGAGTGTATTCAGAGGGCATATGTCTGTATAAGAGCTTAGGATGTTTATTGCGTCTCAGTCTCTTAAATTATGTCATAAACTTGGGGGTCTCATTATATGGAAAATGCTATTTTATTATATTCTGGCAGTTGCATTTTATAGCAATATATTATGGGTGTAAAATCTTATTTTTGTGTTTTTGCTTTACTCTTTTGACGTGATTGTAAATGATTTGCAGGACACACTCTTGTTTTCATGCACATAAATAATTAGCATTAGCCCTTGAACTGGTTTGGTTTCGGAGTGTGTGTGTGTGTGTGTGTGTGTGTGTGTTTGTTCTGCGTCATGGGTCAGACAGCAACAGGATACGCTTGCATTCATGCCTCGGTTCTCTCAGATAGAGCTGCCTGCTTGCGTGTGTAAGTGTATATTTGTGTGTCTGTCCAAGTGTCTCTCTTCTCTTCATTATTATACACTGTAATTTAAAACTCAGCAGTTTTACTGTAATCCTATTATAACAATATCGTCAATAATTTAGATGGTGTATTGTTGCTGATTAAATTCAGATGAGTGCTAGATTCATCTCTGATCCATCTAAATCAGATATTTCCAATTCGCTCCAGATATGCATTTAATTTTTTTAACTGAAGACGCATAAATAAATTGCATATTTTAAAACACTATTTGATAAGTCATATTAATATCTAGTATAAAAATTAATAAAATTAACCACACATTAATTTTTCAATAATAAGTATATTTATTTAAATTAAGACTGAATTTGGAACCATGTTAACTAGTATAAGTATTTTAATTTAATTTTTTTTGCCTATGTTTTTTGCTTGAAAACCACACAAATAAAGGTTTTTAAAATGTAATCAAACAGTCCTTAATTTTGGTTACAAGTTGCAAATCATACATAAAATTAATACTCAAAAATTTATTTTTGACCTCCTGAAGTAGGTTTTATTTTGTACCCTAAAAAGTACCTCTGATCCAACACACTTATAAACTGAACACAATATAGAGAACCTGTTTGCTGTCAAAAGCTCACTGAGAGTGACTGTAGTATTTTACTAGTAGTCTACTGCACACAGTTACCTTCCCTCCCTCTCACCCCGTTTACTCCTCCAATCTCAGCCCATCAGCAGGTGCCCTGAAAGATGAATCAACCAATCAAATCCGTGCACTTAGGAGATGTTTCAATGGTCAAGGTCTTTATTACAACTTCTTATCCAAACACTGCTTCACAAGGTTTCATAATGTAGTGCTAACAGCCCTTTGGAGTCAAGTCTTTTGATGAAATATGTGTGTGAGCATGTTTCAAATCTCCATTACTCTAGTGTTCAGCAGATTTCAGGGTAATAGGAGTGTGTCCTAAAGTCTTTTTCAGTGAGTTTCCCTTTGCTTCCCTCTGCTGGAGCTAAACATTTATGCTCACTTAATGCTTTGACAGCCTATGTGGCTTAAATAGTATTGAAAATTACTAATATCACCGTATAATTTAGGATTGATAGTTGGTCTGCCTTTCATACTACTCATACTATTTAGTAAGAGCAGTATGCTACAGTATATCAGACTAGACCTGTGAAAAGTACAGCATCGACTGTGTGTGTTGTTCCTCCAGGAGTGTTTGACATGTCTTCTATAGCATGTACTTTGTATAATACGTGTATTTTCTTTATATGCATGGATGGCTGATATTTCTACTTTAGTCTAAATATGTGGTATACAACAGCACTCTTCACTTGGGTGTATCCTGCAGTGCCACATGCTTTACTTGTCATGATCATTTGGCTGAACTCATTTTTTACACCAACATGCAAAATAACTGATTTGTTAATTACCTGGAATTAAAAACGTCGTTAGGTCATGTGACCGCAGTCTAGCATTTAACAGTCTAGTTACTGTTTAAATTTTGCATAAGCTACTGAACGACATAGTATAGCCCAGTGTTTAATACAGTGTATAATAGTGTACCAATATAATATATTGTGTGTTGTAACAGTGTCTGTCGTCCCAAAATCCAGCTCCTTCTTACTTTGCACAAGATAAAAAAAAAAAAAAAGTAATAAATACACTGATGCAACACAATGTTTCAATGTGATGTGTGTGCGCGCACCTGGTATTTATCACGTTATGGGAACCAATTGTCCCCACAAAGATAGCAATACCAGTAAAGTTTGACCATGTGGGGACATTAGTTAGGTCTCAGTGAGGAAACAAGCTTATAAATCACACAGAACGAAGTTTTTTGAAAATGTCTGTAGTTTCCTGTTAGGGGGAGGTTTAGGTCAGTGTAGGACAATACAACATACAGTCTGTACAGTATTGGAGAGACCCCATAAAACATGGAAACACAACGTGTGTGTGCGAGTGTGAGTGTATAAACGGATCTAATTCCTCTTGGAAACCAGTCAGACCAGCTCTCCACGGTGTGTATTCATGTGCATATTTCTAATATCCTCGGGGCTGTACATTTATGAATGCTTAGGATCGAGGAGAAACATCTGATCTCTCTCTTTATCCTCATTTTCATAGTCTTTCCAGAACACGAACAAAAACTAAGCCCATATAAGACCAAGGCTGTATAATATCACGGTATCTACTTAGAGGTGTTCTGTGTTAATTAATAATTGAGATGAAGTTATGATCAAGTCAGAAAAACGATGTCTGTGTGACATGAAGTTTGTGAATTACACAAGTTAACATGAATTTAGTAGCTCAGTATCGGTGTACAGTAGCACAGTGATTTTAATTCCCTTTCTTCACAGCAAGTCCTAACAGTCACGACGGGATGCGACTGCATCGCTTATCGGTCAGTTGAGTTGTCATTAAAAAATTAAATAAAGCGTAGTTGACATGCGGCCAATCAGGTTTGAGCAGCGGATTATAGACCAATGGGATTTCACAATGGGCGGAGAGAAAGATGAGTCACGTGATCAATAAACATCCTACGCGTACTGCTACAGTCACGACTCTTGGATTAAAAACTCGGGAAAAGAAGAAAGAAATCTTTTCTTTTTTTCGTATTATCGCGTCACACCCGATGATAACTTGATGTAACGTTTGTGATTGATTAAAAAATGCACAGTCCAAAAGTTTGAGGTCGGTAAGATTTGTAGCGCCTTTGAAACGTGTCCTATCCCCACCACAGCTGCATTTATTTGATAAAAAAACAAAACAATTTAATGTTTTGTGTTTTAATATATTTTAAAATGCCATTTAATCCTTTGAAGCAAAGCTGATATTTCAGCAGCCATGTTATATTATTTTATATTATACTTGAAACTGTGCTGCCAAATATATTTATCTTTTCTAACATTGGAAATGTTTTTACTGTCACTGATAAAAAAAAATTGTGGTCAATTGAAGGCATTCTTGATGAGTTATAGTAGTATTTTTTTATCAGGGGGGGAAAAAATGACCCCAAACTTTTAAATGATAGTATAACATTTTGGAAAAAGCACCCCTCCCTAACTGTGTTTTTTTTCCCCTATGCAATGTGGCAGACAAACACACCAAGAGGGAATGCTGCCATAATTTTTCAAAGTACAGTTGAAAGCTCCCAGATTCCTAAGAATTGCATCTCGTTGAAAGGTCATGTGGCCACTGGCCAAAAGAGAATCGCTCACGTTCACAGTTGGCACTGAAAAACCCTGCGCTGTCCAATCAGAGCTCAGTCTGAAGTTGATTGACACGTTCTAATTCTACTAGGTCAAAACATCAAAGGGGTTCTTCATGTAACATCAAAAAGGAACTGTTCTAAATAGTGCACTCTATGTGACGTCCATTAGGTCTCCCGTGTCCATTAGGTGTCCCAGCTCATGCTGTGCCTTCTTGTGAAGACCTCACGTGTATATTCCCTGTGTTTGTGTGTCAGTGTGTAAGCACGGCGATGAGCTCGTCGATCGGTGCCGTCTCTGAGGGCTCCAGCAGTCTGAACATGTGGCTGAAGGTGATGAAGTGTGTGAAGAGCGTGTTGAGGTGTGGGTGTATCTCCACTGCGATGGCTTCCTGGTAGTGAGCGCTGAACAGGTGAGCCAGCGTGCGGAAGAGCATCACAAAGATCTTCTGAATCAGGAACGTGAATCCAGAAGGGAACGATGAACCTGAACGCAAACATACACCGTCACTTCAGTGTGTTCAGATCATTTCCAGTAAGTAAATTCTGATTGTGAGAACTTCATACCAGCTTTGGTGGGAAACACACGCTCATCTGTGAGTATCTCCTGAATGTAGGACAAGGCGTAGTCGATGTATACCGGAGCCGAACACTTCAGTTTCTTCCCTTGATCATCCGTCCATTCATACATACTGAGAAAAAAAAACAGACAAAAAATTGCATTTGTCCCTTGCAATATTTTAGGTTTTTACCTTTATGCACTATTTTTTTCTTTAAGTAAGTTTTTAATACTATAATGCAATATTTTAGATTTTACTGTATAGTATTTCTGCAGCTGATCATTAATAAATGACTAAATGATTAACTAATGACTCTAAACTCAGCCCAGATCTTCTGACTGATATCATGGGGTGTGCTATATCTTTTCTAACTGATCCAAATTAAGGTTTTCATAAAAATAAAGATTACAAATCATTAAACTCCCATAGACTTCCATTCACGGATTGTTCAGATGAGCCAAGACTCTGCCAGCTCCAACTGTCAATAGAATCAATCAGACTTCCCTTCTATGTACTTTTTCTAACCAATTTACCATCCTTTATGCTTCCACTCTATCTAAATCATGCTATCAACATACTTATGTTAGAAACACTCTAATCATGCTAAATTGCATGCTAGTAACTAGCTTATTATGCTAACAAAATGCTAGTAATTAGATAATCATGCTAGTGACATGCTAATCATACTAGAAACATGCTAGCAACAAGCTAATCATGCTAGTTACATGCTACTTTCTATCTATCTGTAATCTGACTTTATCATATCACGGAATGTTCAGATGAGCCAAGACTCTTCAGACTCCAACTGTCAAAATTAAAATCTAAACACACTGCAGCCAATTAGAATCAATCAGACTTCCCTTCTATGTACTATTTCTAACCAATTCCAGCTCATATAAGCTTCCACTCTATCTAATACTATTTCTAATCTATCTAAATCATTCTAGCAGCATGCTAGTCATTCGGAAGTCATGTCATGAACATGCTAGTTACTTGCTAATCATGGTCTAAACATGCTAATCACTTGCTATTAATGTTAGTAACATGTTAGTCACTTGCTAATCATCCTAGAAATATGCTGGCGACATGCTAGGCACTTGCTAATAATGCTAGCGACATGCTAGTCACTTACTAGCCATGCTAGAAACATGCTAACGACATGCTACTCACTTGCTAAACATATTAGCGATATGCTAGTAATATGCTAATCATGTTAAAAATATGTTAGCTACATGCTGATCGTGCTAGCGACATGCAAGTAACCAGCTAATCATGCTAGAAAAATGTTGTCAACATCTAACTCTATATTAACTTTTAAACATTGATTTTACAAGTGCTTTAAATTTTCAAACTAAAGTTAAGTTTGTCTTGATTAACTTTTTTCGTTTAGTTTAATTATACAGTTGCATTTTTTGCTATATTCTTGGTGTTTTCACTGCCTGTGACAATAAGGCTAATTATTTAATGTTTTTTTTTAAATTAATACTTTTTTTTTTATAATTTGCTGATGCGCATGCTGATTGTCATCATTGGGAGTTAATATCTGCATTCATATCTGTACTACTAATAAATATATGTATGTGCATGTTTATGTTGTTTGAGGACTCAAATTTTATAATGACATGAGTATGAAATAGGTATTACAATATGAAGGTGATTTTTGAGGACATTTTCAGTGTCCCCATAATTAAAAAGGCTTAAAAAAACATAATAAATGGTGTTTTTTTGAAAATCTAAAAATGCACACAGTTTCCTGTGATAGGTAGGTTTTAGGTGTAGAGTAGATGAATGGCCAGAACACAGTTTGTACAGTATAAAAACCATTACACCTATGAAGAGTCCGCATAAACCATATGTATATATACTCTCACACTCATACACACACACATATATATATATATATACCATACTGACTACAGAGCTACTACTATAAAACTGATAGTGTATTGTTAACTATAATAAACTCTTGCTTAGGAAATGTTTGGTAAGGTCTACATATGTCACATTTTCCTGCGTGTGAATTAAGTTAGTCTCTTTCATCTAGCTGTAATGAGGTGTGTTTGTTCTTCTCACATGTTTCCTGAGTTCTTGGCTGCCGGACACGTGGTCATTGAGCAACAGTCAGACAGAGCGCTGAAGAAGAGGGTTGTGTGCTGGAAAAACGACACCGCTAGAAGAGATGGTAAGATGAGTTACACACACAGAGCCTAACAAACCCCAAATCTGATGCATAGTGCAAAACAACAATTACTTGGATCTCAAACTGTGTGTTTTGTCTTTGCATATAATATCTTTGTGAAGTTAACTGTAAGTGGGTGGTTCCAGGTCAGAATAAGTGAAGCTGCAGACCAGCCTTTATTCAAATGTCTAGATATGTGAGCCAAGCCCAACACATTCCCATCATTCCTTTACGTGTTTCTGAACATTATACATATGTTGGGAAATATTTGACATGTTTCCGTCTAGTCTATTGTTTCAGCCCTGAATTGCTCACTTTTGAGTGTGTCATAGTTTTTTTAATCGCTGGGTGTTTAACTGGCATTACGTGCACACTGACTTGTATGTGTGTATTTCATTTATGCTGTATACACACACACACACACACACTTTTTGCAAAAATATTACTTTTATTCAATTTTAGTACGGTTGTTCCTGGCATTCATTTTTTATATTTAGTTTGTGTGTTTGAACGCTCACTGTTTGTTGCTATCCACTCTTGCTGGTCGAGGCCGTGTGGCAAGGCAGAGAGGGTCAGAAGATCAAGATCAGTGATGCGTCTGGACAGGAAGTGATCTTTCAGGTAAGGTTTGACCTCAGCGGATGGGACTAAATGCAGACTGTTATTCTTTCTGTAAACAAACACAGTCCACAGATTATTCGAAGAGAATCCACAGCAGAGTAATTTTTTACATTTTGATAAAAGCTCTTTTTATATACACACATTTACCCTAAACACTAATGAATTGTACACAGTATGACCAGGATCGGAGGGTAATTTTAAGCATTTACGAATTTAGTGAATGAGCTTTTATCCAAAGTGACATACAAAAAAGGAGCCAACAATATTTGTAATGTATGACGGCAGCTTTATTTAAGCTGGAGAAGTCTGATGCGCTCATGTATAGTCGCAGTATGTGCCTGGCTGGCTTTGCCATGTGAAATTCTTTTGCATTGAGCTCGTCTGCTAGTTAATTTGTGTTCGAATAGTTAGGCTGTTGAGCAAATAGAAAACAGTTTGCCAACACACACAGTGTGACGTTACACAAGGACACACAGGGATGTAGTTTGTCGTGTGTGCACATGGGGCTGGTTGATTAATGTATATGTGCTGAAGGAGGCTGTGTTTTAGTGAGCAATCAGCACATTCTTACTGGAAAGAGTGCCGTTTTCTACTGTAGGGACGGTGCTTGTCATTTTCATTCATGCAAATGAGAAAAACCACACACACACGCTGACCTGACGGAGCGCTCAGAGTGTGTGAACGCAGAGAAAGCAGACTTGAATTCAGCCTTAAAATAACTGATAGTGTGTGTTTGAGATGGCGGCCTTGGCTTGACTGGTTAAAACAGGCTGTGAGGTGGAATAGGATACTTACAGTAGGCCACACTTATACAATCTGCACATGTTGTTGCATTTTTGTATATTGCACACACAGATGTTTTTGCTCATTACCAAGTGATGTAAGCATCGTCGCCTTTTTAAAACCGATGAGATTCACAACACACCCTGTTGCATTATCGGATGATTATGTCTAAATCGGCCACTCTGATGAGAGGTATTTTTAGTAAGATCCCTCAGGTATCACCTGCAGCACATTTCATTACTGTACTATTTGCTGTGGACACTTGAGGAGATGTAATGCTTTTTTTTTTAAAGAAATAAAGATGGCACTGTGGTCACTTATAATATACATGGGTAGTTGACATATCAATGCTTCGTATGCTGTAACAGCAACAATCTCTCATGCTATTTGTAACTCTAAGAACAAAGATGCTTTTTTCTCACATCATTTGTATGTTTTTTTTCTCTCTCTCTCAATTTTTGCTATGTCACACCATAGGACACAGTCCAATTTTGTCAAAATGTGTCAACTACTCTTTATATATATATGTATCTATATGACCCTGGACCACAAAAATAAACACATACTGAGAAAATCGCCTTTGAAGTTGTCCAAATTAAGTTCTTAGCAATGCATGTTACTATATTAAAAAATACATTTTGATTTATTTACAGTAGATAAATGTACAAAATATCTTCATGATCTTAATGATTTTTGACATTAAAAAATCCTAAAAAGATATGTATACACTTTTTGCGCGTACAATTTATTTTTTGTTATTGCTACGAATATACCTGTGCTATTTAAGACTGGTTTTGTGGTCCAGGGTCACAAATGTTTAATTCACATTTTATGGCTGTAGTTCTAAATAATAAATAAAGTGCATGACTTCATGTGTTTAGTGGGAAACTAAAAAAAAAAGAAACCTAACAATTTGAATATTTTTATTTTTAGTATTTCCTGGATGTGAGGTTAGATTCCTATTAGATGGTCACATAAGAAACAACAGTTTAAAATATTACCTAATTGAGAAGTGACTGACTACAAATACAGTGCTATTTATAATGTACACACCATGCTTCTGTGCATCTATCATGATATAAGAGTGCTCCATGTTTTAAATGGCTACAGTACGTCATGAATGATTATGTGAAAGTGTTGGTTTTAGAAAACTTTTTTGAAAATGACTAGTTGCACTCATGCACGGGTGTGCGGTATGTAAACACACGAGCCACGGTAGGTGTGTTTACCCATAAACCCTTGTGCAGAGGGTCCATGTTTTCACACACAAACACACATGGACTCGTGAAAGTTTCCTTTAACTTTCAGCCTTTTTCCAACACGAAGCCCAGCAGAAACTGCTGATACGCTCACACACACATTCTCTCTCTCTGAAGATAGGCTGGCGTTATCTTTTCAGCAGACATTTGTCTGCATTCCTTATTTTACTGTCTATCTAGTAGGTAGTAGGTGCAGTATATACTCACACTTTGAACAGGCTGACATTGGTGTAGTTCGCCTTCAGAGCGTTGGCATCCTCTTCATCAGAGCTGCTGTAACTCTGACATCCCCCCATATCCAGGACGCTTCTACCCATTAAAGGTCCTCAGAAACACACACAAGACTCATTCAGACTCGCACCTGTCACGTAAACAAACAAACACACCACATGTCGCCTTCATCTATATGATGTCCAATCCTTGTCTTACATCCAGACTGTTGCTCCGTCCAGCATTCTTTCTGGTTTCTAGCTGGTAAATGTCTCTCCGCTGTTCTTTGTGCGTCCTACACTTCAGTCTCTGTGTCTCCGGTGAAGCAGACGGACAGGTTCCACCAGTAGTGAAAAATATTTACTCTCTTACACACACACTCCAAGTCACGCCCACTTCCCCAAGCCGTCCCGCCTCCTTTCACCTGAGGCACCGCCCTCTCGTGCCTTCAAGGGAGCTTTTACTTTCAGTGCACTTCACACAGGATTGCTGACATTCCCAGTCATGGAATTTTTGTTTATTCTTTTGATTTCATATTCATGATGATATGACAACATTTGAAAACCCATTAAAATTCTATGAATTGTACTGCATTCTATATAAAAGTAACACTTTATAAGAAGTTCTTATTTGAATACAATTAGTTTAACAGGAACTAACAGTTCTTTCACATCACTTATTAATATAGGTTCATTTCAAAATTGTATCTGTATGTGTATGTGACTTTAGTTAATCCACTCAGAACCATGAACTAAAAATGCTTTAGAAATATTATGCTCATTGTTCATTTTAACTAATGCATTAACAAGTGAGACCAATACAGTGCTACAGGTATATTTTGCATCATGATAATCAGGCACTGAATGGCTAAACATTTTAAAAGAATTCACATGTTTTTACGATAATGTTATTTTGCGATGCGTAATTTCTGGGCCTATATTAAAATGTTAATATATTTTGTCATTAATAAACTTAGGCTATACAATGGTTGAGATCTAAGATCTTTCATTCATATTTTTTTAATTCAAATTTAGGTAACGTTTTACAATAAGGTTCATTAGTTAAATACAGTATATTAGTTAACATGAACTAAAAATGAACAATACAGTACTTCTAAAGCATTTATTAATCGTAATGTTAAGTTGTTTGTTTTGTGGACTAACAATGAACAACTGTATTTTTATTAACTAACATTAACAAAGATTAATAAATAGCAGGTAACACTGTATAATAACTACACACTATGAATGATTAGTTAAGCATTAGTTAATCCTTTATAAACCATTGTTCAAAATTATTATGCATTAGTAAACCGTTTACAAGTGCAGCTATAAATGCCCTGTTCTTGAGCATATATATATATATATATATATATATATATATAATGTTTAATAATTATTATTAAAATAATACTTATTATAAAATAAGTATTTTCATACTTTATTAATGATCAGTTTATCATTTTTTAAATTATTGTGTTATTTACAAACCAGTTATTAGGAGTTTTCAGTATTTAATAAAACAATTTAGAAAGTCTAAGTAAATGATTAATAAATTATATAAATTTACATTAATAAATCATATTATTTAGACACATGATAATAGTTGTTCAGTGTGTTAATAAATTTTATAAATTTTTTATTAACACATGTTCCTGCTGTAATTCATGATTAAGTCAGGTAGTTATAAAGCAATTAGTAGTCACCAGACGTCTGTATTTGTGAGCTCATCTAAAGTGAGGACTATGTATACCTTGTAAAGCATTTATAAAGCAGATGTAAAGGTTATTTTTTATTCTAAACAGCAAAGTTAAGCTAACACAACACAGAAGGATACAGAACACAGTCATATTTTTTCAAGACGTAAAAAATGTAATTGTACAACTCTAAATTTGATAAAAAAAAAAAAAAAAATTTACAGTTTGATATTTTTTTTGCGTCTTAAAATTAATTCTGTTATAGTTTGTTTATTATTTCTGTTAGGAAGATAACTGACCACTTAAATCTCCTTTTACATTTATAGCTGTATTTATAAACTGCTTACTAATAACTATTAATGTTGGAACAAAGCTTTATAAAGGATGAACTGACTATTTACTAATGCTTAACTAATGATTCATAGTGTGTAGCTATTTGCATAACAATACTAAAGGCAACACTGGGCCCTATAGGGCAGTGCTGTCAGGTAGTGAGCTTCTTTAATGCTCTTTTTCACTAAATGTTTTGGTCTAATCAACCACAACGATGTTGTCACGCCCTCCAGGCGTTCCATGTCTGTCATCTGTGTTTTTATTTTCATTCTGTCTCCCTCGTGTGCTCCTG
>JAUCMU010000036.1:16057567-16068446 GCA_032275025.1 Enteromius treurensis
GGGGCAGCGTGGCAGGCTCTAGCAGCGGCTGGGGCAGCGTGGCAGGCTCTAGCAGCGGCTGGGGCAGCGTGGCTGGCTGTGTGTGGTGGCAAACCAAATCATCCCTCTCTGGGGAGCACTAATCCAAATTGAATCCGATCAAGGAACTCACTTTACCAGACAAGTCATGCAAAACATGTGCAAAATGCTTGACATCAAACAAAAATTTCACTTCCCATACAGACCACAAAGTTCAGGAATCGTTGAACGAGCTAACAGATTCCTTAAGAAAAACATCACCAAACAAATAGCTCAGCACCAGAACAGGTGGATTGATGCATTACCCACTGTCCTTCCCGTGTTGCGAGCAACTCCATCAAAAGCCACAGGCATTAACCCATATGAGCTTATGACTGGAAGGGTGATGAAGTTACCCATTGATCCAGAAATGTCCCCAGCAGACTTGGGGCCCCTTATGCTCACAACGCAGCAAACAGTGTTGGTACAGCTGACCTTATGTAATGAGATGTTGGTCCGGCTGACACCAAAACTCTGACGACTCGAGGTCCCACAAGGAAAGGGTAAATAAAAAAAATAGCATATCTAGAAAAATCAAGTTTCAAAAGTAAGATAACTAAGAACAAGGATAATTAAATTTAAGATCAGCATCTTAATTTAGTATTATATGTTTAATGTCAGAGAATTTAAAATTGGAGTCAGATTAAAACGAGTCAAAGTCAAAGATAAATTGAAATTCAAAGTTTTAATGAATAAAGTGTTTTTACAGAAGCGCGAGAAAGACATACACGCAACATCCGAAAAATAAGGCGGACTTTACAGTTTGGATTTTTTCTGTTTTTTGTAGTTCAGAGAGACTACACAATCTCTATAGTGAGATATCTAGGTGAAAAGTATCTACTGTATGTGCTGAGCATTATCTGACATCTGTGACGTGAGGCAGCTGGCAGGCGGTCAGTTTAGCCAGTCTGTCTGCTTCTTGACCTGGGCCCCAGTTAGTCGAGTACAAACTCTAATACTATGTGCCATATTTCTTTAGAGAAGAGCGGCACCAGCCCAGGAGGAATTAAGACCACCTGATCGTCAGATCTGCCCCAAAAACTCGTCCAGTTGTCTATGAAACCTATGATTTTCTGCACATTTTCTTGATGTTTTGGATTGATGTTTACTTCAGTTGACTTGCCCGTTTCCTCCGATTTGGTCATTGTGGATCTGTGACTGCTATCCGGATTGCCCACTGCAGTTCCTGCGCTGTTATCCTCCTCATTGCTTTAAGCAGATCTGATTCACTGTGACCTGGGATTGTATTGACTTTTCTGAGAACTGAGATTGAATTTACTTTCTATGAGAACTGAGATTGAATTGACTCCTGTCAATAAATTGCTTAAACGCATTTGCAACTGTTTCCTCCTTATTACCCGTCACAGTACCTGTGAAATACTTACCTGAGAGACTTACCTGAAAATACTTACCAGCGATGTCCTTATGTTGAATCCTGTTTATGCTCATATCACCTTTTATTGAAACGCTGAAGACTTATTTGTGTTTGTTCACAATAAACTCACCTATTGAATCTATTCCCTGTTGTCTGTATTGTCTGAGCGTGACAGGTTTGAGCATGTCAAGGTTTTTTTTTTTAATACATAAAGTGCATACAGTGGCCTTACTTACTTTGCATCCCCCATACAGAAAGCTTCCATTAGCAAATAAATGTAAGAGCACGGCTATGATTGGCGATGTTAGTGATGTAAGAACGGATTAGATTATGGATATACGTTACTTAATTGATAGCAACGAAAAACTGTAACGCTCAGACAAGAATGTAACGTTATGGGGTGTAACTGTGGTTGCCCAAAACAATTATTTTACTGGTAATTTAAGCAAAAAAAATAAAAAATTCCATTTAATACTGGAAGCGAACCCGAACCCAGGTCGTCCCGTGTGCTAACGCTGTATCCGAACCGCTAGACCACGATACAATGTTAAAGTCAGCGCTCAAACTTTAAAAATGAAAACCCCAGAAAAGAAAGAAAGAAACAATTGGTTACCAATGTTCGGGCGCTAGACAAGTATCTACTTGTCACAAATTTTTGACAATTATCCCGGATAGCTCGAACACACAATATCACCGTTACAAGAGAAGAGACAAAAAGATCCACTCTGGGTCTAAAATCCTTGCCCGACGTAAATGTAATTCTCTTCGAATTAATACAGCCTCTTCATCTATGGGATCCTCCTAAAAAGGACGAGCCATTCTCGTAACTTTCTTCTCTGTTTGTGTCCGAAATGTGGGCATTGAATGACTAAGGCTAAGGTGAGAAATACCGCTTCGTCTTTAAAAAAGGGAAGGAGACCGACAGAAACTCAGAGTTTAGAGAATAAAACCTGCTCCCGTTACCACGGTAACTGACTCTGAGTAATAGTTACCTCTCTTTCAGAAACAGGCTTAAGTTAGCCTGCTTTCTCAGGTTTGACAAACCCTGACTTTTTTAAACGGAAAACTCAGAGTTTTCCTTATATCAGGGTTAACAAACTCTGAGTTTTCACTTAACCTCCTCCAACTAATCAAGTCCTTCAGTCTTAATTGACAACTGCATAGTATGTGTTTTGGAGCAGGGTTGGAACAAAACTCTGCAGGGCTCCGGCCCTCCAGGAATTGAATTTGACACCTGTGGTATAGAGTATATAGTATGGCAGAAGTAAACTTGCTATAACTGGGGAAAAAAAAAACAAACAAAAAAAAAACTTCAAGCTAAAAGAAATATAAAACACAAAACTCAAACTAATAAAAAAGGAAAACATTACTAAAACTTAAGTTAAAAAGGAACAGAAACTGAAAACATAATAACAATAGCTAAATATATATATATTTTAGTGGGATATAATAATAATAAAAAAAGATAAAAAATATTGACTACTTATTCAGACTAGCCAAAACATTTAAAAGGAACATAGAATCAATTAATAAATAAATATTTCAAACATTTCCCTAGTAAAAAAAAATAAAAAATTATTTCAACTAAGTATCATTTAAATCTATGAACATATTTACAGACAGATAACTGGAGACCTACTGATGTAAAAATGTTAATGAAACTTTTATTTGGAGTTTTACTCGTGCACAATGCGTATTTCTTATTAATAAGCCTAAAATGTGTGTTTATGAGGATGCACTTTTAATGAGGATTGTGTAATATTGCCCTTTAAGTGCAACATATTTAAAGTCTACCTGAAATATTCTTGCAATAGTTCCACTTTAGCACAATCAAATATAATAAGCATGTCTTTAATTGGACTTCTGCATTACAATTAGAGTGCATTAAGTTCAAATGAGTTGTTCCAATTTAGCAGACTTTAAGTATACCAGTTTAGTACACTAAAATACAATTGCATGGTATTTATTAAGTACATAAACATGAAAATGTATTTGTTGTATACTGGGCATGAAATAAATGTAATTCATGTAATACATTGTTAAATTAAAATGGCTAGACATCATCTAATTAATTAGGCTTGATCATTTTAAAAAAGGCCAAATATTAGTAAAAGCAATCAACCTGCTATATAATTTATAATTGGTCAAATATCAGCTATTTAATTGACCTGTCCAATGATCAAGTCCAAGTGCTCAAAGCGTGATCCAGACCGTCTGGTCACTCACTTGTAGCGCATTTTCTCCTCCTGGTCAGCAGGGGGCTCGTGCGTGATGAGGTTGAGGAGCTCCAGCAGGCTGCCGTCCCGGGTGAGGAAGAGGAGGAGGCGCTGATTCTGGGCCTTGCACTCCTGCAGCACATCTTCTTCATCTAGCAGCTCCTGTAGGGTCACGTCCTCTTTCTCCAAGAGCTTCTCGATCTGAGAGGAGTTGTGCAAGTCAAACTTCCAGAACATGACTGCAGCTTACAGACGAATGAGAGAGAGAGAGAGAGAGAGAGAGAGAGAGAGAGCCTGAGACAGAAAGAGAAAGAGACTTATTCAAGCATATCAGAAAAACGAAGCAAGCTGATGCTTCTGTAACTTAATCAATACACTCTTGGTAAGTCAAAAACGTCGATATAGAAAATGCATAATGCACCAGAATAGATCAATGCATAAATAATGCACAAAACACACTGTATAAATAAAACACATTCAGAGCAGCACATACAGCTACAATTAAACATAAGTGAGTCCGCTGTAATTAAACTCTGGATTGAGTAGCTTGAGAAGCAATTGCATCGGTCAATTAAAGACAATTAGCTTAACCTTGACTTGTTTACCACTTAGGCTTAAAATAATATCTTCAGAATCATTTGAACAAATGAAAATTGGCTGAGAGTTTAACAAATAATTCTAAACTGGCTCAGAATAAGACAGAAATCTTTGTGGCAGTTTTCCTGCTAGTTACACAACAAATACAATCCTATTACAAATAGTTGTTTTATGAGAAAGCCTGACATGCCAGAGCGAAACAGCCACTATTTTTGCAATCAGCTTCGTAAAGATGTGTAATAAAAAAAGTATTGGATTGCATTCACCATATATGATGCAGGGTGGTGTCATGTGAAAATTATTTAAGTAATGTTAATAATGCTGGTGCTGTTTATAATTCAACCTTAGAGAAAGTTAAGCAGTAAATTACCTTCAGTCAGATGGTGTGTGTGTCCTTAGTTGGGATGCAGAGACCAGTTTACACACATTAGTTTACTAAGCTGAGTGGTCAGTGGTCTAATAACCCATCCATCCGCAAGGCTGCCTCACATTACAACACAGGCACCTGAAGAGACAAAGATATGACTAGGAAGAGGGCATCAGATGGAGCATCACACACACTTCGGTTAAGCCACGTCACTGTTCTGTAATACGACTAACAGTCGAGCTGAATAAGGAGCTGTTCACACACACAAATGTGACTCTGGACCACAAAACCGGTCTGGGGTATATTTGTAACAATAGCCAAAAACACATTGTATGGGTCAAAATTATTGATTTTTCTTTTTTGCCAAAAATCCTTAGGATAGTAAGTAAAGATCACGTTCCATGAAGGTATTTAGTCAATTTCTTACCGAAAATATATTAAAACTATATTTTTGATTAGGAATATGCATAGCTAAGAACAACTTTAAAGGTGATTTTCTCACCAAAAATAATTGGATGTTTCTGTACCCTGTACCTGATTTTTTTTAATGTAGTTGTATCTCTGTCCAATATTGCCCTATCCATCTTATTTATTCAGCTTTCAGATCATGTATAAATCTCAACACTTGCGACTGGTTTGTGTTGTCCAGGGTCACAAATGTTCCTTTTAATGGGATTAATCAGCAGATATGAGGTCAGCTGCCAGACTAAACAGCATCTTACAGTGTCATAGACCATTACTGCACCACATCTATTACAACACGTACTTACAGAAAACACTCCACAAAGACATTTAGAGCTAGGCATAACTATACAAAATGATATGCATTATTAAAAAAATTTTAGACAGATTTTTAACATTATGAACAGCGAAGAACTGAAATCACGTGTGTTTCGTGAAACGAGGAATGCTGCAGAGATCAACATGTGTGTGTGTGATCTAATCATATGGTCCACGCCTCACACACACACACTCCACGCCCACACTGACGTGTGTGTGACAGGACTACAGGCATTCGATGACAACCTGAATACTGTACAATTCTTCTCATTCCCATTTTATATTTCACTGATCACACGCGAGACGTTTTAAGTAAAAACGACGCGAAACCCAACCCCTCGTTCAAGATCAAAGTCAGGCAGCGGCCTCGCTCAATGTCACTGTCCGTGATCCACCAATCAGAACGCAGAGGCGAGACTCGACACACCAATCAGAACGCTAGGAATTTGCATGCCAGACTGGATGTGGCAAAGCATTATAAAAGCCTCCTCTGCTAAAACCCTTCAAATCCTCTCAAGCTATTTTGCATAAACAAAATGTAAACAGAGAACCCAAATAGCACGTCAGGGAAATATTAAGACGTCTTTTTCGGTCTCGGGGTAAACGAAGACTGTGAAATGTGCATGGTTGTTTGGCATTTGTGTTTAACATAATCATGGTAACAGTTAATGTCATATTTAATTTGCTCATATGTCACGTGAGTCCATTAGCAGGTCATAAACACTGTTCTGCTTTGTTCATCGATCGACCAGAATATATACCCACGGAAACAGCGATAAATAGCATTACTATAAACAAATAAACTGCTGTAAACTTACCAGTAACACTTGGAGATGTCAGACAAACGGAGATGTCAGACAAACAGAGCCGTTCTGTAGGCTGTCAGAGGGGAAATGTGATGTTTGATTGGCGATGCATCGTCCTGCATCCATAGAGCCCCGATATCCTCGCTCCTTCAGCAGCCCTGCTCCAGCACTGGCCCCTTCAGCGCTTTAAACTGTGAGCAGAAAAAAACTCTGACATTATTTCTCAAGTCAAAATGGCCGACCAGCAGACGCGAACGCGCATGGTGTGTGTGAACGCGCCTGGGTTCAATTTAGTTTTATGGGAAAACGGAAGCGCTGCATATCATTCCCATAAAAAAAAACAAATAACAATATTTTCCACTATATTTATTAACATTATAATGTTATGAAGTTATTGTAACTTTGTTTTTTAAATAAAAAAAATGCAAGTCATGCCTTTTTACATGGATGTCAATAAACATTTAATTAATAATAACAACAATAATAATAATACATACACACAAACGATTTAAAGACAATTAAACATAACATTAATCAGAACTTATTTTTGTGTTTTAGTTAGATTTTTATGTACAATAATGCATTTATTTCTGCTAAAAAAAAAAAGCCAATAGCTAAAGCATCACATAGAGGTAGGCATCTTATTATTTTTTTTTACGGTATTAAACTATATACTCAATGTAGGTATTAACTGAATGAACACAGAGACCTCAATAATTGGCTGATGACACACAATGACTGTAACAGTATGGGTCATTTTGAGTAGACAATTAATTCCAGATGTCACAAAACAGCAATTGTCTTAACCCAACATCAAGAGCAACCACAAAACTGTACATAGCTACACTACACGTTGAACACATCATAAAACACATTATTCATGCCCAAGTGCATGATGGGGACAAGAAGATCCTGACTTTGATATTTACTTAAACATTCTTTGTAGAAGTAACAAATCATTACAAGTAAATTATACTTATAAGTTCACACTTTAAATTGAGGAGCCTACTACTACTAGTACTAATAATGAATTTTCTGTTTTTCCTGTTTTATTTACGTCACCGCAATCACATTTTTATAAGTGTAAAGAATCCAATGAATCAAGTCAAAACTTCATTTGAGGTTTTAGGCACTAAAAAAGCAAATAACACAAATATATTCAAGATATAAAGATATAAACACTGTTTTGTCTCCAAAAAGACACATGATTGTTTTTCAATCTCACTGTGGCGCAGGGAGCCACCGAGCGCGAGTGCGCGCGCGCGCGTGCGCGCCAGTGCCAACGATTCGGCGGCGCGCACGTGCCGGCTTTCCTCTCTCTCTCTCTCCGCTCCTCCTCGCGCAGCTGCTGCACCAGTCTGCAGACATGGCGAACGTCGCAGACACTAAACTCTACGACATCCTCGGAGTATCTCCATCAGCCACCGAAAACGAGCTCAAAAAGGTTAGAGACGGTCCCGTCCGCCTCGCGCGTCGTGGCGTAACGAAACCAAAGAGACGCGCGTGACGTGGGATGCTGCATGTTGGGGGAGAAACTGGTGTGTTTTGCAGGTTAACATGCTGCTGGGATCCCTCAGTGTGGCCTTTCTTCGGCTCTGGAAACGATTTGCGGAAGGATTTGAGAGACACATAGTCAAATGCGTAGTTTGTTTACTATCTGCTGCCGTCAGGCATCAGCCAGGTTGCTGCAGACAGCTGAAGGTGCTTCTTGCAGTCCAAGAGCATTACAGTGGACGGAGATGCTTAGCTTACCAGCTGCTGTGCTAAACCTGAGCTTTTATCTGATGTGCAATGAATCAGAGATGATTAAGGCAATGCCAGTGTCTTGTTTTAGGTGTTTCCTCGATGTGAAACCTCGTATTTGTGATCGGTCCTTTGTTAGGAGGGGATCAGGCTTTGGCCTCGATGCTCAAGTTGTCTGGGTGTTATGATGGCTTTTTGTTGTTGTTGTTGGATTGTGTGCACACAAAGGATTTTTAGAAAGCAAAGTCAGACCCAAAATAACGTGGAGGTATCACACAATAGATACATGAAAGATGTGAATTCAAAACCACTAGGTCCCAGAAAAGGCACAATCCATGTAATGTGCTTAGTGAAAATAAAAGCCTGATAGGGTTTGGTTGAAGCATGGCTCTGAAATCAGCTTCCTTTGATCGGTCTTCGCATCAGTACTCACAATTGGGCTTTTCATTGACCCACATTAGTTTAATATGTAGGCACAGATTAGGAACGGTTAAAATTGTAAAGGTTGTTGACGAGAAATCATAATGTCATACTAATATAAAATTAATACTTTAAATAATTTTGCATCAAATTAATTTGGCAAAATTAAAGACTATTTAAATGTTCAAACGATTTTAATTGGCATTAAAATAAATACATTTATTATTTCTATATAAATATATACAATTTTCATAGTACAAAGAAACTACATTTAATTAAACATGAAATTTTTTAAAAGTAGTATCTTTTTTTATCGTAATGTAAATGTACTCCAAAAATCTTTGATTGACAACTTAAAATAATATTTTTCCAGTGTACAGTACAGTACATTTGAACTGAAAAATGAAAATAAAAATATCCATGCTATCTTTCAAATTCCAATTATTTATTTGTTATTTTTTTAATGGGAAGAAGTATATATATCTTAGATCCGGTTTAGATTCTGGGAATCCAAAATAACCACAAATTCTTAATCTAAATGTCCTATTAATTAGTTTACCAACTTATAATATTTGTACATTTTTATGTAATGATGTAATTATAAGTGCTTCTTTAAATAACTGCAAATTAATGATAAATGAAAACGGTAAGACATGGGTGGTTGCTAGGGTGAATTTAGTCACTGCTAGGTGGTTACTTATTAACTTGGTTAACTCAAAAGAGCTCGTCTTTAAGTCTCCTTCAGTGGTGCTAGTCCCTCTTTCAGTGTTAATATGTTGGAAAATTAATATTGAACGTCAGTTTCAAACTTGGCCTGACTCTGATTATAAGTAATAGTACTGCCGGCCTTATTAAACATCATTAATTAGTGATTTATTTGTGATTTCTGCTTTCAGGCATACCGTAAACTAGCAAAAGAGTACCACCCTGATAAAAACCCTAATGCGGGTGATAAGGTGAGTTTTCATTTTATTGATATGCAACTTAATTCTGTTAACATGATGATGTTAACAGAATACTTTGACCTGTTTGATTTAGTTTAAGGAGATCAGTTTTGCGTACGAGGTACTGACTAACCCGGAGAAGAAGGACTTGTATGATCGGTATGGAGAGCAGGGCTTGCGTGAGGGTGGCGGTGGCGGAGCTGGAATGGAGGACATCTTCTCTCACATCTTTGGCGGTGGTCTGTTCGGCTTTATGGGTGGCCAGAGCAGCAGGAGTCGGAACGGTGGCCGACGGAGAGGAGAGGACATGATACATCCATTGAAGTGAGTACATAGGAAAACAAAACCCGTTTTACTTACTTACAATAAAAATTAATTGCTTGAAGGAAAATATATTATGCATGACCGATTTTGAAGGGATAGTTCACCCAAAAAGGAACATTTTGACACAGTTTACTCCTCTTATAGAATTAGAATCTGTTGAACAAAAAATATATATATATTTCGAAGAATGTTGGTAGCTAAACAGTTGATGGTAAGTCGATAAATGAAATCAGAAATGATCTTAAAATGCTATCTATATGCAATAACAGCTTGTAACACCCCAAAGAGAAAGTAAGATCTGAAATCGCATCACATGACCCCTTTAATACTGTTAATACAGAGGTGGCATCTTCCACAGCAATTACAAATGTGTTTTTTGATGCAATGGGCTGAGGTGGGTCCAACTAGTTTAAAACGTTCTCTTTAAATACCTGATAGAGTGTCTTTGGAAGATCTGTACAATGGAAAAACAACCAAGCTACAGCTAAGCAAGAACGTACTCTGCAGTGCCTGCAATGGGTAAGTGTGAGAGAGCGGGATTTTACAGTACAGTTCCGAAAGATTTTAAGCTAAATATAATTGTTTTTTTATATATGAACTTCACCTTTTTGCTCAGTCAAGGGGGTAAAACGGGGGCCGTTCAGAAGTGTGCCACGTGTCGGGGCCGTGGCATGCGGATCATGATCAGACAGCTGGCCCCTGGCATGGTACAGCAGATGCAATCCGTGTGCACTGACTGCAGTGGAGAGGGTGAGAAGTCGTTTTCATTTTTAGTGAACTGTGTCTGTGATGGTCTGAGGAGGCTACAACATATCGCTGCTTGGTTGTGTTATTAGGGGAAGTGATTCATGAGAAGGACCGCTGTAAAGAGTGTGAGGGCCGTAAGGTGTGTAAAGAGGTCAAGGTCTTAGAGGTGCACGTGGATAAAGGAATGAAACATGGACAGAAGATCACGTTCAGCGGAGAGGCGGACCAGTCGCCCAACACAGAGCCTGGAGACATTATACTGGTGCTGCAGGAGAAAGATCATGAGGTAACACACACACTCAATGAGCAGTGTACAGTCAATAGTAAGACTCCAAACTACTATTTTGACTATATTTAAAATTATTTGACTAATGTTTTTCCATAGATGATGAAATATATAAATTAATTTTATAGTCATCTGTGTAAAAACGGTATAAAATATAAAGGTAAGGATACAATTTATGCATTTGTATTATAAATAATTAGTTTTTAATATATATATA
>JAUCMU010000036.1:16078280-16094006 GCA_032275025.1 Enteromius treurensis
CGACACACAGCGTCTCCAGAACATGGCGCCCGCAGCAACACTACAGACAGAATAATAGCTCCGCCTTCTTTCTTTGCGTAAATATTTGCTCTGTGATGTAACAAAGTCATAAAATGTATCTCTATGGTTTTCCGACTTTAGCCTTTGAAATTTACAATCTTCTTTATGCACCAAGAGCTTTTAACACTCTAAAGAGAAAGAAAAAATTGAAATCGCATCATATGACCCCTTAAAATACGAAGGTTGTGTCCACTTCCCATATTTAACCGGCTCACCATCTGTCCCAGTGCTGTCTGGCGACCAGCAGAGCCGTGTATGACTGATTCTCTCTCTCAGCCCTCCGCAAAGCAACACACATACTGAGATAAACAACACGAAGAGCTTCCTGTCCCAGTCTGCAGGATCAATAAATCACAGTGCAAAATTTAGCATGTTTAATATCACACATTAATATTGACATTAAAAGCCAGTATATGACTGTCAAAAAGTTTCTAGTTATACATCCTCATATTTATTGTTTAAAAAGTTTGTAACCAGGCTATTTTGGTCACCGCTGACTTCCATAGTAGGAAAAATAGCCAATGGTGACTCAAAACAGCCTGGTTACACACTTTTATTCAAAATATCTTCCTTTGTGTTCAGCAGAACAAACACTCTCATACAGATTCGGAACGACTCGAGGAAGGGTAAATGATGACAGGACTTTAAGTCAATCGCATGCATTTATGAGAAATCATCAACCAGTAAACACTATAGACTGACCTGTTCATGAGTGTGCTGATCGATTCCTTCTCATCCTGATAATGTGACTCCAGCTCTGACAGGAAGATGACGGCGGACCAAGCCTGTTCCCTTGGTTTAGATGTCCAAGCCTGATCTCTAGGTTTAACACTCTCAGGACAGCCTTGCAAGACCACAGAACCACAGCTCCTGCCATATATTCATCAAAAATAAGTAAATTTACAATACTATATTTAATGTTCATTTAAACTTTAACAATGAGCTGCTATTTATTTAAATTCATCTTCGTTACTGTTAGTTAATAAAAGTACAATTCATTCTTATTTCCACTGAATAATATAAAGAGATACAACATTTAGTTTGAATTATATGTGCATTACCATTACTTTAATCATGTTTCATAATGCATATTATAATTGATCGTAGGATCTCATAAATAATTGTGACCACAGTTATAAAACATTGTACCAACATTGTACTGCATCTATCATTGTTACACCTTTAAAAAGTAAAATGCATTGACAAATGTAACAAAGAATCTGCAAACAGTACAAGGCATTTAAATGCAGTTATTTATTTAAAAAAGTGTCAGTGATGTGTAATAACATACATTACGAATATATAACATGATGGCTTCTAGTGTTACTTACAATTTAGAAATGTAGATATTTTGGGTTTAAACATCAAATATGTGATGGTAGCAACTGCACGTACTGTACAGATGCACAGCAACTAATACTACCTGTAGCACCGGAGGGCCCCGGGAAGCCCGCACACTTGAAGCCAGTCTCTGTGTCTGAAAGCCAGCTCAACACACACTCCTAGCTCACACACACATTCTGTCTGATCCCACGCTGACATGGAGTCCCACCAAACAGCACCTGTAATAATGTGTGATAAGATACTGTCCTGCGAAAGGGAGCATCTATGAACTCTGAATATCTGTTACCATACTCATCCTGCAACATCTCTCTGTACAGGCGCTCTCTGATGACCTCGTATTTGTAGTACAGGAGCTGGAGGATGTCGGTAGTGCTGGGACAGATCCTGTCCGGTCGCATGACGCTGGGGTTCCTCTGAGACAGAGACGGTAGGACACTCCACACGCCGTCCAGAACGAGTCTGAAGCGAAAGCAGGAGGAGTTTGCAATGATTTTATTCGATGCGATTGTGAGCAGCTGAATGAAAGAGTGCGTGTGTTTAAAGCAACCTGGTGTTGAGTCTCTTGGCTCTGTTCTGAAGACACACAATACTAAACTGCTCTGGATCCTGCTCCCAGAAAAAAAAATACAAGCACAAACAGACACCTTTCTCCAAAGTGATTAACAAATGAGTGAATGAGCTAAAATAGAGTGCAATACATAAATACATATTATACAATATGAACATAGTATGTAAATATATAAGCATATAATATGTATTTTGCATGTTTTAGTAGAAGAGAATGGAATGGACTTGGTTAAATATGACTTAGTTATCTACCTGTTGTCTGGAGCTGAAGTTGATTGGCGGGGACTTTTGGTTTTGTTTATGATCAGTTCTACCAGCCTTCATCATCTGAAGATCCCAGTAGAGCTACAGAAAAAACAAGCCATTCACCATTGAGACCTTTACTCAAGTATGGTTTTCAGAAAATTACAAGCGTTTCTTGTTAGAATTATTTTCTTCAATCCTAAAAACATAGCACAAAGAAAACGCACAATTCAAATTAAAGGTCATGTGTTTTTTAATCAAAATTTCTTTATATTATCGTGGTACACTACATTGCAACATATATATATATTTTTTACAGTTGTTATCTGGGAATAACCATAGTCTCTTTAAGACTATATAAATATAAATATAGGGTTTTCTATAGTCTCTGGGATAACAAACTGTGGCGACTGACCAATCAGAATCAAGCATTCCACAAAGCCGTGTAACATGTTAATGCACTGTGAGCTTACGTGAACTAACAAGAATTATTGTATTTTTATGCACTAACGTTAACAAAGACGATGGAATACTGTAATAAATCTATTGTTTATTGTTTGTTAATACATTAACTAATGTAAACACCTTATTGTAAAATCACAGTTAGTTAACAACTACTTCTAGTTGTAAATATCAATGAAAAACATGTAGGCTATGTATTGTAATATACAGGTAGATGATCTTAGTTTAGATGATTTAGTATAAACAAGAAAAAAATATTAATAAAGCAAAGTATTGTAGAGAAACACAGAATAAAACGGAAATGAGAAAAGACCTCTTGTCTGTTCTGACGTTGTTTCTCCATCACGAGGAGAACATGCAGAACTCCTCTGGCTGAACATGACAAGACTCCACTCTGACCTCTGACCTGAACACAACACACAAAACATTTCTCTTTCTGCTTCTTTTCTGTCTCTCTCTTCTCAGATTCGGAGACAACAGGGTGTCTTGTTCACCTTTGAAATGGCACTCTTTGTCTCGTCCAGGCTGGCGGTGATGAGGAAGACACTCTTATAGAGGGAACAGATCACGTCCACGCCGACCTCTTCATCCTCACACACACCCAAACACTCACAGACCAAATGCAAACACTCTTCCATCCTAAAAACACAAAACACTTTGCGTAGGCTCGATTCCGTCATCCTAAACGCCTTGAAATTAAAAGAAATGATTACATATACTGCACACACAAGTTATACCCGCGCTTGATGAATAATCGCTTTTAAATATAATTTATAGTGAGATTAGATCAGATAGATTTTCACAAACACGAAAAGAGAAAGTGTCTCACCTGTTCACTGAGTTTATCTTCATGAATGATGCACGATGAAAACAAAGCCACGTCTGTTGCTGAGGAAACCGCTGGAGTCAGATTACAGAAGAGGACCTTCAGCCCAGTGCTGACCACACTCTTCCTCAGACAAATCACGATAGACTTTACGATAGACTTTGTATTTTATTTTAATTTTTTTATTTCAAGCAAGCAATACAATTAGGTTATATAACCACGTCGTGTTTACTGTAAATGTAAAATATATTTGAAATGTGTTTAAATTAAATATTTTTGTTGTTTGTTTTTAATGTGTATGTAGCCAAAAATAAAAACAATAAAATAGGCTCACTGTAAAAATAAAAAAATTTAAAAAAATCAATAAATGTCCTGGCAGAAAATTACAAGCGTGTTTTTTTGTTTGAATTATTTCCTTTAACTCTAAAACGCAGAAAAGTGAAATGGACATTTCAAAACAAAATATTTGTACTATTTACATTTTTTAGAGTTTTCTTTTCTTTTTTTTAGAATTGAGTTCTAGTTCAAGTAAAAAAATCTAAATTAATAATCATATTATTACACAAACATATATATTATGTGTATGTAGCCTAAAATAAATTGGGTTCTTTTCTTTTGGTGACTCACATGACGGCAAAAAACCCCAGTTCATATTCAAATAGTGAAAAACAAATGTGAAAAGGACTGGTAAAACAGTATTGCATGTTTGTATTTTTTTTTATATATTTAGTTTTTTTCACTAAAAGGGTAATGTGATTAAACCATTTTGGGTTTAAAATAAGAACACAGACAGGCCAGGTAACAGTGGGATTTTGTGTAATAATGTGACAGTAAATATGAGAATACAATATTTCTGGCAATGTCATACACCAAAAAAATAACGGTTTACAGAACCTGAGATTGTCAATGCATCCAATGAATATAGTGTGTGAAGGCACTGTTAGATTTAGCTTTAATTGAGTTTCTATTGTCATTTCGTTCCACTGTCAGTGTTGCAAGTGAATTGTCTTATATAACATATTGCTTATGAAACTGTATTTTAAGAAAGTAACACAATCACAACACCAGTGCAACAGCCAAGAAAAAGACCAAAAACTATACCGTTCCATACTGTTCAGTAATTTGCTTCAAAAGGAAGGTCCAGAAAATCAACTTTTGGAATGAAAATTTTTTTAAAAATAAAAATCAATACTTATTACAAAAAAAAAAAGCTTTTTCCTATTTGTACTCCTATGTATTTCCTATTTGTAAAAGAGATAAACAGTCCATCTGACTTAAAACATCTTATCAGTGAAAGGAGATGTAAATTAGCTCTGTGAGACACAGTCAGAAACACTTACACACAGTAGCACCAATAAAAGATTTTATCAAAACAACTAAATGCAGAATAAAGAAAACTCTATACGCAATTCAGGGAAGCCCGTTTTCATTCAAACACATTTTGACATTTTATCTAAAAAATAAATTCAGAAACAAATGCAATTCTGATATTTTCACTACACAATTCAAACTATTTTTAACAAATGAGTCTGAATTATGAGAAGAAAAAATAAAAATAAAAATATATACGTTGCGGTAGTGTCCATAGTGATTAGATATATTTCTGTGTGAAACAGGATATTTTGCACAATTGCTTTTAAGGGTACAAAATATATTTAAAATCACGTACACTAGTGAATCTTACAGTGTAAGACCAGGAATATGGATTAAAAAGAAGTAACGCAAATACTGATTTCATGTTGATTTTAAGAGCTTGTAGAGGTTCATCAGATCTCAGTTTTAGCAGGTTTGACTCAGCAGTTTGTGGGTCTCAGAGATTGCCGTGGATAATTTTGGGGCATTTCTCGGGGGCGATGCAGTGAGCATTGTGCTCCACCAGGCCAGCGGGACACTGGCACCCCGGCACACAGGGTTTGAAGCAGTGAGCCTCGATCACGCCGAGCGGCACATCTTTGTTAAAACACGTCTTAGGACACGGCGGCCCACATTCATCAAACACATAACCCCGGTCCAGCGGACAGCCCACAGCTGTAGGGATGGAGGAGAGAAAGGACAAAGCACAGCACATATGAAATTACTTTCATTTCCATTCATGCATACATAAATACATGTACAAGGATTTTAATTTATTGAATGGATAGCCCCTTGAGATATATATATATGTCCATATATGTTAAAGGGTTAGTTCACCCAAAACTTAAGTAAGGTAGTAACTGCAGTAATGTTCTCTAAAATGGCAGAACACGTAAGTCCGAGGAAAAGAGTGGTTGAGTAAGTTATTTTTATTTTTATGTTAAGTATTCTTCTATCCTTGCAAAAAACTGTAATTGATCCACTGATGTCACATGGACGGTTTTACTGATGTTTTTACTATGTTTCTGGATCTGGATCATTTCAGTTGTGTTGCTGTCTATGGAGGGTCAGATTTTTATATGGTTCAATATATACGCATGGCCTATGCATACATTAAAAAACATAAGCACAAACTGTATGTACTGTATGTTTTCCAGTATAACTGCAAAGTTCATCCATTATAAAATGACATGGAAAAAGAGACTGTCTGTGTATTTGTGGCTCACCGCAGAGTGTCGGGGACCTCCACTGCAGGATAACTCCAGCCTCACGGCACTCAGACGCGTACGCCTCCAGCACTTCACACAAACACTCCTCTGAATTGGAGCCGCAGGCGCACAGATCATACACACATGAAGCATAGAACATCTCGGGTGGCACCAGCTTGTGACAGCGCTCAAACACGGGCGACTTCAGCACTGCACAGCGAGCGTTGGCAGTCTTACGGGGAGAGTATCCTGCTTTGTTACACGGGTTAATGTTTCTCACGTCAGGACACTCAACACTGCCCACCTGCAAGACCAAAGTATACATGCACGTGAATACATAATACACTAATTACAATAAAAAAGTCACACTTGCATCAAAAGATAAGTACAATAAGGTGTAAGGTATGGGCCGACATCAGGGTTGTACGCAGGATTTTATAAAATCCGAGGTCCCAAAATGGAGATAGTTAAATTTTTATTTTCCTGACTTACGTGTGTGCATTTTAGGATGTTTCAAGGCTCACAAATTGGATAATAAGATAATAAGAAGTCAGTGGGCAGTAGTAGCAGAAATAATTTTTCAAGCTAACAGATTCTTAAACATGAAAATCAGATTAAATTTTGCAATGAATGATTAAAAATGAATATTATTTTTTGGGATACAAATTGTGTGAAAAATTGTGTGAAATTGATTATATTAAGTAGTATAAATATATAATTTTCTTCAATCTGAAATGATTTTAAATGTGTTTCAATAGACTGAATCATGCAGTGAAAGAACACACCTTAAGTGCGCACACACACATCTCGACTCAAATGCTTTTTGCAAAATACTAGATCACGCTATCACAGTCTTATATTTATCGCTAACCCCTACCCTGATACACTAATTCCAATATAAAGCGGGACCCTTCCCACATTCTCCATCATTTCTACTTTTGCAGTAAGCTACAATCCCACATATCAATAAGCAAAGATAGCATGAAGATGTTTCAGCGTCTTAACCTTCCAGTTGTTTCCGAACACTGCTTCAGAGTTGGCGATCTGTCCGTTGCGTAGTTTCATGTCGTCCTGAGGGTAGTTATTGAAGTTTCCGCATAAACCACACATGAGTTTCTTGTAAGTGCCAGGAACGCTGACTTCCAAGTGAGAACGGCCGTTCCACAACACCTTACATCACAATCAGCAAATGAACACATTATGAGAGTCACATTACAAACCCAATATAGATGATCGTGTAAGTAAGTAATGGAACAGCCTGTAATTAGAGTTTGTCATTATATAGATGTAGAAGACAGCTACTGTTACACATGTTACAGACCGAGTCTGTTACACAGCTACTTACACTTAAGTACAATTTTGATACACTTTAACACCAACTCCACGCAGTTTTTTTACATATCCCTAAACCTACCCAACTACTACACCCCCTGTTCCAGTTACTCTTATACATAACACAATGTCCTGTTACACATTTGTACTTACACACACCATTCTGAGGGTTGTTACATGTGTGTAGTTACAGAAATACTACAGCTGTAGATACTATGTACCAATGTATACTTACAATGTGGTTACATACTAGATACACATCTAGTTACAACGTAAGTACACATGTATTTGAGACACTTAATATAAATTGGGACCATTCTTTCAAAACACTAAAGAGAAACAAAGGACTGTCCTTGTGGGTCATTGGATCATTCACTCAACCTATTTGTTAAAAAACCTCTTTTAAGGAAAAGTGACTGACTGAATTCCACCCGTTTCCTATTTATTGCAGGTTGCTATAGTAGCCACCGACCTTGAAGGTGAGAGTGATTTTACCAAGTACAAGATGTTCCTGGATCAACATCCTTGTTAATCCTGGAACAACATTCTAATCAACCAGTCAGTATTGAAGAATAACTTTTCTGGAAATATCTGTTTTAGGCTTATAATCATAGTTAGGTGCTTCGACACCCTTGTTAATCAGCTATCATTTCCCACTGAATTTAGGCATACGTTTTGGGTAAGGGTAGGTTTAAGGGTAAGGATTGGGATAAGTTTATATTTTTGGACAGTAATGTTGGTCCAGGATCAACAAAAGATGTTGATCCAGGATCATGTCTTACTTGGCAAAATCACGGCGACCGTCATTGAATAATTCACTCAACCAATTTACTCAAAAATCAATTTAGTCGAATCAGTAAGTATTTGTACATAAACACCTAAATAACATTTTCCCCAGTGACAAGTGATATAGCAACAACTAAAATTATCTATTACCTTAATTTTTGTATAGGCAACATTTTATGTAAACTTTATATTTACATGCTGATTTAGATATTTCCACGCTTATTTAGATTCACACCCTACTTTCTGCTTATGAAAAATAGCTTTAAATAGATTGAGCTATTATGCCTTGTTTTGTTGTAGTACCCATAAAATAATAATAAGTAGTATTAATCTATTTGTAAAGAGCTGTGCAGATTTCAATTGAACAATGGGTATAAAATGGTTTGCTACACTTTCATTTGCAGCAGGCCTTTAGTTTATTATGTTTTGTGTGCACAAGGGAAAATTATTATTTCATTGCTAACGGCTTGATATGAAGTGATATAATCTGTTTCCCAAATGCAATCGGTTCATATTAATGAGGAGCATAAATAGGTGTTTGCACTGAAATCATTTCTGAGTGTGATATTTAATACAGCTTAGGTTAAGGTGTTTTATTACGGACCAAAGCAAGCAGTCAAATACCATGTTTTATTTCTAACGAAACTTAAAGTGCACAGATAGAAACATGCTCCCTGATACTGACACCAAAACGATGTGACATACAAAGCGCTGACTGACAGGACAATTGACAGAACACACATGACATCGTTTAGTTGTGTGTGAATATGTCAGCGTATAGCGTAATTCAATCCTGAAAGCCCCACAGGGGGTTTCAAGTGGTCATTTTTGACCATGGCTATAGTTGTCACTTGCTGTAGTTTCATACATACATGCATATATGTATGAATATGAGTGACACCTGATTCATATGAAAGAACATACGCTGGAGGCAAGCAACGCAAACCTTACTTCACATACAGCATACATCTCTATTAAAGACAGGGATACAGCTTTTTGTATACATATTTGTCACAGTTCTGTAACCAAAAACACTAAATTTGAATTCTAAATGTATTTATGTATATAACACAAGGATATCAGAATAGAACACCGACATTCGTGCATTTAGCAATGCAAAGTAACTTTGTGCCGTTGTGCAAATTCATGCAAATTTAACAGAAGTGAGTTATTTTTCATGAAAGGCCTTTTTAATAACAATAATATTTAACATGCACAATTTTAAAGTTAAATAAGCCTTTTTAGATAGATAGATAGATAGATAGATAGATAGATAGATAGATAGATAGATAGATAGATAGATAGCGTATTAATCTCAGCACGACAGTTGCTATATTAAATATTAAATGCATGTCATTGTAAACTATAATTCAAGCCCCCACATATTCATTTTTCATATGTGTCCAATTCAACGTGGCATTTACGCAGACTAACTCCTTTTTTGTTGTTGCCAGAACCATGCACTGTTTGAGCTAGATATAGGAAAAAATATAAGATACACATTGACTCTGTATTTCCACTTTTCCTTTCACAAGTACTAAGAAAGAAACATCAATGTTTAAAAGTGCTATTGTACCACACGGATCAGGACAAGGTGCAGCTTTTCCCTGCTCTCAGCATTTCCCAGCACTGCAGCGCAGTGTCACTTCTGCCACTGATATGCTGCAGTGAAGGCAAATCCAGCACTTGCCCTGCTTCATTTCATTCTTTCATCTGCAATGAGAGTCTGAAAAGTCCCAGATTTCATCACACTCTTCTACCTTTAGAGTCTTTTAGTGATACTGATATGTCTTTTTACCTTTTATTTCATTTTTGGTTCTGCTGATTCAACCATCATCAGAATGTACATACAGTTAAAGTGACCATGCACCTGCTTTTTTCCAAACATGTCTAATTCGGGATTTCTGAATTACCTAAAATGTCAAGAGTTAGGGCTTTGTTCTCATAAGTGTAGCCAATTTAGCAATTTTTACTTTTCTTAGAGCATTGCATATTAAGTACTAATACACTGATTAAAGTATAATTGTTGAAAATGTGTATTATAGTTAACTAGCTATTTAAAAAAAGCGTTCAATAATTTAATGCATATATTTTAATATAATACTATGCAAATTATTTTACAAACAAATCAGAACATAGACTCACATTTGCTGTTCCTGTCTGTAACAGAGTCCACATTTTTATTTTATTTTTTCCAAAATCACTACTTGCTGAGTATGCTAAGAAAATATGACACTAATGAAAACATGATTAAAAGACCTTTAAATAACCCAATGTGAGATCAATAATAAATTCTGTTTTCCTTGTAATATTGTGGTAACAGAGTTGACGTTCTATAAATAACTCTTGGAGTGAGAAGTTTTTAGGTTATATAATATTTTCTCACAGAAAGCACAGACACTTTTCAGTGCTTCATATCTTATTAGTGAGTGAAAGTGACATCCTTTCCTGAGACTTACACAATTCTGAGAGATCATTCCACCAATTTAAAGGGAAATATGGTATGGTAACAGAGTTGATGCAAGAACACACATTTTTCTAAGAAAATAATAATTAATTTTATGAAATAATTTTATGTTGTAGATTTAAGTTAGTAACTATTTGGGGCTTTATATATATATATATATATATATATATATTATTTATTTCATATATATATATATATATGAAATAAATAAAATGTTGCCAATAGAAAATTACTATAAAATAGTTTGATTACACTGACTGATCTGGACATGATTTTCTGCTATTTAAGACACTTTTTAAATAAAGTATTATATTGTTATGGACTTGTTATTGGAAATCTCAATCAGAAAATGACTCATGGGCACCCGAAAGATCAAATTCTTTGGTGATGGCTCAAACAACTAGCTATCCAGTGTGTATTTGTCTTTGACTTAAGAAGAACACGTGTCATTTCTTGAGTTCGATCTCTAAAAGTAGTTTTTGTTACATGCTGAGTTCTGCACGCGCGCAAAACCTCTCGTTACATATATATAAAAAAGAGTGCACACGATAAAAATTAAAAATTCAATATTCAAAGGGAACTTTGATAGATTGTGATGTACTAAAATGAGTGACAGCTTTTTAATGATTATAAATGGAGTGCTCTTTGTGCACTTTCATATGATCCGTTCAGAACAAGTGTAAAATCTTTGCTGCTTTTCATCAGTTGCATCAGATAGCAGACAAATATACTGCAACAGTGTTACAATAAAATTAGTACAGAAGCCCTTTGAGTACAAACATGAGCTGACTGATACACTACTACCATGGATGACAGTGAATATTAGGTTGGTACTATTGACCAATCAGAATGGAGTATTCAGAGAGCTATGTAATAAAATCTGATAATCTATTTTCTCTGGATAAGAGCTTGTTTTTTAAGCTTTAATCCTCAATTCCGCATTGCAAGGTGTTATTTTTCAGTGCTTCCTCCCCTGTATAAATCTGCACTCAAAATGTCAGCATCTGCGTTCTTTTTCTCTGAAGCACTCAGCATAATCTTTAAAGTGGCTCAATTAATCTTTGCTGAAGGCGTTAAACAATGCAATAGCCTATTATTGCCTCCCTCCATCTAGAGCAATAGTGGCAGACATGATCTTTACACTATTTTGCTGACAGTAGAATTTTAGAGTTGTTTTAGGGTTAGGTTCCCCAAACGGGGGCGAAATTGTGAATGGCATGACATTTTAATAAATTACTCATCTGTGCAATAATACCACTGAAGGAAAACGACCTCCTCATGGTCTAATAAGTGGCTCAGATCTCTATGTTAACCTTAACTGTAACTTTACACCTAAACTTGCTGTGCTGCGTATTGGAACTGCTTGAAAGAACACTACATCTCAGCAAGAATTACCAACAACATCAGAGTTTCTCCTGGCCCTCTGGGAGCTGGGATCCTTTTCGTCCTCCCCTGCAATAAATCAAATCTTAAATGGAACAGTGTTTTGGATGAAGACACACAGAGAGACATTATTTAGACGCAGTGTGCATCTATACTGGGCTATGTTCTTGATATTAATAATTAGACACATTTCTCTCTCACTCAAAAAAACAAAACGCTCCAATATTATATAGTCAGATGATATTCTCATGCCATATGCAGTCGCAATTAGTTAATAGTTCTGGAGATAATAATGGTTTCAAGACTTAAAATATCAGTGACCGCAGACAAAACAGGAGTCTGTCTTTTTTGGTAAAAGCATGGTGTTTCTATGGTTACTGACTACTCAAAGCAGTCCAGGGACTGATCTGTTGCTCCTCCCCTCTCTGTGCTGCCCATTAAATCTGCTCAGTCCATGATTTCATGAAACTCTGACCACCATCACTGAGCCCACCTGCATCAGTCAAGACACACGCATGTCCTTTAATCTGCTTGGATTTCCTGAGGATTGAAAGGAAAGTTGCATATTGGTAAAACACTTCTTAAAGCAGTGCCAGTGAGCAAATATGTGCCTGTGTTGTTCACCATACCATAATATTCAGAAGTGGAATATGTTTATGAATGTGGGATGATGGAAAGGAAGAGCTGATCATAGTTTGAACGCTAGAAAA
The DNA here is from genome assembly GCA_032275025.1 of Enteromius treurensis. Taxonomy (NCBI): domain Eukaryota; kingdom Metazoa; phylum Chordata; class Actinopteri; order Cypriniformes; family Cyprinidae; genus Enteromius; species Enteromius treurensis. Next base: position 16,091,022 of record JAUCMU010000036.1, read on the forward strand.
AGTTCTTGATATTAATGTGCATTTTTGTCCAATGTGAAAATCAAAAACACAAAAGCTGGCAAGATAACGTCGCTCATTTCTTTAATGAAGTCCATGAGTAAAGCTCATGACGGCCCCCTGGTGTACAATTTAAACATCGATTGTTGACTGCGTCTTTTTTTTTTTTTCATTTGTTAGAGAAATTATAATTTTTCCGTAGCACCAAATCAGTATATTAGAATAATATCTAAAGATCAAGTGACATAGAAGACTGGAGTAATGCTTGCTGTAAATTCAGCTTTGCCATCACAGGAATAAATTCAAACTATACGGAAAAAGCAAACAGCCATTTAAGTTATGTTTGTACTATGTATTTAATCAAATAAATACATTGAATCTTCTTTAAATAAATGACTGTCCCCAAAGTTTTTGAAAAGTTGTGTATGTCCAAACTGACTTGATCTTAAATATTTTTCAAAGTAGTCACAATTTTCTCCCTTCAAGATGGTGTTAAAAGGACAAACTGAAATAATTACTAGCTGAATATAAATTTAAATCTCATTGTGCTTACCTCATAAATCATAAAGTTGTATGAAAGCATCATAATTACATTTCTTGTAGTTGCATTCCCAAAAGGGCCAAAAACAACCAGATCTGGAAGATTATTTAAACAGCTATAATTTAGGCATATACAAACATTCTTTGCATTAGATGTAAATCAATAGTGCTTAGAAAATGAACATTTTATTTTCAGATGCCTTTCTGAAGCACCACTGGTTGCAAATATTTAGAACATTAAAAAATAATATTTATAATAAATATTTTTAAGGCTACAAAATAACCTTTTAAAAAAATGACTGTCACAAGCTTAATATAGCCATGGAATGTGAAATGTTTCAACTCTAAATTTATTAAAAAGAAATTGTAATATTATTTATTTCTTTTTTTGGTAACTATGTTACATCACACACACACACACAAAAAAAAAAAAAATCATAAAATGCAGCACCGAAATGAAAGAACATAAAATATGGAAGAAAAAAAAAATCTTCAAGAACATTTTAGTGGCTAATTGGTCTAAGCACTAATGTCAAGCATTGATGTTTTCCCTCCTATATTTCATAATGCAGAGACTTACAGTATAGAGTAAGACTGGATCTGGCAAGGCACTTGATTATGCTTTAGAACCCTCAATCTAAACGTAGCAAAACACTGGTAAACTGACTGCTTCTAAGGTTCAAAAAATAAATTAAAATGGAAGAAAATAGTATTATACCATTTAATAAATACAAATATTAATTTTCCATTTGCATAAATCTCAAACATTTCTTTTTTAAAAATCCAACAGGCAAAACCACAGTGAACAATTCATTAACTGCTGAATGACACCGGTGTAATCATTTTGACTTCCTGTGGTCAGATAAACGGATCAAACACTACTAGGAATTTCAGAATTGGCTCAGAAAACCCAAATATGGGTAATGAAAAAATGCTTTGAGAAGAAATGGTCTAAATAAAAAAATAAAAAATAAAAAAAAAGCAGTAAGCTAGCAGCATTGATTACCATTTAACAGCTGTGTACTTTCCTCTCTAAATCATTTAATTTGTTACATATTTAAATCCATATATAAAACCATTTCGCAGATGGTAAGATCTTCCAGGACTTGTAATTTTCCTAAGATTTTGAAGGAGAGATCATGAGCGTGAACCCATGTGGCACCAGGATGGGCTATCTTTGTCTCTCCTGAACTGGTGCAATGCAATGTCCCATTTTAGCAAAGAGAACAGGACATTTCTGTATATTATCATCTTCAAATGACGTCTCAACAGGACACCACCTGAAACACAACAAAAGAATAAAACATGGTCAAAGAATGTCCACAGATAGCTATCCAGACAAAAAAATGTAATTCAGTCAAACTCACATTCTGCTACTCAATGACCGTGTAACAGAACCTGTACATCTGAAAGTTTCGAGCAGCTAGGTGTTGCCATTTTCTGTGCCCTTTGGTATAAATCTGCATCTCCAAAGTAACGTGCCCGATACAACAAGCCTTCCTCTGCAAACAAGAGCACATATGTCTATACTTTCCGAATATTATGCTACTTGCATTATGTGGACATGCATTTCTTTATACATTATCTAGATCCATTCATTATTAAGCAGCTTCAGGTGCATCACATACTTTGCTGCTTCTCTTTCCAGCAATTGTTTCTCAGGTTTGAAATATAGTCCTCCTCCACACTTTGTTCAACATTCTTAAGATTCATCCCTGTGTATTCTTCCGAGAAGTGGTCGCCCACATAGTAAGGCACCTTCAGAGTGGCAGTGTTCCGCCTGTTTGTGTGGCCCATGGACCTAAAGCAGGTGGAATGTTCGATAACGTCAGAGATATTGATCATTTGAGTGACAGCCATCATGCTTTGACAAGATAAACATATTTTTGCTTTCAGAACATTTTTTCTGGAAGATTGAGGTTTGAAAATATGAAAACAAACAATATATGGTTAACTCTGTGTGACAGCGAATTCAAATTGCACAATGGGATAGAGAACATGCTTCATATGACTAATAAACGCACACCGGTGTTATATAATAGTGTATTATAATAACATACCAAGTAGACATGATCATTAAGTCAATATAGGGCTTACGGTCTGTGGCTGAGGCTGTATGGAGGACTGGAAACCATCATCTGGCTGAGAGCCGAGACTATGATCAGAATAAGTATTGGCATCAGCTGTACAAACAAGGCAAGGCCACCCTGGATGATAAACATCATTCATTAAAATTAAACAGTACACCATGAGATAACAAAAAAAACTACTGTAATATTTCATCAGCCTGAATACTTTATAAGTACATATCAACTGGTTAAAATAAAGCAATTTTTAGAACAGTAAGATATTTAATGGTGTTTAAAGATGATTCTTCTGCTCATCAAGGCTGCATTTATTAGATTAAAAATCCAGAAAAAAATGTAATATTGTGAAATATTATTTCAA
>JAUCMU010000036.1:16113136-16128833 GCA_032275025.1 Enteromius treurensis
AATGCATGTCAGAGCAAATGAGAATCATGAGGAACTGCCTGAAGAGCTCAGAGACAGAATTGTGGCAAGGCACAGATCTGCAATAAATCTGCAAAAATCTGTGTTTTTCTGTCAATATGGGGTGCTGTGTGTACATTAATGAAGAACATTTTTTTATTTAAATGATTTTAGCAAATGGCTGCAATATAACAAAGAGTGAAAAATTTAAAGTGGTCTGAATAATTTCCATACCAACTGTACAGTGTATATATATATATATATATATATATATATATATGTTTAATTTCAATTACTTATTTTAGCATTTATTTCACCTAATATTTGTATTTCATTTTATTTCAGTTGTTTTTAAATAGTTTAAGTTAACAATATTTTATACAGTATGTGCTGTTGTTCTTTTTTTTATTAGTTTTTATATTTATACATAATATTTTATTTTGGTTTTAGCGTAACTTTAGTTTAAATTTTAGTGTAATTTTGGTAATTAATTTTACCACTTATTTCAGTTAGCTCTCAAAAAAATAATTAAATATTTGTATTATAATCTAATATTACATTTTATCTTATTTCAGCTTTTTATATCTATTATTAGTGTTAACAACAGCACTTTGACTTTTATACTGTTATGGTAAATAAACACCATATTCATTCACCGTGACACTCCAATGGTACCCGAAGCTATTTCAGTGATGTATACCACAGCACTATCATTGCACATTTCCCTGGTATGGTCATGGTACATGTTTCCAAGTGCAGACACATCAGCATTTCCAATGTACCTGTCTCTTCAGCATGTCCAGCATGGTCTTGATGTTATGCACATTGTTCTCCAGTTGTCCAAAACGCGCGTTTGAATCAGAGGGGGACCTTGTAGCTGATACTATGCCATCTCCACGGTCTCCTTGATCTTGCATTATTTCCAGGTCATAGATTGCAGGTATGTTGGGAGTGCTGGGAATGACTGTGTCTGGTGGGGAGTCTGTGATAACACAAACATATGCAAACACACAGGTTACAAAAGACAAATGCATTGTGCCAGGATTTTTTGGACAGATGTGTACATCAGTATTTGATCTATACTGCTGAAGCATAAATTCACCGTGAGAAATGGAGGGCAAAAAACATCAAATCCCTAAGAAAATAATACTACACCCCAAAAATGCACTAGCTGACATTAACCAACTATAGCCAAAAAAGAAATCATAACAGAAACTTGAATCAAACCCTCTCGTGGGTCCCAACTTTACATCAGAAGAAGCTGTAAGACCTATATTTTCAGCTCTGTTGTGTGTTTTGTTCACGTGCATGTGTAGTTCAGATGTTTAAATGTTTTATTGTTTTCATACCTGTTACATTGTCACAGAACCACGGACGCCTCTCATACGCCCTGGTGGAGAGTTCAGCCGTCTGCCAAACACCCTGAAACAATCAGAAAACACAAACAGTCAGTTCTGTGGCTATGAACACAATGAACACTGGAACTATTGCATCATATTGCAATATATTTAACACTTCTTGAGTTATAGGCATGCAAACTTTGGAAACTGACACAAGGCATTTTTTTGACTAGTTTCAACGTTATTTGTCCTTCTGACATTCCCCAGAACGACCTACAATTGGTTTTTGACCACACTAAAAATTGGACTCCTGGAGCCATTTTAAAATGACAAAAACTCTGTAACCTAACCATAGGGCCTTAAAATGAAGATGCCAAAAGGACAGCTTGTAAAGACCCAATATCTAAAACTTCCTGAGTTAAAGGCATACAAACTTTGGAGAAAAATAAAAAAAACTTCAAAAGTGTTCCCTTATTCCCTGTTTTTTAAATGGTCTCCATTGGCGTAATGCAACAAAGACAGCTAAAGTAAACAGATTTTACTAGCAGGCCTACCAATCTGTGTAAAATCTGTGATTTGGCTCCGAATCTTAGGTGTAAAATGCTTTTTTTTGACCCTGTTGAACAAAATAACTATTAATCTGTGATATTTTGTCTTTCACAATTCACAATTTCACTATATATATATAGAGAGAGAGAGAGAGAGAGCGAGAGAGAGAGAGAGAGAGAGAGAGTTTATTTGCAAAAACAGATAATCTGTTTTTTTAAATGTTCAAAAATCTTGTTTTTTATATGTTACTATGGTTTTATTGTGTTAGTTAGTTGTATTTTGTAGTTATTTTTTAACCTGATCAAAATAACCCAACTGCAGCTTGATTGAGATTAATTGAAATGCACAATTAATAAACATGATGTTTAAAAATGGTTAAATCTGTTAAATGTGTTATCTGTTTTTGCAAATTAACTCTTCATATGTTTATCTTTAAAATTGGTAAAATCTAAAATTTGAGGTTGTTGGCGGATATTTGAAATTTGGTTAATTTGAGACAGAATGACCAAAACAGAGAAATTCCTACGCCACATTTTTCATCCTGTAGCTAATGTGACAAACTTTGCCAGTAGTTATTCTGAACACCCGTGTGAACTTAAGAAGAACCTGCTTTATGCATTTACTAAAAATCACCTTCAGATCAGTTGATCAGAAGTCAAAAAAGAGAAAAAATGCTAGTTCTTAGGTGTCCAGATACACTTGCATGCAGGTACATGTTTGTGTGTATCAGTGAACTCACAATAAACTTGCTGGCCTTTTCTCCTGCAGTGCTGGAGAAGATAACCTGTAGATCACGTGGAAAGTCCAGAGTCAGGATTCGTCCCCCTTCTTTTAGTTTAAGCACTATGGCATCCTGGCAGTCCACATATAGCACCATCTGTCTGGGCTCCACACTCAGAGCCATCCTCACCCAACCTCTGCTCTTGAAGGGACTCCCGCCGGGCACATTCAGCACCTCCGGCCTCAGACTGTCCGCTGACCTGAACTCCAGCTGCAGCCGGTTTGCTTTAGTGTTGGAGACGAGTTCCAGCAGGGGGCGCTCGCCCTTCTGCAGAAAAGAAGAGGAGCTGACGGAGATGAGGGTGGCCTCTGAGCCCTTTTTCTGACGGCCCACCAGGTGCAAACCCAGGACGCCCTGTGAGGTGTTGAAGAGGTAGTCCGAAAATGTCTGGGGTATTTTGAGATGGGGCACGTTGGGACGGAAACGCCAGGCTGGTGTATTTGGGTCATGACCTTTGACCTTAGATACCCCGCGGGGACAGGGAGTGACGTCAAGAGCCTCCAAAAGGTTGATTACTAATAGAAGAAACATATGGAGTGACATTAACAAGCCGCATGCTCTATGCCTGCTAATAGTTCATTACCATGGTATATATATTTTGTATAGTGCTCTGGTATCACAATAGTATATTAGGTTTTTAATTACGTTTTTTATAAATGTTTTTGAAAGATTTCTCTTATTATGCATTTATTTGATTAAAAAAAAAATGATATTAAATATTTTAAAATGTAATTTTTATTTATTCCTGCAGGAATTAGTAAGCAAAATTTTTGGCATCATTGCACCAGTTTTTTTCCTTCAGAAACCATTCTAATGTGAAGATTTGACACATTTCTCATGATTTCATTTGGAATATTTGAAATAGAAATGTTTTGTGACATATAAATATTATATTACATGCACCAATTAAACACAGAAGGATTTCTGTAAGATCACGTGACACTGAAAACTGGAACATGGCTGCTGAAAATTCCTGTTTACATCAAAGGAATAAATTACTTTTTTATATATATTTAAATAGGACACTATTGTTTTAATTCATAATAATATTTCAAAATATTACGGTTTGTATTGTATCAAATTAATGCAGCTGGTGAGCATAAAATATTTCTTTCAAAAATATTTCAATTATTACAAATTGATAACTGGTAGTGAATCATACAAATGAAACAGTACACAATTCAATGGTTTTTGACAGTTTATAAGCATGCAAATAGTAATACATGAGCAAAATGCTGTTCTTGACCTTTTTCTTGTCAGATCTTTACAGTTCCAAAGCAACCCTACACACGCACAAACACACACTCTTAACCTTTATCTCAGGTATTCTGTATAGAAAAACTGAATTGATAAGATAGGAACTTTAAAGACTAGATAGAGACAGAAAGACAAGAAAGAAAACAATATGTAAAAGCAAGGATGGGCCCTTGGAAAAAAAAAAAATCCACACAGCTGGCAAGCAGAAATGTACCTGCACTGTAAGATACAGTCAAACAGAGACGTTGATAACAGAGACAGGAGAGCTCAATGTGTTTGTGCATGTTTTTACTTAACTATTCAACAGTCTCCAGAAGACAGCTAAAATCAGAATCAGAATCTCTCTTTGGGAACATCCTTGAAGTCAAAATAACTTTGAAATTGAGCACATTTCTTGATGCAAAAGATTAGGGGTAGAGTTGGTGTGTAATGTAAACACATAATTATAAAAATTTAAAATCCTAACTAACTAAAAATATGTGTATTAAGGTTAGCTTGTGATAAAGATAATGATACATTTGAAACTGATTTTGTTATTATTATTATTATGCAATTAGTGAGTGGGATTAGTTTGTAATCATAATTAATTATGCATTTAAGCATTTTTAAGTATTAATCTCATGCAAATTGCAAACATTTTCATTGTAGGGGTGGGATTAGTTTATAATAACCATTAAAATTATCATTATTAGAGACAAACTGGTAAAAAAAAAAAGTTATAAAAAAATTCTTTATTCACTTATTTAAGGTAAGAGTTTAGGCATAGGCTATTTATAAGAGTCATATTGATATGTTTACACCATAAACATAATCCTTTTCTTTTCATTAAAGAACTAAAACAAACAAACAAACAAACAACTTTAACAGTTTACAAGTCATTTTGAAAAATACCCGATCAGTTATAAATAAATAAATACTAATAAATTCTTGTATTGATTTAGTATGTTTCTTTTGGCGTGTTTATTTCAGTGATAGAATGTAGCGGCTCGCGCACTGCAGTGTAACAATGTATCATGTGTTTGATTGACAGCTCTCACCGGTCTCGGTCGCGTCCTGACGAGTTTCAACACAGTCAAAAACACCCCAGAGAGCAAGCAAACACAGGAGAAGACCTCCAACTACAGCCTTCAGCTCCATTCTCACCAGCCAGAACACTTCAGTCCTGCATCAAATCTTCAGAAGGAAAATAACGTTCTCGTTACTCAGAGAAATCCTGAAGAAGAAAATGATTATCAATACATTAGAAAAGAAAAAACAAAAATCAGTACACGAAGAGAGTTCTCGGATGAAGAGCTGGATGAGTTCTCTGGTCTCGAATGACAGCGACCCTTAAACATGAAACATCTGGACTTGTTTACGGTTGTTTAGCTGGAGGGGTCGAGCTTTTTCCTGCCGCCTCCAAAAAGAAAAAACAACAACAAGAAACAACAACAACAAAAAGTGTCGTTCTTTTGCGCTTTCCGCGAGTGAAATGAACGCTGTATATGTGACAGTCGGAGGAGACTGCAGCTCTCTCCAGTGATCCTCCTCCTCAGCACACAACAGACAAAAACTAGACTTTCAGTTGAACATTTCCGGTTTTCTAGGCTGCTAGGACGCCTAAAATCTTCAACTTTTAGTGAAGAACAAAACCGTTTAATTGACACATAATATTAGGTTATAAAACATTATGGAATGCTTAACATACCATGTGCATTTAAGAACGAATATAAATATGAATTATCATCATTTATGAATATATATTTTATGATAGTACATACCCTTACGGTATTTTCTGGTAGTCTCAGTACCATGGTATTTATCAAAGTACCATTTACAAAAAATGGTATTCAAAGGCAAAGGAGGCACAAGTGAACACAATTCTGAATTTATAAAGTGAGCAATCTTTCTATGCTCAGACTATGATCAGTCATCTGAAGGGAAAGTTTCTTACTTGCTGTAAGCAATTGTTTAAAACGCTCAATGATAGATTTGTTTCTTACAAACACTGCTGTGGAATACTTTTAGATTATTGTATTATTATCAGCTGTTTGGACTCTCATTCTGACACTGCACAGTATCCACTGGAGAGCAACTGATGTAATGCTACATTTCTCCAAATCTTTACTGATAAAGCTCATTTGCATGTTGGATATTTCTTTTGTATTATTGCATAAAAATCTAAAGGAACCACTCTCCAGAGGTAAAAAATCATTTATGTGTGTGTTTGTGTAAGTATGATTTAGTTTTATATGTAACTGGTGTAAAAGACCACTCACATGACATTTGTTTCTAATGTCTTATTGGTTAAAACGAGGACACTAGCCTCCTAATCTCTACCTGCCTTAATTACAGCGTGCTTCCAAGTCAACTCTATTAGTGTGTGTGTGTGTGTGCTTCTCTGTCAGGGTTTATTAAAGCATATAAGCTAGCTATACACTAGGACGAGACAAAAATAGGCCAGATTAACACACAAGACACAGGCTGTTACCCTGAAAACATATATTAGATATACAGTACACACTCTAATAAAAGCCCCTAAAAATTGCCCAAAGAATATAAAAAATATCCATAACTCTATCCTACAATTGTGAAACCACTACAGAAGATTTGCTTTCAAATTTATTGTACATTTTGTCTTGCAGAATTATATGTAAAACATAAATTAAATGAAAGTCGAAATTAAAATTATGATTAATTTTTGTATTTAGTTTTAAATACTCATAACAGTTCCAACCAATCTATTATATTTAAACATTTCTGTTCGTTTCCAGATTTAGAGTGTGGTCCCAGGCATTAGTAAGCCACTACATCTGCTTGATTATGCAGTACAGTATATGCATGTTGGTTATGACACGGATTTCCTTAAAGGTTACTACTGGCCATCTTGGAATACTGTTATCTAATTGGCCAGGAGTGAAGCAATGCTATTGGTTAGACCTGGGATGATGGTTAGACCCAGCAGAGGCATTTGTTTTGACCTCTTAAGTTGGCTCCGATCCAGTGAGTTTGAACACTAAACCTCGGACTAATCCACCGCTAGCAACTCATCCAAACACTGACATGCGGTGGACTCTCATACACAAGTCACACACACACACACACACACACACTCTCTGTAATCGACCTCTCGTTTACACTGTCACACACAAAATAAAGAGCTCTGTGGATGGTAATAATGTAACCTTGAAGAGAGGATCTGGACATCTGGACCTGAAGAACAGTTAGATGGGACAGGTAGGGTGACATGCTTTCTTATGTTTGTCTCCAGTATAATAACGCATAATCAAAATAATAAGAGAACAAAGCATGAGCAGAGTCTATTTTTGGCTTGTCTTAACTTCTGGATAAGAGAGGGTGAGATGACTTGTGTAATAGTCTTGTATAACTGAATATTGTTTTTCACATTGACACAAAGGCTGAAGTTTTATCGAATGATGTGATTGTTTTTTATATTGTTTCAGTCTTTGATTCACTGTTGTGTGGGAGCCAGTTATAATCCAAATGTTAAAATAAAAGGATTTAGTTGTATAGAGCTAATGTTAGAGCTCCCATAATCCATCTATCAATTAAAGGATGTCATTGGCATAAATATGCATAAAACATTCAAGAAGAATGCTGCATGTTGTGTTCAGTACTAATTGAGATACTATAACAGTTTTTAATAATATTTCAAGTCAAATTTTATTTTACTTTTAGTCATTTTGCTGAGAAAATTTGTATTTATTTATTTCAGTGCCTCATAAATATACAGGAATCTTGCCTTATCCACTAGCTGCCATTTTTTGGGATATTTTTAATGATTTTTCTATATATATATATATATTTTCAGTTACATTAGTTTGTATTTAAAGCTAAATAAGCACAGTTTTAGTTAGCGCTATAATAGTTCTGTGTAAGTAAGAGTGTGTGTTTGGGTGTTTGCACGTAAGAAGGCTTATCTGTCTGCTGAGAACGTCTTTACGAGATTTACAAGTCTTAAAGGAGAAGGGCTGTTTGCTAAAAAACATTTAAAGGTCACGTTACTCCAGATCCCCTAAACATAAAAGCAATGTATTTAAGCCAGTTCCTTCTCTTGAGCGACTTACAGTATTGCAATATGTCAGTTTTAACATACCTGTTTTTTTCTATCCCGTCAGTGAGAGATGGTTTTGAGGTTGATCTTCAGTGAACAGCCACTGTGGAAGATTCTGATATTCTGCCAGCTATATTCTGCGGTCAGCCGGCATTCTGTAATTGGTATAAACACAGAGACAGACCACACACAAAAAACAAACGCACACTCACAGGAACAAACAAACATTTGACATGCATGTGTCCATACAGGTTCAACTGACCTCACACAGCTAAGCATTGAGTACAACAGACCAATACACTGAAAGAATTTCAACAGGGAATTACGGAATTCCAATCCGTGCTCCACGGAAAATTAAGAACAAATCAGTATCCAGGCAACAATCCAGTCAAACTAATCTGTCCGACCTTTGCTGAACAACAAGTTCCTTGTAATGCATCATACATGATCTAATAATTGACAAATGAAAACATTATCAGATGCATTCGCAATTTACCATCAAGCAGACACGGATATCAACCAACAATTTACATTACAGAAGACTTTAAGTAGAAATTATGTTTGAATAAATAACAGCGTCTGTTTGTGACAGCCAGCAGTTGTGACGGTGGGCATGACGTGTTTGCCAAAGTAAAAGAGAACAGCCTGATGGGAACTTTTGTCGCCAACCTCAGTTTCTCTGTGCAGCCATCATCTAATCATGTGCACTTAAAACTTTCTGGAAAAGACGCTGATTGGTTTTATCTGGAGGGAAGAATCATTAGACTGAACTCAACATCAACTAGGATTATTGATAGAGAGGTAATATTTAAAAAAAAAAACTCTTTAAATGCCATCTCCTGTAAAATATTAAAGAAAGTTTTGTCTATAATGATATTACAGATACACGGCTCAGTTCTGACAGCAACTGTAAGGTGTTACAAACATAAAACCCTACAGGTAAGTTGACTCATCTGTGACATGCAGCAGCATCCTTCTAGAAAACTTACCTCGTCAAATAAAAATAATGTTGCTTTCAGGCTGAACACGGGATCATGGTAGAGGTTCTGAACGAGAATGACAACAAACCCGAGTTCCTGCAAAGATCAGTTCAACCTCTGCAGCTCAGCGAGGTAAAACTACTACATACATTCTCTTTGGCTACGTTCACACAGCAGCACCTTATTTATTTAGTTTGTTATTTATTTATTTTGTTTACATATTATATGTTGGTGTGTATTTATGATGCATGTTTATATTTCAGAAAAAATATTTATAGATCAAATATATGCATTTATAAAATAAATGATATGAATATAAATATACGATACATGTAAACATCTGTAAATATTCTCAAAATATGTGTGTATTTATATATACATAATAATTATACACAGAACACACACATATTGTGTGAACAAACGATATATCATTTGACAGCACTAATTTTTATTCATCATCAATGCATTAAATTAATTCAAAGTAACAGTGAAGATATGTTTTAAGATGAATTCTATTTCAAATAAACGCTATTCTGTTCGATATAGAGCAGCTCATCTGTTTTTAACATTTCAAATAATAATAAGAAATGTTTTGTGAGCAGCATCTTATATCAGAATTTTTTATAAAGGTCACTGAAGGTCATCTTGTGTCACTGAAGAAAGGCTCAAATAAATTACATTTTAAAATAGAAAATTTGTAATTGTAATAATATTTAATAATATTACTGTTATATCATCCTGAGACCCAGAAAACAGTTTTGTGAATTAAGTATTTTTTTCATGTCTTTACATTGTTTAGAGCATTAAAAAAAGGAACAATAACTGTTCTGAAAAATTACATTTTATTCATATTTTATTCTATGTTTTTTATTCTACATTTAAAAAAATTAAAATGGCATGAATAGACATCAATAAGGCAAAAACATTGTGATTTAATCAATCATTAGGTTTCAGGATTTTTTATGCCAAACTTTTTTTAAGGCTGATTCTCAACTATGTTATGTTATAAAATATATATAAATATAATTTCACGTACAGTTTGGTTTCATGCAACATGTGTGCAACAATTTCCCTAAACTGGTTTTCATATTAAATGCAATGTATCTATACGTAATCAGTTTACATATTAATTATATGTTGCTGTTAGGACACCATGTTGAAAAAGATTTGTCATAATGGGAGTAACAACTGGACAGATTTTCATAATAATATCTAATATATCCATAAAAATATTGATAGAATTTATTTTCCCGTTCAATTGTTATGTCTCCCTAAATGCACAATAAACATGCTTTTAGTCCTGGGGCCTTTTCCATAAAACAAGTTTACCAAATAAACCAGGCTTGTTTTAATTAGTCTGACTTATTTGAAACCAGATCAAATGACAGTAAGTCAGACTAACTGAAATAAACCTGGCTTATTTGGTAAACTTGTTTTTTGGAACATGCCCCTGGTGTATGAAATGATGTCCTGTTTCATGACAGGAAGTCCTATTTGGATTAAAATCCCTATAACTATCCCTATATATTTTCCTGAGATGTTGCTTTATGACAAAACAAATGATTTAGATTTAAATGACAATTACAAAATATAATCATATATTAGCCATCTTTAAAGACCTAGTAGAAGGTGTGGTCATGGTGAAACCTCCAAACATTTGTTAAAAGCCCTGAATGTGTTCTGTACAGGACATCCAGCTCTCAGAGAAATCACAAAATAATGTCCACTACAGAGGCAAAAACTCAGGAGTATATAACTGTTTTACGGGATTTTTGACCAAATAAATGCAGCCCTGGTGAGCAAAAGAGACTTTCAAAAACAAGCTTTCAAGTCCTCCCAAACCTTCTTACTGATCCCCAAACTTTTAAGAAGCATGTTGTCTAAGTTTTTCATTTATTATTAAAAATCTCTAATTTTAGTCAGTTCCTATGATTTTCTCCCATCTTCTGCTATTTGTTTGATGTGTTTGTTCAGTTGACAGCGGTGAACTCTGTAGTGTTTACAGTCCAGGCCACAGATGCTGATGGTGACACACTCGCCTACTTCATCGATGAAACATCAGTAGGTGAACCATCTCATCAGATCCACAAAATCCACCTTAGAAACCTTCTGCTATCGCCCCACTGCAGTCTTGTTTGACTTAAAGAGATAGATTTTGTCATATTTTACTCATGCCCAAGTTGTTCCAAACCTGTATGAGTTTCTTTCTGCTGTTAAACACAATAATTAATTTAATAAATAATTAAAAATATATTATGGAAATCAACTGTCATTTTCCCAACAAACTTGGTGGTGCTCAAAAGAAGAAAGATATTCATACAGGTCCGGAACAACTCGAGGTTGAATAAAGGATTACAGAATTATCGAGCCTTTAAGCTTTTCTTGTGGTATATAGGTTTGATAATCTGTGGACGTGTGTTTGTGTATCTCCAGCCTGATGCCAGGTATTTTCGAGTGGACTTACCTAGCAGTGGCAAAGTGGTTCTCAGCAAGTCACTGGACTATGAGATCAAAACCCAGCTCCGACTGACTCTTTATGCAGTGGTAAAACACATACAGACACTTGATGGTAAACAAAATGAGAACAAATCTGTTTACTCAGATGTTGATGTGGCTTTAGGAGACGAGCACAAAGGAACACTACAACACAACGGCAACAATAATCATCAACGTGACAGATGGGGACGATCAGTACCCACAATTCCAGCCTTGCACGCTTCTCTTAGCCAATCACAGCAAGCGAATATGTGCCAATCCTCTGTACACCGCCAACATCACAGAGAACGAGCAGGTAACGCCTGTAAATATATCAAGGCATCTTAAAATGCCCCTATTATGGGTTATGAAAGATTTACATTTTGGTTTTGGGAGTCCCAAACAGTGCCACCTAGTGGTGAAGAATGAATTTGAATTTTCATTCAGACCAATGCAAAAAAAAACAACAAGTCAATGTTTCATATTGATGTCAACATAAAATGGTTAAGGACTCATTTTAAAAATAACTCGTTTTTTTAATGATTCAGAATCGATTCTTTCTTTTGAGAGACAATAACTTTAAACAGATTTAAAACTTGCAGGATGTTTATACAGTATTCACTTAGAGCCGTGTATTACACACTGCATGAAAGATCATTTTCAAAAATCCATAATAGTGGCAATTTTCAGTCTTTGAGATTTATAATGTTCACCAAGGCTGCATTTACTTGAACTGCACTAAAATCAGTAATCAGTAAAATACAATTACAATTTAAAATGTTTCTATTTTAAAATATCTAAAATAATTAAAATAATCATTAAAATGCAAATTCGCTATTATTGTTAATGATTGATTTGTTATTATTTTAGTCTTTACTGTCAATTTGTATGATTTAATACATCCTTCTTTTTTTTTTTAAATAAAAAAAGATCTTGCTGACCCATGAAATGTACATGATGTATCTGATTCCTTCTTATCGTCTGTTTATTTGTCACTCAGGACATTGTCTTGGATTTCTTTCCGGGTCCGATTCAAGCTGTGGATGGTGATGAGGGTCTCAGAACACAAGTCAAGTATACCATCCTGTCAGGTGCGCCTCCTTCCTCTGCCACTGAACCTTACACAAACTCCTGGAAGAAGCAGCTAATCTTGATTATATATGTGTGTCTGCTGTAATACAGGAGCAGATAATGGCAGATTTGTCATTGACGGTAGTTCTGGAGAGGTGAGGTTAACCAGACGTGTGGAGAACAGACTGCTCATCCCGACACTGAGACTGCGTGTTATGGTGCGTCTGAGAGGGAAAAACAAAAACGAGTGCAATATCACATGAAATAAATAAATAATGTTGTAATATATATAAAACAAAATTATATATACAATTTTTAAAAAAGTAATGCTTTTTCTTTTTGAAATCATTGTGATGTTTCTGCTCAGGCAGCTCAGACGGATGACCCTCTGAAATATGCAGTAGCCACAGTTCTGGTGAGGGTCCTGGCAGAAAACAGGTTTCCTCCACAGTTTAATCGTTCAACGTACCGTGGTTTTGTCAGCGAGAGCTCAAGTCCTGCTTCACTCGTCATGACATACGGCAATAAATTACTTATCCTGGGGGCCACGGATCAAGACTTCACTGATGTACGTGACTCAACAAGACCACAACATTACAAAAGCAGTACAGTAACACTCCAGAGTCAACATGCAGTTTCAACATCACTGGTTTGACATTCATTGCATGACATACTGTATGGAGTCATGTTTCTGTTTGCTTTATGTTTGTGGGTTCAAGGGCTTCAATCCCAGACTGCAGTATTCCCTAAACTCCAAACACAACAGCTCTCAGCTCTTTTACATTACACAAGAAGGACTGATCATCGCTAAAACCAGCCTGCTACACCCCGGCCACAAATATTTCCTGGAGGTATGACATAAGACTACTTAGCTTCCAAAGTTGCAAATGAAATATTATAGATATATAAAATATAATAAATATTACCGTCTTCACATTTACTACAAAGTGCCCCTATTAGGGATTTTTGAAAATGACTTTTAGTATTGCGCAGTGTTTAGGCCTACTATTCATCTCCAAATTTGATCTACATTATAATGTTATTCAGTGCACTCAAACCCAGAGGATCCGTCACGATTGAGATAGTAAAACCAGCTATTTTTTAATTGCTCTGGAATGAAAAAAATATGACTATTTTTGATAAACAGTTTGATCTTATACCTGATGATTGTAGCCTATGGGTAAGTAAAGTACTGTAAGTGCATGAAAGCAATATTATAACTAATCTTTCATTTTGTCTATTTTATTGCTCTATAATATGATATGCTTGTATGGCATTCTTGCATTTTTTAAGTAAAAGGCTGGTCTGTCTCTGAAGCACTGTAAATTCATACACTCAGTGCTCCCATTTAAATCATGTAATCATACCCCATTAATGATGGAAAACTGTGCTTAACATATTTTGATGAGACATCTATGATGCATAGTTTATTTATAAATGCTATTCATACAGGCTACAGCGGAAGTTACTTTTACCGGTTTTTAAACGCCGAGCATGAAAATGGCCTATTTGTGAAATTCACTAGTAATTTCAGTAAATATTTAGTATTTGATATGGATATGTAATATTAATTTATAATTCATGACTCATGTGTTACAGGTTCTAGCTGCTGACCTGGAATCAGGAGACACTGTTAAAGCTGCACTGCATGTGGAAGTTCTTCAGAAAGGCCAACCAGGTACTAGAAAATCTTTATATAAAAAATATATATCACATAAATATGTATTTTACATACATACAATGTGTGCAACAAACTTCAAATTTCACTGCCAGTTAAAGCATCATGTGACACCAAAAACTTTGAGATAAAAATATAATAAAACAGGATACATTTTTTCAATTGTAATAACATTTCACACCCGTTTTACTTTATTTTTTATTTTTTAATCCAGCATTGGTGAGCATTTGAGGATATTTGAAGATTTTTTTCAACTTTTGACCGGTAGCTTATAATAACAATACACGGCTAAATATATAATAAATAATAAACTAATGTGTTTTCTAAGCTCCACAGGGTCCGTTGGGGGCGGGGCATGTGTATAGCAGTGAGACAGTGGGCAGGGCAGAGGGCGTGGCAGGGGTGTGTCTGATCCTGCTGGCCTTTACTTTATTTACACTGGTGCGGTGCATACGGATGATCAGAGAGAAGCGGGATCATGTCACCCGGAGCAGCGTGGCTGACAACAGACACCCTAATGTTGTAAGACAAGATTCATGCAATATACACAACAGATATGTTAGACTTTGCCTATGAGATATTCATGTGCTCCAAACAAATGAAAAAACAAAAAAAAAGAAATGAACTACATAACAACTTTGAGCTTCTTCTTACACAACTGTTCATTTTTTTATGTTTTAATATAGTAAAAACTGAAATAATATATAACTGAAATAATATTACCGTTTTAAATGATTAAATATATTGTTAACATTTATTTTATTCCTTTGATGAATAGCTGAATATTCAGAATCTTTACTTTAGTATTCAGTGACACATGATCCTTCAGAAATCATTCTTATATGCTCATTTGTTGCTCAAGAAACTTTATTTTTAATGTTGCAAGTTATGCTGCTTAATTTACCGAAATTTCAAAAGAGCATTATTTATTTATATGTTTTTACAGGGGGGAATCTAAATATATTTAAATAGAAAGCAGTAATAACTTTGGCTCAATTTAGGGTCACACTTTTGCCTCCTGATTTGTCAGAGTTGGTGCTTATACTGAAGTGTTAGTAAGTTTATTAATATTTTAAATGTGTTTACTGTCATTACTTTTGATAGCTTGTGTATCATAATATACAAAACCACAAAAGAATATTTAAAGAACTTGTAACAATTTTGAACACTTAAAAAAACAAGCCTTAAAATGAATCTTTTTGCATTTCTTAATTTTCTATGTCTAGTGTTTGAGATGGTTCCGGATGGTGAGTCAATGCTATTCCATTCCCACTTAGTAAACCTCATTGTATTTATTTTTTAGGGAAAAAACAGACATAGAATGGTTTCTTAAAGGTGCCATAGAATGCATTGAGAGAATATTTTAAATTGTTCTCTGATATGTACATAGAAGGTATTTAGTTTGGTAAGGGGGAAAAAATGCCCAGAAACGGTTTTGCAACCCTAGAATTTGACCCTAGAATGAAACAGTCTGTTTTTGCCTTATTTGGAAGGTTCATGAATATTAATGAGGAG
>JAUCMU010000036.1:16132717-16143664 GCA_032275025.1 Enteromius treurensis
AAGCTAATTTCATGATCGGCCCCTTCCCCTCCCCTCCTTTCAGTACCTACCGGGTCGGCCCAATCGGGATTGCTACCCGAAAATTTTCCGGAAAGAAACGGTTAATCATCGTTCTTTCTGCTCCCCACAATTCACCCATCCCCAGCATCAATAACCTCATCCCCCTAGAAGAATTCTCTCTCAATACCACACCGTCGACCAAGCCATGTCCATTATCAAAAAAGTCGGCAAAGGAGCCTAGATGGCGAAAGTTGATATCACATCCGCCTTTAAAGTCATGCCCATCCATCCTGACTTTTGGCACCTTTCCGGCATCCAGTGGCAGAACCTATTCTACTTTGCCGTTCCCCTCACCTTCGGATCCAAAAGCAGTCCAAAAAATTGACACGGACGATGGTCCTCGGATGCATTCAAAAGCTATACCAGATCCGACCCATCTTCCATCCTGAAAGCACTACAAATCCTCCTAACCCCTCGACAGGACCCACAGGGTTTGCATTACTCGCCACCTCCCCGCTTTCACCTGAAGCATTCCCCGCCTCCACCAGAGGCTCCAATTCAGTCTCGCTTCCACCTGAAGCACCCCCCGCCTCCACACGAGGCTCTCCGCAGCCCCGCTTCCACCAGAAGCTCCCGAGCCCAACCTCCAACAGAAGCTTATTTTCAGCCCCGCTTCCACTCGAAGCACTCCCCGCCTCCACCAGAGGCTCCCCTCAGCCAACCTCCCCTCCTCCCTTCCTCCAAATCCGCCTCAGCAAGCCACCCAACAAGGCTCGGCCAGCATCCTCCCTCGCGCTTTTTGGGAGCAAATTTGGCTGCTGTCCTCATCTGCTTCTTTTGGGCGAACGAGCTCTGCCCTCGCTAGGGTTACAACCAGCAGGACTCGGGGCCCGGCTCGCCCCCGGACAGCACGCCAAATTTGCTTATTTTAATGAATGAAGAAGTGCGAATTTGTGAAAGTGGAACTATTGCAACTATACTTTAGATGCACTTTAAATATTTTGCATTTAAAGTGCAATATTACATAATACTCATTAAAAGTGACAAACACAAATTTTTGACTTATTAATAAGAAATATGCATTGTGCACAAGTAATACTCTAAATAAAGTTTAATTATCTGTCAGGAAATATGTTAATAGATTTAAACTATACTTAGTATGAAATAAATATATTACTTTTTTACCAGGGTAAAAAAATGTAAAATAAACATTGAATTACATGGGTTTCCAACAGCATGAGGGTGAGTAAAATGTGCTAGAATGCCCAGTTTAGGCTGAAGCATTCATTTAATACATTTTTTATGCACTTTAACATTCACATATGGTTAAATATGTAAGGGAAATGACCCTTTACTAAGAATCACCATGCTTTTACCTTATCTGCGTCGGACTCATACAGCAGGTGTTTGGCCTCAGCCTCAGAATGGTCATAGTCAGAGGGCAAGATCCAGTCCCGGGTCTCGTCCTTATCCATACGGCCGTCTTTGTTTTTATCCCTGAACTCTGTAAACTGTTCTCTTTCTGTTCTTACCCAATCTGGTTCATTTGCATCTCCATTCTGACTGTACATATCACCTGACATGCACACACAAACCAGGGGAAAAGTGAGGCTAGATCAACAGGAAACAACTGATTTCTGTCCATTCCAGCCTCTCTTAAATACACACTTCACTTACCAATATATTCATTAAGGTCGATGAAACCATCTCCATTTTTATCAATGTCCTCCATGGTCTCCTGTAAACCAAACCATGGTGAATAAACAATGACGAAACATAACAGAAACTGACATTTTTAGCATTCTGATCATCCAGGCGTACCAGCACTATAATATCCTTCATGTAATCATACTCCTCAGGATGAAGAAACGCTGTAAACTCTTCCTTGTCGGCCTTCATGTCACCATCATGGTCAGCCATCTTGAAACGGCGCTCATCTCTAGCCATCATCTGCCTGTAGTTAAAACCGTCCTCCGGATCTGCTTCGTCTAACAGACATAAACACATCACATAAGTCTGGATTTATAGCTAATTCAAAATAAATATATTGTGGTCTTTCTGACTTAAATCTGGACAGATACTTTCTTTACAAACTGATTTGATTTCAATACCGGAAACCAAATTAGATTCACATGAATTTAGATTAGTTTTCATTAGATAAAGGCATCGCACACACCAAGGATGTAGCCGTAGGTAGCATTCGTGTATTCCTCCCAGGAGACATAAGTGTCTGAGTTGAGATCGTGAGCCTGCCACTGCCGGTCCACATCGTCATAGATCCATCGCTTCTGAGCGTGTTTGATCCACCGTTTCATCTCATCCGCGGTCACAAAGCCGTCCTGATCCTCGTCAATCTTTTCTACAATCTTACTGTGGATAGTAAGAGAGAGTGAATGATCTGGAGAAGTGTCTAAAGAGAAGAGCTTATTGAAATGTAGCGTGTGTGTTTACCCCAGTCTCTCTTTGCTCTCCTCTGGGGTGAGCTGGTCAAAGGTTTTAGCCTCCTCTTGCCCTAGAAAAGCTTCGTGGTCGTAGTCGAAGTTCTCCTCATCATCGTGCTCCTTGTTGCTAAGGGGGGCGTCGTGATGGATGCGGTCCTTCTTTTCCATGGGTTTACTGGAGGACCCAAGAACGCAGAATGCGACCAACAACAGCAGCGGCAGGAGGTCCATCTTCTCATACACTTTTTTTTTTAAATGGGGTCAAAAAAATATGTCTCAGTATCAATGTATACTGCAAAAAACAATTTAATATTGAGAAACTTACCATTGAAGTTCTCAGCAATGCAAATTACTAATAAAAAACTATGTTTTGATATATTTACGGAAAGAAATTTACTAAATTTATTCATGGAACATAATTTTTTTTAATATCCTAATGATATTTGACCCCCAAAAAAAAGACAAATCTGTAATTTTGACCCATACAATGTAGTTTGGCTATTGCTACAAATATTACACATCGACTTAAGCCTGATTTTGTTGTCCAGAGTCACATATGTTACCAGATAATTTATGTTATATATGTTTTAATTGTACAATTCGATGAACGTCCCCGATATTTGGGCATGCAAACATCTTTTCAATTCCCCACGTTAAGCCTCATGCAAACACTCTCAGCTCTCACATAACATCAGTGAAACTGCGAGCACAGCACTGTATATTAGAGCATATCTTTTATGCAAAATAGCAACTTTACCTGGTGAATGTTGCAGCGTTTCAATCTGCCCGGCTGCTTTTAAAAAACTCCGGATGTCAAACTAGTTTGGGAGACGCTTCCTTTGGACGGCCCGCTGAACTGACCAATCAGATTAGAGATAACGCTCAAACCTCGTTTGACGGACCAATCAGGTGGAGGACTGCGCTCAGGACCGCCCGTGCTCGTGGTCTGAGGCGCTTCGCGATTGGTCCACTTCAATCCAAACGTGATTATGTCATTGGTTTAGAACTGCCACGTCCACAAGGTCCATGTTTCTGCAGTTTGTGTGTAATTAATATTAGTGTTATTATAAGTCCATTTTATTTACACAAACGTACATTTGTCAAAGTTTCTCCAAGCGCTTAACTCAATCCTTAAAGAAGCCGAAAAAGGGGAGCGCCATAAAACTGGCACGATAGCTAATGACTGTTTTTCTAAATACAAATTATCTAAATTTATGCCTTATAAATTTCGCATTTTTTTAAATTTTGTCTTGCTTTAACATCATATTTTAAAAAATTTTAAGAAAAAAAAAAATACAAATACACCGCATTACATAATAATAATACAAAAATAATCATTTTAACCTAGCCCTCATTCATCATATTACAAGTCAAATCATTGCCAGGAAATTATTACTAGTTATCAAGCACCATTTTAATCTTTTGCATGCCATATTACACCACAATGTCTGATTCTTGTTATAAAAATACATCAGGATACTGACTGGTCCTTATATTCTGTAAAACATTTTTGTTGTTGTTGCTGTAAAACTGTGGATGCACTAATGGTCAGCATTAGTCAGATTAGTGCTTGAGAGAGATGGATTTTTCGATGATTGGTCCACAAATCGTTTTCATTTAATCCATTAATTAAGATGTGGTTACATCTGGCTCTTGATTATTTGCTGTAACAGATATTAAGTTATATTATTGCGTCAACCACTGAATAACTGTTCCATCAGCCTTTGTGCTGAATCGCCAAAATAGAGGTATGCATACATGCAATCACTGACATACAAACTGGCAGCTTCTCTTTGTTTCAGTGATACTGGTCAAGAAAGACAAAAGCAGCACTTGTAAATGTATTTTATAATAGGCCATCTGATTATTACAGAAAGAAAGGACGAACCAGAACACATAGATCTGAAGATTTTATGATAAGAATGTACAAAATGCAGTTTCAAATTCTGCAAGCGTCAGCAAAAAACGGATGACAAAGTGATTATTCAGCGGCATTGTTCAATATCTTTCCCACAGTTGCCTCTGGTGTTTGTTTCCTTCCGTTTTCCCTTTCGTTTTTCACCACGCCTCTACCGAAGCAACGCAAGTTTCGTTTGCGTCATGAGAGAGTGTTTAGTAATGAGTGTCAGGCGGCTTGTAGCTGTGACTCCTGCGCTGCTGGTGGGGCAGCAAGGGCCGGGACCACTTTTCTGGGGGTCAGAGATGCAAAAATTGTGTCCAGGATTCCCAAGACCTCCAGGAGCTCCTGCTGAAGTTCTCCTTCCTTCCCCAACACCTCCATAAGACGCAGCAGCAGCTGCTCGACTTCAAGCGACTCATGTAAAACCTCCTGATACAGATCTACACACACACACACACTTCACATGTAGCAAACCTTACAAAAACAAGGAAAAACAGTACTATTTTGCAAGCGGAAGATCACTTCTTCATTCTCAATTGCTCATGTGCGGATGATGCGATATGAAACTCACCAAGCACAATATCCCCGACCATGAGCAGAGGGCGAGAGAAGCGTGGGTCATAGATGTGCCTAAAAAACAATACACAAAAACACCCTCCAACTTCATTTCAGGATCCTTTCATAGAAAGCCACTGTGACAAGAAATAAATACTGGGATGTTAAATTCCTCGAAGCCAGATAATCTGGTCGGGACTCTTGTTTATGGTTACGATTGAGGCCTCCCTTTCTGGGTCACTTTGGTGTTGTGTGGCCCAAACTCTCAACCTCAACACATCCTGAGAACCAGGCTAAGGATTTCCCGGAGCTTTTATCGTTCCAAGAAGTTCCGGTTTTGTCACAAGAACTTAATGGAATGATTTTCGCAGAATATTAACAGTGAACACTAAAATCCCACACAGACTATACACACTATTTTTGGTCTTATCAAAACACAAGCATTATTAAATTACAATTAGAATGTGTGCATGTGTTAATTTGATTTATTATATTTATCTGCATACATATACACACACACATTAAATTAAATATATATATTTATTAGTTCTTTCAAATGAATAATTGCGTTCAAAATACATTTGTTTACATAATATGGATGTGTACTGTGTATATTTATTATGTACATATAAAGGCACACACATCACATACAGCTAATTTTTTGAAAATATTTACATGTATACATTTATATTCATATAATTTATATTTTATATAGGAACATATTTAAAATATAAACATTACATCTTTATATATATTTATATATATATATATATAGTTTATTCGACACAAAACATATTTTTCTCTTTCAACCATGAAAATTTAATTTTTGAATTCTATTGCACTGTAGAGTTTTATGACAAACATTTATACTGTAAATCCTCATTACTCAAATATGAATACATAAACATCACTTAAACGCACTTAAAATCCTGTCATTAATTTCTCACCCGTCGTTTCAAACACATAAGACCTTCGTTCATCTTCAGAATACAAATGAAGATATTTTTGATGAACGAAACGACATGAGGGGGAGCAATTAATGTTTTAATTTTTTTTTTTTTTTAAAGGGAAATGCAACCCAGTCAGCCATAGAGTTCAGAAATCAAGAAACATTTTGCAATCTTTCCTACATTGATACATTTTTAATCCCCCAGAATAATTATTTTTTTTTTATTCTGAAGCATTCATAAATTTCCCCCTCCCAAATATATATGAGCCATCATGTCTTTGTATGGGAGTCTGAAGTCATAAGACTATGTGCGTGTTGGAATAAGATGTGGGAGTTACTCACTTGAGAAGAAATTTGAGGATCTTGGTTAAGCTCTTCTCATTTCGTCCAGCGAGAGCGTTTCTCAGAGTTCCTCTGCGGTTGAGCTCTACAATAACTGCTACGGTCACATCTGGTTTATTGGTCAACATCCATGTCTGTCAAATATGCAGAAATATATACTGATAGCTTCATCTGAACAGTCAAATCATCCATTAAACTGTATTATACACACACAGGTGTGTGTTTACCTGCAGAGCTGTGTCCAGCGCTTTAGACACATCAAAGCTTTTCAGCTCTTTGTCATATTTCTGTAGATGTTGCTTCACTGGTTTACTGACCAAGAAATCATCCTAAAAGATACATCAAAAGACTGTAAGACACAACTGAAGAAAATTAAGCACACATGTTCATTTAAACAGGCTCATACGTAAACATGACCTAAAAGTAATTTCTTATTTTATGTAGATATCATGATTTAAATAGCTTACATATGAATATAGCTGTAGGATAGCTATATTAGAGACCAAATAAAATAATTCAGTTCAAATAATTTACTAATTAATTTATTCTGAAACAGCAAACAAAAATTCTAATTAAATATAAAATAAAAATCAATAAATTAATAAAAAATTTATAAATTGGGAACAAAGTTTTTGTGAAATTTAGGTAGGTTAGAAACATTTAAAACCATTAATTGAAAATTTAATTAAATTAAAAAAGTAAAATAAAATAAATGTTTGGGCAAAGTTCTTGTGAAATGTTTTACGATTTATGCATTAAATAAGTCAGATTCAATCAAACGCAAGTAAACAAAGTAAGTAAAAACAGCATAAAATAAAAGAAAAATCACGTTTTGGCACAAGGTTCTTGTGAAATATTAGCAAACTAGAAGTAATAGATTTTCTCATTCAGAAAAAAAGCATTAAATCAATTAAAAGAAATGAATTGGAATTAAATACAATTAAAATTAAATATATATAATATAAAATTAAAATCATGTTTTGGGGAAAAAAAACGCTAGCAAATAAGAAATCTAATTAAAATGCATTTATTCATTTCTCCAGAAAAAAAGTCTCTATATAGATAGATAGATAGATAGATAGATAGACAGATAGATAGACAGACTGACGTATAGGTAAACAACTCGCCTGTTTGGGCACAAAGTTCTTCCCCTTGACAAAGACCCGGTATGATGGGTTCCGCCGCCTTCGACTAGTTACTGTCTCTTTGCTCTTTTGGTGTCTCCTGTGCCTGACACTCAACACACCATTGGTCATCCCCACGGCGAGCGTTTCATCCTCAGGCTACAGGAGGACCATAACAAACAACACTTTCATTCAAGTGCAAATAAAAAAAAAAAAATCACATTCATACATTTCTATGTGTTTAGATTTCTTAACATACCGCAATAGCCATACTGAGGATGGATGCATCACAGTCGAAATTATGCACAACCTTATAAGAGGAGTTATACACTTTGACGTGCCTGAAATGAAAAGCAACGGAAACAATTAAACCCAACTTTCTCACAAAAATTCCCTTTATAGCATTTCTTGAGTACGCCTCCCTCATGCAGACACACCTGTCCAGTGATCCCGTGAGCAGTTTGTTGCCTACAGAACTCAGACACGCACACGTAACCGTTTTGTGATGATTCTTCAAGACAACAAGCTCCTGTCCGCCTTTTAACAGGTCCCAGACTTTCACATAGCGCCCACCTGTAACACAAACTTCCTTCAGCCACTGTTTCAGAAGGGCCACATTCCAGCTGGACATCGTTTGAAAACTACATGAAGTCTACAGCATAGGATATATGAGAATATGAGGGGAGATCACTCCCCAAGCGCTGATTGGTTAAATTACGCGTGTTGTTCACCTGTGGACACCAGCAGGGCTTCTGAAGGGTACAACAGCACACACTCCACAGGCTGGCCGTGCTGCATGGTCATCACACTGCTCCCTGACCGCATGTCAAACACTTTCACTGTGTGATCATACGAACCTGCAACAGAGACGCAACCAGGCAAACATCAACTACAGATACACTACCAGGGAGATTTTTGTGTTCTTGGAAGTCTCTTTTCCTCGCCATCTTTGATATAACGTGGGGTCACTGTTGCTATGGTTACTGGTAAGGAATACTAAACACAAGCAAAAGCTGCAGCGTGAAAGAGACTCGCACTGGTAAAGAAAATACGCTTGTCAATTCCTCTTCTATGGTCTTTTGAAAAAATAAACTGCCTCCCCCTTTCCAGCTTTGGCTCAACAAACACCTATAAAATATGGCAAAATATGGAAACCATTTATAAGGTATTTAGAGGGAAGAGACAAAACATTCACAGGAAGGCCCCATTTGAGTAATACTCAGAGCCAATTCCCAATCGACAGTTCCCATTTGTCGAGTTTCCTCTTCCAGTGTGTAGTAAGCAGAATGAAGTGGGTGGCAGGGAGGGAGGGTTTTTTGTTTTGTTTTTTTTAGAAATATCCTGTATGTAAGTTTTATCATAGGCACTTGTTACATGTCTGTATCAATATTTAGGTTAAGTGTGCCAAAATAACTCTCACACACTCAATACTGCAGAAGAGAATTATGTTTCATTTTGTATGCATAATAAAAAAGACGATCATTTGATTTCGTTATACAATCTGTGTTGTGTATATATTTCTCCAATATAAAAAATAATAATAATAATAAGTGTTTCCTATTTCACTATATTTAAAGCTATTTTATTTATGTATGAATATATATATATATTTAAATACATTTATAAATTAAATACAGCTGGGCATTTATAGACATATATTAAAATATGAGAAAACAACAAATTAAAATTAATTAGTGAAGTCAAAAGCAATTAGTAAAAGCTGATGAAGTGTTTTCTTTATCTCCTAAGAGAATTTCTAAATTAGTTAATTAATTAATTGAGAAAAATAATATTATCAAATGCTCCATGCTCAAACAAACAGACTGCAATTCCACAAACGTTTTAACAAAAGCATTCTGATTTGTTAATATTTATCTGCAAATTAATTTATTCTGTCATTATTAAACCTACAGATCTGGCTCAATAGAGATGCAATAATCATATGTGACCCTGGAGCACAAAACACAGTCATAGGCAGCACTTCGAGCCGTCTCAAGGCGCTGGGGGCAGACACGACTTACCACACTCTCTCTTCCCTCTCCCTACGGGGTATATTTTTAGCACTATCCAAAAATACATTGTACAGGTCAAAATTATCACATTTTATTTCATGCCAAAAATCCTTAAGATATTAATTAAAGATCGTGTTCCATGAAGATACCATGAATATATAAAAACATAATTTTTTTGATGAGTAATATGCATTGCTAAGGTATTAATTTGGACAACTTTAAAGGTGATTTCCTCAATATTTAGACTTTTTTGCACCCTCAGATTTATTGTTGTTGTTTTCGAACAAATCTCATCCTATTCTAACAAACCAGACAATGGGAAGCACGTTTATTTAACGGTTGACCCTTACGACTAGTTTTGGGTCCAGGGTCACATACATATGTGAGGTGTTGATGAGAATTAAAGCGGTTACCTGTGACAAACAGATCTGGGTTGAGTTTGCTGGAGGCGAGAGCTCTGATGTAGTCTGTGTGTTCAGTTAAAGAGCTGAGCTCAACAGCGCTGGGAACGTCCCACAGGCGGCACGACAGGTCATCAGACCCTGACACCACACGAAAGCCGTCAGACAGGAACGAGGTCGCGTGTACCGCCCTGCACATGGGAGAAACAGAAGAAACACAGAAGATGACAGAGCTGCATTACAAAGGTGGAGGATGTATTAACCTTTTTTTTAATGCTGGGTTATACTTGGAGTGTCCTTTGAACTGTCTGAGAGCCACTCGACCGCTGACGTCAAACAGCCGGATGAGTCCCTCTTCACTTCCCGCCACCAAAAGCTTCCCGTCGTCTCTGAAGGTCCCTCCGTACGCTGTATCCCGAAAGCGTGTGAAGCTCCGTATGGGCTCTTGAGAGTGGGGTCCGTATATGTGAATCTGATGCAGAACATTATAACATCAGCATACAGCATGTGTGAGTGAGAGAGAACAAACTAGCAACATTACTGACATGGGTCTTATTTTTATTTATTTCTTTTTCACATTGTTGCATCATCTCTTCTGTCAGTTAAGCACATTTTCTTCTCAAATCATCTGCAGTGCAAACATTTTACTTATTTGTAGCTCTAATTTATTATTATTATTATTAAAAGGTTCTTATTATTGTATATGAATAACGTTTACCGCACAGCAGAAACTTTTTTATTTTAATTCCAAATTTAACTGAACTATTTATTATTACTACTAATAAAAATGATTCAATTAAAATGTACATAACACACTGTATACATACTATTTAATAAAATCATACAATAAACTGTCAAACAAATACAAATTAAAAAAATAAACTTTTGTTTACATAATATATGTATCTGCCTTGTGTATATTTATTTATATATATATATATATATATATATATATATAAATAAACACACGCATAAATAAATATATTACTGAAAAATATATATATGAAGATATGAATACACACAGACATGTAAATGCAAGTAAATGTTTTCAAAATATATACTGTATGCATTTATATATACATAAAAAACATACATATAATAACTTTTGCATGCAATTAATTGTTTGATAGCACTAATATATATATATATATATATATTTTTTTTTTTTTTTTTTTTTTTTTTTTATAATGGGCCTATATACAGAACTGATACAATGACAAAAC
>JAUCMU010000036.1:16147901-16166203 GCA_032275025.1 Enteromius treurensis
CAGACAGACAGACAGACAGATAGATAGATAGATAGATAGATAGATAGATAGATAGATAGATAGATAGATAGATAGAAAGATAGAAAGATAGATAGAAAGATAGAAAGATAGATAGATAGATAGATAGATAGATAGAAAGATAGATAACACCAATATCATCAGAGGAAGTGTGTAAAGGTGTCAGGGGTAACTGTGTGAACAGGAATGTACAGCATGTGACCCAAATGAAAGAGAAGAGTGAGAACTGGCCTTGTTCGGTACTTTCATGCACATGATATTTAGACAAGGGACAGGCCAATTCTGGCTTTCTAGAAATTAACAGGGCATTTGACTTTTCAGAATATGTATTCCTTGGCATATGTCCTAAGTGAAACAGAAACATCAAATTTAGCATTAATTAGTCAAATAGCATTTTTCACAGCAGAAGTACCTACGTGTCCTTTGGGTGCTTTCAGAACGTGGGCACGTATACCAAGGGGAGAATCACAGCCCAAGTTCCTCAAAAGATAGCCAAGTTATTTAAAGTTGTGGCAAAAAAAAGCAGCTTTGCACCTTTGGACTGAAAACACTTGACTGGATGAAACTGCCCCAAATTGAGTTTCAATGCGACTCCCTAATTTTAGCAATTTACGACACGTGTGTGAGCCAGACAGAAGTGTGTCAAGGCATAGAAAGATGTCATCTCCTTTATAATACGCACATGATATACAAGTGAATCTTAATAACACCTAATGACTGATATCTTGTGTGAGTCTCTCCACTACTAAGGAAAGTGTTGTATCTGACATCAGGGGGCTGCCAGAATGATGTCAACCCTTTTCCCTTTTAAAAAAACCTCTTAGGAATCAACTTCACCAACTCACAAACATACACACAATGCAATAAACATCCATATTTCGCCTCTTGAAATACCCCAAACCGCCAGCCGCCTACATCAGGCACAGTTTCCCCAAGCGCCGCATACAGAAGTGCACTGTTTAGTTCATTTGCAAAGCAAAGCCGAACAGAGGAACTGCTGTACTACACATTTACTCTGCCTTTACCGCAGATATTTATCAGACGTCTTATCTCCTTTCATCACAGCACATTTGGTTTCTGTCACACATTTATTTGAGGGGAAATTCAGACCTGGTATTTTATCTAGAATTCAAGCAGACTGAGCAAGACAGAGACTGTTTTAAATTAGGACCATTCTGAAGGAACTTGCATGCAAAGTGCAAACTGTAACTTTTAGTTATGCAGCAAAAATTGTAAGCGCTCTGAATTCAGCGCTGATACAGAAACTCGCTGAACTTTACATCTTTCTTTGATGTTTGTAACCCTCTCACTTCCCTATTTCTCTCACTAATTGTGTTTATATTTGCACTTGTGGTTAAAAGTCTGGTCCAAGTTACCAAAAGAGAAGCCATGTGTTTAGGATTTAATACAATTCCTTAAAATATGCATTTAAATAGAATATATAGCAAATATAAAGCATTGTTTTGAAGATACATGATGAAAATAGCATGATCATAAGGGAATTTATTTAGTTAGGCTATTTATTGATTGATTTAATCTGTGACATCTGACAATAGTGTGCTACCGTCAATATAATGATTCATACAGTTTGTATTATGCAAGGGAAGGTAAAAATGTTGCCTCTTAACAAAAGTAACCTAATTTCTGATTCTACAATAGTACATGTAAAGACTAATATATGTACCGAATTATACCATATTACAGCAGCACAGTAAATATAAGGGGAGAGACATATTTCCTCATATTAGGGACTTTATGATTCACTTTGTTTTGTTCACTCATGCATGGTATAGTGTAGATAGCAGTTTACAGAATGTTATTCTCCAGGGAACACACTGATATTAGTACATTTCATAGGTAATTTACAACGGATACAGCAAGGAGTGAAATAGTATTTACATATGGCTGTGACTCAAATATTTTTATGTACTATTGACTTCGTTTTTTGTTTGAAGAGCCTACTGTACTATACCGTGCCGTTAAGATCGCACCAGTCGTGAAACTGCTCTATAATAGGAGTGATGACAGAGACGGGAAAGAGTAATTCAGCAGTCATTAACACTTGCTCATTCTGAGCTCGAGGGGAACTCGTTCTAAGAATCCGAAGACCCACGGGTTGTTAGTGGGTGTATCGTGGCGTGGGAATGTGTGGAATAAAAGCGCGCGCAGGCACGGACCCCACGAGACGACGCGACGCGCCGCGCGCAATCATACTTCAGATACTTCTGCGCTGAATTTAACGCAACAGCAGCCAAGGTAAGATATGCATTACGAGCTACACATCCAGCTCATTTCAATTTATTCCCAATATTTAATTTAAAGATAAGGTGTATTTAAAAGTGAGAATATTTGTACTTTTAACAATGTTAATTAATATTAAATTAATTTGGATTATTTACATTAACTTCAATAACTTACATAAAATATACACATGAAAATAAAACATAGAACATGCCTAAAAATGCATTCCTTTAAATTGGTGTTAATATAAATATTGAAAACGTAAATATTACATCTTTTATTTGTTTCCACATGGCCATAGATGCCCTCCTTTTAATACTAGCGATTAACAATTATTTTGTATTTTTATGATGACTGGTATTTTTCAGTTTAATCCCATCGTTTTCATTTTAATGAAAGATAAGATGTATTTAAGTGTGTGTGTGTTATATATATATATATATATATATATATATATATATACACACTTACCCAATTTCATATTAGGCTATATTAAACAGTAGAATACTTGTAAAAAACTAAATTAATATTAACTTAATTTGGAGCATTTAAATGAACCTCAATAACTGACAAACTAAATAAAAATGACCCAAATAAAACATAAAAAATGCATGCCTTTAACTTGATATGTTACAAATATTGAAAATGTAAATGTTCCATCTTTTTATTGTTGGCCCATGGCCACAGACACCCTCCTTTTAATACTGGCCATTAACAATTATTCTATATTTTC
The DNA here is from genome assembly GCA_032275025.1 of Enteromius treurensis. NCBI lineage: Eukaryota > Metazoa > Chordata > Actinopteri > Cypriniformes > Cyprinidae > Enteromius > Enteromius treurensis. The sequence continues at coordinate 16,150,894 of JAUCMU010000036.1, forward strand.
ATTATGACTGGTATTTTTTATGATTAATATAGCTGAATGTTCAGTATAGAATAACGTTCTTGCTACAGTTGACTTATTATGTTTAATGCAACATTAATTATTGATGTTCAATGCTACATTTATTACTGATGAATGTATTAAGCTGCTTAAATTCACTTTTTTATATTTTACTTTTGCTCAGAAAACATGACTATTAAATTCATTAATAATTTTAGTATGTCATTTTTGTGTTTCTTTCTCCAGATGGTTTGTCTAATGAAGTTCATCCTTCTATTTTATTTGTCCGTAACCAGGATGTCGGCACTTTTTCAGAACTTTTTGCCTGAGAAATGTGAGTGTTCTGACCACGTCTTTATTTAAGCATGATTAAACACACACACACACACATACACTGTTTTTATATCAGAGTGGGGATTCCCCCTCGACTGGGTTTCTACCCAGACAAGTATACTTAACATATATTTCTATTATATTATAAAAATGATGTATTGATTTATTTATTTTATACATATTATTGAAGATGGTCACAATGTAGTTGACTGGTTTTACTACCATTTCACAGACGTTTAGTTTCCACACACACACACACACACACACACACACACAGGTGTTCTGGCACTCATTCTGTGTTTTGGATCGTTTCTCTTTATGCAGTTGTGATTGCTGAGAGAAAGGCAAACGTTACCCTGACCTGTAAAACAGATAAAGACAAAATCACATGGAAACATGAGTCCGAGGACATATCACAAACAAACATTCAAATCCTCAGTGGGCGGGATTTGACCATGATTGACATGGATGAGGACCTAACAGGGAATTACACCTGCTGGAGTGATACGGGTCTTGAAGACTTCACCTATCTCCTGCTCGACAAGTCTAAAGAAGCTACAGGTGGGAACATCTGCTGAACACCATCTAACATTCCTATTCAATGATCATTTTTTGATGGGTAACAATACTGCTTAAGGAATGATTGTTTAAGGTTTGCCATACACTCTTAAATAAAGGCTACAAAAGGGGGCTTTCACTGAAATGCCATAGATAACCTTAACCTTTTTGTAATGATGCCAGGATTTTTAGTTTCCCAAAGATCCTTACAGTGAACAGTTCCTGAAAGAACCATTTTTAGAACATAATCTAAATGACTTTTTTTTACTATAAAGAACCTTAATGGGTGTTCTTCATGAAACCATCAACACAAATAAAGATCCTTTATTTTCAAGCATTAAAGCATCTTTGTGAAGATTGACGCATTTTATGTGAACATCATCCTAAAACCCCAAAAGGGTGTTAATCTTACAAAGATGAGGCCTGCTGATATTCATTAACCATGACCAGAGTTAGCCATCTGATGTTACATTAATACATTACACATTAAAACACTGTCCACAGTCTTTTAAACCGCAAAACCATGTGTATACAGAGGTAGGAAAGCACCGCCACATAACATGTGTGCAATTAAGCAGTAAATAAGCTCTTATCTAATTTCACAATTTACACACTCTGGATCAGTGATTCTCGCTGATGGTGTCCTCACAGGTACAAAAACATATATGCTAGATGCAAGTAATATATACAACTAACCATATAATCATGCATTGCTTATCAAATGCTTTCCACAGTCTTAAAAATAAAGGTTCCAAAAGAGTGTGTTTTTACAACGATAAATTGTGGCTTCTCCCAGATCCGTCCTGTTTTCATGGTGTGCAGAACATTCCATTATAAAGAACCTTTTGTGGAATGTTAAAGGTTCTTTATGGAACCACCGATGCCAAAAAAGAACCTTTACTAAAGATCTTTTGTTGTTGATGTCGAAGGCTGCATGCAAACAAATTCTACACTATTTGGTGCACATTCAGAACTGGGAATCATCGCAGCAACAAAAAAAACATATCTCAGAGCCTCTATTTTTTGCAACAGCGTAGCTGTGACGTTATCAACCGTTCAAAACTTGTTTCCTTAAAAAGTCACTTCATTAAAAAAAGCTGCCTGTTGAGTCATTGTCTGTCTAATAATGTACAAAGCAGGAAGGCAGCTACTTTCGGTTTGGACAGGGTCTAAGTATTCAAAGCTTTTCAGTGTACTTAGTGTACTTCTTTCTTCCTTTTCAGCTGTCAATATCAACTGCACAGCTGAGACGTTTTCCTGCACTGAAAAAATCAAATGTGCCTGGACCTCAAGTGAAAGTACAGATGATTTTGCTTTCAGAATTCGCAATGCAAGGTATCAGAAACACCCACAGATGCTCTAAGCTTGTTTTACCATTTCCTCAATCATGCATGCATGTTCTATTCAGGGATAATGGAGAATGGGTGTCACAGTCCGTGGATCGGGTATTTCTTCTCCCACATTCCACCAATTTATACTCTGAAGAGTCCGAGCGGCTGCTGATAACAGGGGAGGCAGTTTCCGCATGCTGCTATATTAAAACTGATTACAGGTTCTACCTACGAGACATCAGTGAGTATCAGGGTTAAAGGGGATTCTGTCATCATTAACTCTTCGTCAAGCTGTTTCTTTAATATGTTAAACATTAAGAAGATATTCTGGAGAATGTTGGTTAAGCAAACAGTTGATGGTAGCCATAAATGCATTTAAAGGCAGTTTATGCTACTCAACTGATTTCATTAGTAAGTTGCTTTTTTTTATAAACGCTTGGCTCTATTGCTTTGGTCCAAAATAAAGGTTAAATCTACACTCCTGAGCTCACTCACACCTCATCTAAATGTGCAAACATAGGCTTATACAATGTAAGATTCTACATAGGGTTTACTATACCAGTGCTAGACTTGCTAAAACATACCTCTCTGTCAGCGGTGTATGTAATAGGTGCTAGAAATCACCAGCAGACCTGCTTCAAATGTTGTGGGATTGCCCTAAATTGCTTGATTATTGGACTAAAATATGGAAGATGCCTTCGAAATAGATCCACTTTTGGATAACCTTTCAGTAATGATACAAAAGGGTTTAGCCTTTACTTCTTTACTAGCAAGACATCCCCCACCCCCTTTCCTTTGATACGTGGCTAAAAGAAGTGTTAAGTGTTTCCTATTAAAAGAACACACCACTTCTTTTGAAAACAGGCTTATTGTCTGCTGGCTAACTGTCTTGATAGTTAACATCCCCACGGGAAGTTATAGGTTGTTGAGGGACAGAAGTGTTTAGAAGCATGCAAGGAATTATCTACACTCATAATCTACACTTGAATATTGGTGAAAAAAAAAGCCAGTTTGCTGAGGCCCTCTAGTGGGCTCTGTATTTGAAAAGCTGGTCTACAGCACATCATCACTGACAGAAATTGTGTTTTCTCTGTTTTGCTCAGTTAAGCCAGTGAATCCGAACATTTCAATCTGCACTATAAAAAACGAGGGGAGTGACAATCAAGTCATAGAATTAGAGGTGGAGCCTCCCTCGAACTGGCCGGAGCCCCAGAGTTTCTTTCCTCTTAAGCATCAGATCGAGTATGAGATAAGACACGACGGAAAGGTACACACACACACACACACACACATTGTGTTTCCATGTTTTATGGGGTCTCTCCAATACTGTACAGACTGTATGTGGTATTGTCCTACACTGACCCAAACCTACCCCTTACAGGAAACTATGTGCACTTTTAGATTTTTAAAAAACTTCATTCTCTGTGATTTATAAGCTTGTTTCCTCACGGAGACCTACTGTAACTAATGTCCCCTCAAGGTCGAAATGTACTGGTATTCCTATCTTTGCGGGGACAATTGGTTCCCATAAGGTGATAAATATCAGGTGCACACTCTGATCACCAAAAATGCATCTGAAATTACATCCCAATCTAGTAAAAATGTAATACATTCCAAATATATTTATTTCATTCCAAACATAGTTCAAATCTATAAGCATATTTACTGACAGATAAGACATACTGATATAAAAATTTTAATGAAACTTTATTTGGAGTATTACTTCAGCATAATGCAAATTTCTTATTAATAAGCCTAAAATGCGCGTTTATGTCACGTTTAATGAGGACTGTGTAATATCGCCCTTTGAATATTTAAAGTGTATCTAAAGTATAGTTGCAATAGTTGGACTTCAATCAAAGCACAATCACAATCTACATGCTGAGACTTGGGAAGTGGGTAATTATGTATAACTGTATACATGACATTGGCTGGTTTACCTCTCCAGCAAAGCCTGCGGTCGTTGTCAAGGCAAAGTTTTGCTCGTATCTGAGCACCTCTCCATCTGAGGTCCCATCAACACTGAACACAGACCACAGATGATAAAACAGAAAAGACCACTTCTGTACACAGTACATTAAGTACAAAATGGGTTGTTCCAGTTCAGCAGACTTGAAGTATACCAGTTTAGTACACTAAAAGAACAATTGCATGGCATTTTATTAACTACATAAATCTGAAAATGTATTTGCAGCATACCGAGCATGAAATCAATGTAATTCAAAAACATTTAAGTATATTTTTCATGTATGTATTTCTCTAGTATGAATTTCTTTCTTCCGTGGAGAAGTTTATCATAATATTGACTTTGAATGGGAAACCAAAACAAACAAAAAATACATAGATATTAATCCATAAGACATTCAAGGCCTTGGATTTGTGCAAGGAACAGGCAGCAATTAATTACCCTGTTTCTTGCTTCTGTATCTTCTCAGCTGACGCGTCAGGAATGGGAGGGGTCAAAGATCGAAGTCGAGGGCTCCATCACAAAGCTGAGGGTCCGCTCCAGAGACCTGCTGCTCCTCTCTCAGTGGAGCGAATGGAGCGAGTGGAAAAACGTAAACTAGCAATTTAAACCTCCCTATCTCCTGAACCCTTTATTTATATCTCCTTTTCCAAATCTTTATTTATTTTTGCATATGTGTTGATGTATAAATTATCATGTCGTTGGTTACATATGACTGTTACATGCTGATTGTATTATACCTGTGACCTATTAAAAACTTAGCTGCTCTGTTCTGTCTCTCGATTCCTTCTGATTAAGCAATATCAGTTTCAATCATGCTATTGCTCGGCTGTGATTCACTGGCCTTTAACTGACAGGAATTACTGTGCAATGTTCAGTGTACTTGTGACGAAGGGGAATGAGACGCACAGATCCAAATGCAGGGTTTTATTTAAAGGCAGGGTCGAACACAACAGCAAACAGGAATGAACTAAACACAAGACTAGGCGATACAAGGAAACACTTAACACGAGATAATCTCAATGCTCGCCAGAGACTGGAACACAGACAACTCTTTAAATACACATGATAACGAGATGATAAGGGAAGAAGGGTTTACAGTTAACATGCAATTACAGTTGATATTTATTGCAGATTTTTGTAAAAACATTTTTTATATATATATTAGTTTGATCAAAAATATAAGAGAAAACAGTAGTTGTGAAATACTGTATTCCTGTGGTGAAAAGATGTCTTTACCTGTCTTTGATCAATTTACTGCATTGCTGCTGATTTTAGAGCTGGACAAGTTAACGCATTACGCTACACGAATACGGCTATGGAAACCTGTTTACTGCACTGAATAAAAGAAATATATACATTTTCATCTCACAATTCTAACTATGTTTCTCAGAATAGTGAATTATAGTCACAATCGCGAGTTAGAAAATCAGAATTGCGAATTAATTGACAGAATTCATATGATTTCTTGTTCTCTGTGTAGGTGACCAAGGGCGGCCGGACCAAAGAACAAAGAAAGAAAGAAAGAAACAAGAAGAAAAAGACCCGGAAAAATAAAAGGAATAAAAAAACAAAGCAGACAAATAAAAAAAAGAATCTGAATTAGGCATAAGCTTGAATGTGTAAAATTGTTGTTTGGGTAAATAAAGACAGTGAATGTGTGTTTGAGCATGTTTATGAAACTTTCAGTCAACAGCAGTGACGACAGAAGGAATGCTGCCTCCTTTTGGGGGCTTTACGGAATTATCTTTACTTTTTGTACAAGAACTCGCTCACAGAAATATAACAGCAAGTATTTCAAGAAATAAAATAATTGTATTTTCAGAACTGTTCATTGGTGTCATTTTTATTGTGTGTGTGTGTTTTTTTTTTAACTGCACTCTTTTACTTGCGTGTCCTCTTGTTTTTCTCTCTGCTCATCTGTTATGTCTGAGTCTTGTTGCAGTTGCATCAGGCTTTGATTTTGATTGGAAGAATAAGCCATGAAAAACAGCCAATGGTTATTGTCCCGCTCAGCTTTATGAGAGTCCAAGAAGGTGTGAGCTGAGAGTTCATACTCTTTACCAAAAGGGGTCCTAAACACACAAAACACAAATAAATGAATAACTAGCAATAATTCTACACAGAATTAACATTAAACTACACAGACCTGTTCTTTAACTCAAGTAGGCATTTGTTTATATAAAATAAATAAAAAAACATAAAATTATATTAAAAATTATACATAGAACTTTGATGCAAGATTATAAAATTACATAATATATTATAAAAATAAATATTATAAACATCCTTTTTTTTATACACTAAATGCAAAAGCAATGTGAAACCAAATATTCAACAAAAAAATGTAGAACAGGAGTGTATTTCATTGCATAGGCGCTGATGAACTGGTGTTGGAGTATTTATAATATTCTCAGCTCACTTTCTATGAATCACTTACTCTTAAAATATGAAATATATTACCATAGGATGTGACTGCCTAGAGCAGCCAGACATTGATTGGTCTTGCAGTGGGAAATCAAAACCTTGCTGTTCACCTGCCAAAACAAAGCATCCACTCCGCTTTATTGAGTTATTATATAAAAACAAGAAGTACATCTGGAAAAGATTTAATCGAAAGTGTGAACCTGAACAGGGCATCCTTCATTTTCAAGCCTTTCTTGGGGGTCAAAGTAAATCACCTTCCACCAGCACAGGAAATCAAACTCCTCTACTAGGCTCAACTCCTGCAGTCGAGACTTCTTAGCACACTTCAGAAACGTTTTGTGATCGCTGGCGAGGAACAGCTATGAGAAATCCAACAGACTGCATGCTGAGACTTGGGAAGTGGGTAATTATGTATAACTGTATACATGCCATTGGCTGGTTTACCTCTCCGGCAAAGCCTGCGGTCGTTCTCAGGGCAAAGCTTTGATCGTATCTGAGCACCTCTCCATCTGAAGTCCCATCAACACTGAACACAGACCACAGATGATAAAACAGATCAGCTACTCTGTGTGTGTGTGCGACTGAGCGAGTTTGATCGTGCTTGTACTGATACCTTGTAATGATAAAGGCGTTTCTAACACTAGGGGCCATGCTGTGGGCACCGCCTACTTGGAGGGGCCCGAGAAGGTGGGGGACCGGATTGGTGTCGGACTGTGATGTGATGTTACCGCTGTCGGCGATGATGCTGAGGACACAGGAGCCACGCTGCTCGTGCTCTCCACCTCCAGAGTTCACCAGCATCACAGTGTCTCCAAAGTGCAAAAAGCCATCCTGCGACACTGATAAACTCACCTAAACACAAAAACAGCCGACATGACACAACAGCAACAAAAAAGCTTGTAAGTGGGTTATTTCTATCTTTTGCTGAAGCGTGTCAGTTGGAAAAGATAGAAATAACCCACTTACAATCTTTTTTTGTTGCTGAAAATATTTAAATACTATATTAAAAAACAACTCACTGGTTTCAGGATGTTTTGTCTCAGATCTCCTTCTTTCTGAACGGTGAGTTCGCCTCGGTCTTTTTGCAGGATGAAGTTCTTGAGAGTTTCCTGCGGAGACACTGCTCATTTACTCGCATGTTCTCCGTCTGGACTTCACACCAGAAAACATGAGATGAGTCAAAACAAACCTCTTCTAATGTCACGTCTTCTTTCCAGTTGCCCAAACGGACGCGAGGGTTATAGGTCCTGACATGAGCCATTTCACAACCGCAGGAAAGCCAACCAGACAGATAACTGAGAAAATATCATTTACAACGCAATAAGAATCTAAACGCGCTTTCTACAGGGAACACTGTTACCATGGATGCGTAACAACACGTGTGCGCTACTGCGCTCGCGTGTGTTACGTTTCCAAGGCAACAAGTTCGTCTTTTTGCATCCAGTTTGATTAACTCTATTAACTTTTTTCCCTTTTTTAAGTTTATTGCGTTTAAAAATTATTTGACTAATACTATAATTTTAAAGCAAGTGAAAAAAGAATGCCTCAAAACTCTTTAAATAACCTATACGATTTAATATGTAATTAGGCTATGTATTAAATTGATTCATTCCTTTAATTTAATTAGTTATAATTATTTTTTAAATGAAATAAATGTAAATAACATATTTAAGAATTTACCTCTTAATAATATTTTAATTTTGAGTACCATTTAAAATACAATGCTGTAATGGAACTAATTGGCCTTAAGATTAATTTACTAATTATAACGTATTAAGGTTTCTAAGAGTTGACTGGTTTATAAGACTCTCTGTGTGTACACTATTGTCCTCAGGTATATGGAATTAAGCTGCATATCTTCAATAAAAACAAAATTAAAAAGTATACGCAATAAGCTGAATATATAGAAATTCCTTGATTAAATGAACACATCAGAAATTAAATTAGGCTATAAGAAATGATCTAATTCAATAAGTCTTTGTATTAATATCTTTGGCTTTTCTAATTAAATAAGCTCACTCATCAAAGTTTCACTGGAATCAATTTGCAACCGATCTGTAGAATGAATTTTGCAAATATGAAACCAAATCACTTTCACAATATGTATGCAGAGAGATAAAGGCGGTGGAGATTTTAGATAAACTACATTAGGAGGAAGCCTCATTTGAGCTTCAGAGACTATGTGTGTAAGTGCGGTTAAGTGCTTTCACATCAATAACGGAACTGACAGATCATAAATAGATAATACACGTTTATGAGAGCAGTGCTCTGAAATATTAAAACTGCATTGGGAAAAGCAGCAAGCAGCATGATATTATTAAAGAAAAGCTTTCACTCTGACCACTGTCATGATCCACCTGCTTTCCGTCGCAACTTCCTGCTTGTTTAACTTGCAGGGGGGAAAAAAGACACACAAGACACAATCCCATGGAATAACCAAAACCAGCTTTATGAAGAGACAAAGGTATATATATATGCCCTGAAAAAGGAAAAATCCCAATCCAGAAATGCATGTGTTTATACGATCATGAAAAGGCAAGAGGAAGACAAAAAATGTCAATCAAAACCTTTCCAACATTGCCTCCTTAAAAAAGGACATCTCATTCAATTGTCTTTACATGACAGCTGTTGAAAGCATTGCCAAGGCTTACTATGCATTTGCTAAATTGCTCTGAGCGGCTGTCAACACTTGCTTGTGTCGCAGGCGATCGCTTACTGGCCTTTGATTGCAAATCTGATCATTAAAAGCATAATTGATTGAGGCATCATTCATTCTGTAGTGAACATAGATCAAAATGCATGTAAAAATCCCATCAGTTCCAATCGGAAACCCTTTTACCTGAGCAAATCTCTCATTAATCAGCTGCAGTCGAAGGAAGTAGGACTCAGGAAGCTTCAGGCTCAATAAAAAGAGGACAAACGCTGCTCTCCTCTCCCGCACTCACTCAGCCCCATCACAGCCCATTAAAAAGTTTAGTGCTGTTGTTCAGCAAATTGAAAATGTGTGCCGGTATTGATCCACCATCATGCATCCATTCTGGATCTCTGGAGGCTCGTTTTTCCTTTTCTTTTAAGCTTTCACCAGGCAGGAGATTACGTTTTGTAGCACTGTTTTGGTGGTGTTCGAGCTCACCACAAATTCGGGTCAGTTATGAAGAATATGCATCACTCGAAAACGAGAGATTCATATCACTCGCGCGTCAGCATTTCCTCTAAAACCAGGAGGGGGACATTTAGCAGATTTAAAGGGCAGCCACATGTAAATTTGCAACTAATAATGTATTTTCCAAGAATTTAAATGGAGAGAGAGCAGAAATGCGCAAGAGTGTGCCGCTGTGCAAGCAAGTGGAGGCCGTCTCAGGTTTCAGCAGAATTACATTAGACTAATGGGAACTCCCCAATATCCGTCAACAAAGAGGGCATACCGGAACGTCCGCAAGCCATAAACTGCAGAATAAGCTGAAACCCAGCCTAAATTCGAACAAAACTAAAGGTAGGGAAACTCCAAAGAGGCCCGCTGAAGGTTTTAGGAAATGCAGTCTATTTTGCATAGGTTTTACAATGGGACAGGCTGCCATGCTTCTCGATTTAGGTTCCTGACAAATTCATGCTTTCATTAACATCCTGGTAATATTATCTAATAAACACGTACTGTACATTTCAATGGGACTGCATGCACGTTACACAGTGCTGACAGGAATGACGATGATGAGGATGAGGATGATGGTGGCAGTGATGCTGAGGGCAGCGATACGGTACGCCTGGTTCCTGTTGCAGCGGGTGTACGAATGTGAACGCCGCAGGAGCGTGTCGGACGCCGGGGTGTAAATCTCATCTGTCCAGAACTCCAAAGACTCAGGGGCCTGCAAAACATATATAGAAAATAGTTGAGTAACTATGTTTTATTTCATGCTCTGAAATAGTAAAATAGGAATAGTTCACCCAAAAATAAAAATACTGCCATCATTTATTCACCCTCGAATAGGTCCAAACCTGTATGAACTCTGTAGGAGACATAGATATTAGATATTCTGAAGAAAGTTTGTAATCAGGCTGTTTTGGTCACCATTGACTACCAAAGTAGGGGAAAAAAACATACTATGGAAGTCAATGTTGATCAAAGCAGAGTTACAAACTTTCTTCAAAATATCTTCCTTTGTGTTCGACAGGAAAAAGAAATCCATACACATTTGGAACTACTCGAGGATGAGTGAATGATGACAGGATTTTCATTTTTGAGTGAACTATTCCTTTAATGATTAGGTTCCCAAAGAGCCCAATGATGTTCATGTAATAAATAAATATTATCCCAGATTAAAGGAATAATTCAACCAAACATGAAAAGTGTTGAAAATAAACCCCCTCAGGGTGTTGACAATGTGTCATTTCATTAGGAGCTGTCACCTGAAAATCCAGCGGTGTTAAATCTGATTGGCTCCAGGTCACTTTTGGCCGTTCAGTCACATGCTGGGTAGTGCTGTGGACAGATGTGCGGCGTGGTGCATTGTGGGTCTCAGGTGGCATGAGGTGAAAGCCCGTCACTTCCTGCACTACAGAGGCCTCTCTTTTATGCACTCCACCTAAATGCTCTGACTGAGAAGCCAAACAAGGTTTATTTTATGATTAATTTTTCATCCAGTCTTTATATGCATTATATACATAAGGTCCATGTATGCATATTTTTTGTTCTGCATTAATATAATATTATTTTCTTGCAATTTGATTACAAAGTAAAACTAAAAGAAAAATACAAATCGAATGAATTTTAAAATAAGGTTCTTTTGCTTTAATGACAGCAGCACTGGATCCACAAGTTTGCATGAAACTTGTTGATCAGGTTTATATGAATGAGGATCATGTGCTTCCGTACAATGTAGCAGGGATTACTTTATTTATTTTGAAGGCCAGCCTCCTGGTTTACCTTCGACAAAAAAACAAACTATATTTTTTTTGTATGCATGATTCTTAAATCTTGTGAGGATAATCTTTTGAAGGAAATTATATTTATATGTACCTAAGTGCACAAAATGACTGACAAGCAGACTTTTCAGATGAGATATAAACCTTTTGTTGGCTGCTGACTCTTATTTTATTGTTTGAAGAGGCTGAATTCAGAATAACATTATAGCATCTAACTATATTCTTAGTAGTACTAGTTTCTTTATGTTTCAGAAATAAGAATAGTATGCTAGCTCTGCCACAAAAAACAGAGTTTGAAAGACTCTGAGATCTGGAGTGACATGAAAAACACACACACATACAAACAGAACAAACAGAGCTCCAGACAAAAAGCTGTAGCAATGTCTTTAAGACACTTCTGAAAAAAATGGATAATGGGATCCGGCTGTTGTCAGACTCCTCACAGAATTATTACAATTAATGGCAAAATAAATGTTTGAAAATGTGACACACTACAGCAAAAGATAGAAATAACTGACTTAAAACCATTTTTAGCTGGTGAAAATACTAACGTTCTAATCATTTTGAGCACCACTGTATATGTTTCTTATACTGTTACCTTAACAGACTGTATGTGTGGCTCCTTGCTGAAGCTGATGCTCCACTCTCTGGGGGCTTCTGATCCGCTGCTCTCTGTATGGCTCCTGGAGGTCCTGCGCACAAACAGTCGTCTGCGTTTCGCCGCTGCCTCGTTGACGCCCTCTGCCACTAAATTGGTCCTCGGGGACCCGTGCTGTTGCTGCAGGCTCTGCCGGGGTGTGAGCTGGGGCTGTAAGTGCATTGGATGCACGTGCGGGCATGCAGCCTGCTCCCGCTCTTCCAGACGGTTCAGCGTGGAGAGGACGATGGCCAGCTGCTCACGTAGCTCTGAGATCGGCTCGAGCTGTTGCTCCAGCTCCGTGACCCGCTGGAGCAGTCGCCCCACGCCCCATCTCACGCCCTCCTCAGGTGCCTCCAAGGAGTGAAACAATCTCCGTAACTTTCCCAAACGCTCACGCCTCTCTGGCAACCCAGCCCCGCCCCCTTCCTGGGCCCCGCCTCCTTCCCCTGGCAGCACCGCCATGGAGCCGCACATGCTAATGTCGTCAAGGAAGCGGAAGATGGCGCTGATGTCGTCCTCGCCAATGTCAGGGTTGTCGATGGAGAGTTTATCGGCGAGCATGAGGCTTCGTAAAGCGCGCCGATCTGCAGGCTCCGTTTGGGTGCCGACGCTGATCATGCCCTCGATGCTCGGTGACCAGTCGTACCACGCATCCAAACTCATGCCGCTCAGCCGCTTAAAGGTGTCCCGCACCGAACTGACGATGCGAGGATCGAAACCGGGAATGTCGAAGCTTGACCCGTCGATGCTAAGTTTGACAGATCCTGGCTTTCGTAATCCTGACTTCTCTAAGACAGAGCGCTCCGATCTGGGTTTCTGCAGCACGGCAGTTTCCGGTTCCGGACGTTCGTCCGCCGTCCTGCTGTCGATGTCCAAGCTGTGGCTTTTGATTTGAAGAGCAGGCGTTTGGTGCTTTTCGCTGGAGACCGAAGGGCCGAAGTAGGTGGAGGTCTGGAGCTCATCCAAACTCTCGTGCTTCGCCTGGCGCCACTGATTTTGAGGGTCGTAGGGGTTCGAGGCGGCGTCGTACGATTGCGAGTCGGCCATGTGTGCATCCGGTTCGGATGAGCTCGAGTGATGGTGATGCGCATATGATGCCGGGTCGTTTGCGTAAATTGCAGGGTCTGGATATGGGTTCTTTTGGTGAGGATAAACCAGGTTCTCACCGTCTGATCTTGGTCCATCTGGGCTTCGAACTGATTGGCCGACGCCTTCCACGGATATCATTGGAATTTTGTAGAGCCCTTCTTTAAAGGCACTCCTCTTTTGGGAGCAAGACCGAGCGACGCGTGATCCCTGATTGGTCACGGTGGGATTCCCAGCTTCCTGATCGACCGCGTCAATGGAAACATCCCCAAAATGAGCATTCTGCATGCTGTCCCGGTTGTGCATGCGTGAGTGAGGCTGAGCGACCAACGCGGAGGTGGTCTGAGCGTGTGAAGCCTCTGTGTTGTGACTGAACGCTTCACAAGGGAGGTTCTCACATTTACAGTCCTCAGAGGCGGTGCCTCCTCCTGTGACGGGTAAAGCGGCCGGCCAGTCGTAACGCACAAATCCCTTCCCACAGACCTGACAGGGCGTCAGAGACTGAAGGTTCTGTGTGTATGAAGGAGCCATGCGGTTGTGCATGAGGAGGTTGAACAGGGAGACAACATCAGCGGCTGCCGAGAGCCGGTTGCTGCAGGGAGGGTGAAGTCGCTCTCGGAAGAGGGTGGCTGGGAAGCAGGGGTCTCTACAGGCGGTGGAGTATAAGAGACTCCGTAAATCTAGAAGCGGCTGCAGGCTGAAGCGTCCACTCAGATAGACGCAAATATCTGCGTATGACACGCTCCCATGGCATGCACCTAGCACTTCCAGGATCTCCAGCAATACTAGGGGGTCTTCTGGGTTTTCAGCCATTTGCACCAGATTAGAGCTTGCACTCATGCACACTAGAGAAATTCAAGCCTGCTGTCCTTTGCTTTTCCCTCTCCGTCAAAGGCACATACAGCTCTGAAAAAGGGAGCACAGCTGTGAAATCAGGTCAAGCAGAGAAGGATTTCCACCACAATTACTTTTGCATTGACTTTTGCATATAAATCCTATGCAAGTTTAAACAGTCCAAGAAAGCAAAGTGCAATAAAAAAACAAAAAAACAAGCGGTTACCTCTCGCCACTGGGATATGATGCTGAGAACAAAGCTATTCATTGCTGACCTTATTCAAAGTCTTAATATAGCCACTGATCGGAGCATTTGAAAAGAGCAGAAACCATTAGTGACGGAGTCAAATCGTCCATCTCCGGTGATCAGGGTCCCACCTGAGAGACTCTCGTAGGTAAAGCAGCGGTCAGTGGTCAGGCAGCGGTCAATCCTACGGTTAGTGCAGAAAAGCAGGTCGGTTGGGGTCTCAAGGGATGCCATGAATCCCGGTTCTCATTCCTCATGAGCTGATCGAAACCCCCCGCACTTGAGAAACAGCCGGGACAGTTTTTGCTTCATGTGTGGCAGGAGTGTTGCATCCTCTGGATGGTGTGTTTGCACACGGAGCTGCTGTGGTGAAAGTCACGCATGACGTTAGTGACCGTTGAAACGCAGGATAATAAACATACAACAGAAGAAATGCATTGCAAAGTACTGAGAAATGCATAGAAGAAACCGCAGTTGTAATCCCTACACGTTTATTATAAGATGTAATACATTTTATTTCATAAAAACAATTAAGAATCTGATAAAAAAAATACAAAAGTTAATAAGAGTTATAATTATTCAATAAATAGGAAAATAATTAAATAACATCTTGCAAAAGGTACTATGCCATATCCATTAGTTTATTTATATATACATTACTCTACATTGTGTGTGTGTGTGTATGTGTATATATATATATATTTAAATTAGTTAAATAATAAAAAATGTATTTAATTGCTTTGATACACAAAAATCCAAAATAAAGGTTTTTGTGTACATTATATATGTGTTCTATGTATATTTATTATGCATATTTAAAGGCACACACATTCAGTTTATAATCAAAATCTATTTTTACTCAAAATGTATTTTTATTCATATAATTTATATTATACATAAATATAAGCATAATCTTTCATATATATATATATATATATATATAGAGAGAGAGAGAGAGAGAGAGAGAGAGA
>JAUCMU010000036.1:16173864-16184588 GCA_032275025.1 Enteromius treurensis
AGCCACAAATGTCATGTAGATAATTACTGCCACAGAAAAATTACACCCGGACACACACAGTTCAACCCTCTTCACTAGCAGCGATTCATTACTTAATTGTATTAGAGACAAAAAAAAAAAAAGTCTAAATAATTAGGATTATCATATTACATATTATTATTTATTTATTTATTGTAATTTTTCTTATTTGATTATTCGAAAGCATATTTTCTGTTATTTAAATGTTAAATAAGGCTATTATTATTATATTAAAAAAAATTATCAATTATTTTTATTATGTTTTTTAAACGTATTTTTACTATGCATATATAGATACACATACATTCACGTATATATTTAAGAAAAATTGTGTTTATTTAAAAATTTTTTTTTATATATATATGATTTAATTATACATACAAATAATATGTAATATTTTATAACATATTATAAAATAATAAAAATCATTCTTTTTTTTTTTAAATAACTAAAAATGACAAAAAGGTAAAATAATAATAAAATATTATATTTAGAATTGCTAGGTGGCTTGCAAATAAAATATAAATAAATTAAAATACATTCTTATACAAATACATCAAATAAAATATCACAAAAACTAATATTTAAAGAATTCCAAGACAAAGTAAATACAAATAAAACATGTATTATAATTAAATATTTAGGACGTAACTTATAAAACAATATATTTTTGTCAGAATGTA
Organism: Enteromius treurensis; assembly: GCA_032275025.1. NCBI lineage: Eukaryota > Metazoa > Chordata > Actinopteri > Cypriniformes > Cyprinidae > Enteromius > Enteromius treurensis. The sequence continues at coordinate 16,174,566 of JAUCMU010000036.1, forward strand.
TGCTTATTTTTATAACAACAGGTGCGCGATGGAAGCGTTAACCAGCTTGACCACTTTGTCTGTTTCTTCAAACAAAAACAACAAGACACTGCAGGTGCTGGAATTATGTAATAATATCGACAAGCGTAATAATATTCAGTAGACTTAGAAGCTTATACCGATATTTTCATCTCTGAAACAGAAAGCAATATTACATGACAAACTCCAAATAAAGCTGGCAGAAGTTCTGCCAGTCTGTTAGACGTGTGATGCTATATACAGCATGCATGCATGTTTATCTGTGGTTTAGGCAAAACCTCAAGCCTGGTTTTACTTCCTCCATCCAGGGATAAAATAAACTCAACTGGAAAAATCCAGCTTGCTTCCTTTATATTGCAGTGTGTGCAACTCATTTGATCAGATTTAACAGTTGCTGGTTTGACCCAAAATGATGGCAGATTAATAATGTCAAGTCACCATGGGCCTCGTTTACTAAATCTACGTACGACAAAAAAAAAGGGCGTACAGTCAATGTATCTCTTTTCACAATACTGGCTATAATACAGTTAACAGATTAACAAAAGATCAATAACTACAATCGTTTTTGTGACACTTAACGCATTTTATTTCTTTCCTTTATGCTGTTTATAATGAATGCCAATGGCCTATCATATCATTTTACAACTGCTTATTTTGAATACCGTTAAATTTTAAATATTTGTTGTAGAGTGAGGGCCAGAGACTACAATGTTTATATTTATTCATATTTAAATATAGATATCAGTTACATAAACAAATATTCCAGCATAATTTGTCGTTTTTGTGGAAAAATACATTTGTCTTTCATGAGATCACTTCCTCTCTTTGGCCAGGTTTCGTTTCTCCTTGTCGTAAACTCTAGGGGCGAGGTTTCTAAACCTGGGTGTTTGTGGGGCCGTGATATTGTTAGCGCTCGTTTCTGCGTTATATATTAATAAATGAGGCCCCATGAGATTTAGCTTCAGCGCTAAGCACAACACCACAAACAAACAGATGCATCACACACCGACAAAACCCTCTTCAGCCTTAGATTTAAAAGCCTCCTGAACGATCACACCTGCAAACACCACGCTCCATATTATATCACGTGACTTGTTTTTCTTTCTGTGCTCTGGTTTCATGTTCAGGGTTCATGTCCTGCTCTTTGATTCATTCTCTCTGACCCACATCTTTTGAAGGTTGACAAATCTGTTCCAAATCTCCCTGCCAAGGCTCAGCTTAACAAACACCCTTAAAAACAACCCCACTTCAACCTTTCACCCCATTCCAGGGACAAACTGCACACAAAACACAACACTAACTGCTACTTTCACACAATCACACAGAAAGATACAAAACTGCACCTACCCCGAAGATAAGGGTCAAGAGAAACATGCCATATTTAATACATTTTAGACATCCGTCAACACCCATTTTGCTGTAGATCATGTCACTTTCGTTCAGAGAAAACCAGCCGTACTTAAGCTAAATAGATCCGTTTCTACAATGTCTGCTCACAAACGCTGTGTTTTGTCTGTTGCACACCTCCTCCCTTTGTTTGTGGAGAAAGTGAAAGTTGAAATAGTCAGTGGGAGGAGCACACATATATGTGAGAGGCATGTCTGCAGGTGACTTCACGCTGCATTCTGCTCAAGCTGGGCCATAAAAACAAAACAAAGGTGTATATATAGCTTTGCAAAAATGAAGCATGTTTTTCACTGCAACATTTTCATGATAATGAATCACATTTATCCTTGAATTCCTATGATCATATTAAAATCTAATTCTCATGACTGCGATGTAATGAAAACTATTTTATGAACCAAATGTAATTTTTTTTTTTTTCAAATTAAAATTCTAAATTCAGAAAGTGTCTTTTTCATTTTTTATCATTATCAGTAAAATATTAGTCGCAATGCATGTATTATAATTAAAAACATACATTATATTAGATATTAATGAGAATTTATTAATAATATTTTATATATATATATATTATTTATATACATATTTTTTTCATTTACAAATAGCATTTAGGTTATTTCAAAGGTATATATGTATAATTGTATATACATAACATACACAGACATATATACACACACACACACACACACATATTATATGTGTATTCAACATGTTCCTGTTTAAATAGGCTTCATTGTCTTTATGCAAACAATAAAAAATGGACATGACACACATATCACTACCAGTGGAAACTCTGAAGTAACTAATGAATTGTTAAATGTAAATACAGTTCTGTCCTGTCTTGTTTAAATCTCTGGTCACTAAATAATGGGTAGTTTAGTCTCTGTGCAGGTAAGGAAGACCGTGGAGAGCATGAATGGCTCATTATTGCAATGGTTTAATAGACCTGCAGGATATCTCTCTCTCTCTCTCTCTCTCTCTCTGTGTGCGTGTGTGTGAGAGAGAGAGCTCAGAGGAGGTGTTAAGTAATGATGATATTAAGTAATATTTACAGAGTGCAAATGAATAAGATCAGATCCAACACACACACACACACACACACACACAATTTCATATGTGCACATTATTCCCCATCAAAACCCACAACAAATGCAGTTTACAGTGAATTTGTCCATGAGATTATCATGCTCTATAAATAGACTCGCAGATTAAAGACAATCTAGGACGTGTGCTCACATAAACCCTGGACACACACACATACGGCTCTAGGTCATGTTCACTGCGTTGAAGAATTAAAGATTCATGTAGCCTAGCGAATTGGTTCAATTCAGTAAACAGGTTAAAAAATTCACGACTGGTCTTTGTTTCACCACAGTGTTAAAGATGCTATTTTTCCCCCCAGTTTAAAATAATATAATAATGTGTCGACACTATGGAAAGAACAAGCATTGATCTGTTTGCAGAACTCTAGACTGTAGGTAAAAGGCCACGCTTTGCAGGCATTTTCCCGCTGGTGCAATTACATCTTATTTGAGATGAGGGTACAAAAAGTCTCCATTCTTTTCGATTACACGTATGCTGAACTTTGGCATGAAACTGAACATCCGAACGAACAGTGCAGTATGGTGCGATCTGCATTGCCAAAAAAAATTTGATTAAAGCCCAAAATGTACTGTACAACCTTGATAGTGTTTGGTTGCTTTTTTAAATAAAATATGTTAGGAGACAATTATACAATAATAATGAAATCTGCTTTTGCACGCCATAGAGATGCAACATGCAGGATATCAGGATCTGCAATACCATTTTGGGACACTAGGGGCGCAATCATCACAAATATAAATATTTAGTTTTGTGTAAACTTTGTACACTGCTCTTTCCAATATTATTTGTTTTCCCGTATGTGTCATACTTTCCTATCAAAATACTTGTTTGAATGTAAAAATGCAGAAAATCGAACCTGATCTGAATTTTATTTTCTAATGTGCGAAAATGTAGGAACAGTATTTTGGACTAGTGTGCAAAAACCTTTATAATCCATGAACCAAATGGACTAGCCACAATATTAAATCACAATATGAAAAAAATGTGATTAGATGCAAAAAGTATGCAAAATCGTGGGTAATTGTTTATTTTTTATTTTTTTTAGCTAATAGTAGGTCTTTTTAAAGATAACTTTACTGTTAAAAAATATATTTATATATGGGAAAAATGAATGAGATTTTACCTTCGCCACCCGACTGTTGCGCACTACAAGTATAACCATACTATGCATACTATAAAATGCCTACAAGAGTTAGTATGCTAATTCGAATTCGGGACTGAACACCTGGCGAATCGGTTCGAATGGAACCATTTAAATGAACCGGTTCACAAATAGGACACGAGCAGAACGCGCCTGTCCAGCCGTGAGAGGGAACAGCTGACACACACAAACACGAACAGAGGGGAGTCAAAGGAAACACTATCAACATTCAGTGCTTGTCCCACCACACACACACACACACACACGCAGTATTTGAAGTACACGACCAGAGACCTGAAATGCAAGCTAAAACCTTTCAAATTAGGTCAGCAATCCCGTTGCATTGTTTCACACAGACGTCATTAGTTACAATCTAAAATAATTATGAATCTAAACGGGACGCCATGCACACACATTTATCAATGAATGTTTGCGTACCGCGCGCGAGCCGACCTCTGCACACATCAATCGTTTCTCACTCACCCAGAAGATGAAATTAAAGACGAACATCAGGTACTTGACGCACGTCTCTCCTCCGGTCAAAGCCGCCATCGCAGCAGTCTGTCCTCGCGCACACAACACTGAATAAAAGAGTAAAGATCCGTCGGTGCCCCGCAGGCGGTTCGCGCGTGCGGCTGGCTGTGTGTGTGACTTTACGCGCGTGTGTGTAGCGCGCGCGCACGAAAAACTCACGACAGGCAGAAACTCGCAGCCTGTCTCCTCCCGCCAAAGATCAACTTTGCTCGGTAAAGGCAAAATCGAACGTGCCAAAGGTCGAACACTTTTCTTTGCATCGGCCAATTGCAATTTTTGGAGGATTAATCAGAGAAATCGCGCATAGTTTAGTTGCGCTTGTTAGGGATTTTCGAGCAATCTTGTTTTAACCATTTATTTTATCACAAGATCCACTCGGTCGTTATTCTCTGGGAATTACGTCATGGTGGAATGACGTCACCGCAGTCAAAACAAAGCCCAGAGGTTTCTTCCACTGATCGGTGGTTTATTCAAGGCATTTTAAATAATGCATAAGATGTGGCTATGTCCCGTGCACTTTATTAGGCTATCTTTAGATATGCCACATACCAGCTTTTTGTAACCTAAACGAAGATTAATTGAATATTGGTATCTCTTATTGAAAGATATATAACTTCAACACTTCAGATAGATCTGATTTGGTCTATTTCTATTTCTTCATTTTTTTTTTATTGTTATATTTATTTAATGTTCCTGACCATCTACTCTTCTTCATAATCAAGAATTGCATAATTACTAGGGTCACCTGCATCAACATGTCTGATGGATGGAGGTCTGGCCATATTTGCAAATATATTTATACATAAAAAGCGGTAGGGCTAGGTTAGTATAGTGTTTTTAATTACATTTGCATGAAAACAAGCCTTTAGTGTGTCCTTATTTACATTACTTATTAAGCATGATTGTGAAAGAGAGTGATAGATCAACAGCATATCTCTCTCTCTCACTGGCCTGTTAACTTTTTATTTACAGTAAAAATGTTATATTTTCTTCTGAATCAGGACAGAAAGATGCACAAATCTAGCACTATCTACAAACAGTCCAGAAGAGTCTTAAGCAAATGTTTTGGTGGATTTTGATTTGACAGGACAACAGGGGACTTTTAGTTCATCCTTCCGAGCAATTATTATGGAAAATGTACTACTTTGGGTATTTAAGCTAAAAATATCAGTTTAAAATCAAAATTTTTATGTTGGATTTAAAGCTTTTTATTTTACGAGGCATTCCTTTATGAGTCACACTGATTGCTTGTGAATTATTGTGATGTTTTTATCAACTGTTTGGACTTTCCTTCAGACAGCACCCATTCACTGCAGAGCATCCATTAATGATCAAGTGATGTAATGCTTCTGATGAAGAAACATACTGATCTTCAGGCCCGAGAGTGAGTAAAATGTTCAGCTATTTCTTTTTTCTCCCTATTCAGTCCATTTTATGTTAATATATTATCATATTGTTGGCCTTTGTTGAAAGACTGATGCTTGGGTCAAATGTTCTGTTCAATCTGGGTCCTGAAGCAAGGATATGATGACAGGAATGGTAGTATGGCAAAACCTTCATATTAATGATGAGAGTTCGTGCAGTGAACATTCTCTGAATACGCCGCTGTACTGAGGTTTTTCCTAAAATGAATCCATCAGTTTCAGAGACGGGTTACAACACAGAGGCTGTGAACTCACTGCATATGCTGCGCTTTGTGTGCGTGTGTGTGCTGTTTAGCTTGGCTCTAACGTCCTCTGTTGGTTTATCTTATCTGTCTTCACTGCCAGACTAATCCTTCAGTTCCCCGATGCCCAGACTTCCTCCTATTGTCCTCTCTTAATGAGTTTGAAAACGGAAATCACACCATCCCTCCCTCTCTCGTTCTTATAAAGCCTTTCTTTTCCCTTCTAGACTGGGGTTCCAGTCATGTTTTCACGACTGTGAGACACTGGACAGCGAAGACCTTGCACAGCAAAGCGCTTGAGAGAACCTGTTTGCTGGGAGCCTGCACCTTGGCAGAGGTCAGAGGTCAAAGGTAACCAGGTATCAGCAGGCTTACGATATGCATTTGCTTCTGTGAATGTTGTGAAATCCTTGTATTAGTGAGTCTGAAGCCGTGTGCATTTGTTTGGTTGCTTAAGGCTTATGTTTTGATGTTTAGGCATGCATGAGAAAATACAGTGCGTGTTTGTGAATTTATCATGCTCATTTTCCCATTGTAAGCTCATGCCCAAGAATAACAGCATCCGCGGTCTATGTGGACTTCTTTAAAAACTCTCTGACAGATTTGTAGGTGCTCAGAGGTTTTTGCTTTGTTTCTTACTTCCACCTGAACTTTTGTTTCAGCTCATGCCATTATTTTTCACTAAATGAAATCCCCAAATGCTTACTTCAGTATATTGTTGATGCCCAGCAATTGTGCATTTTAAGTACATAGTACCTAAACATTGCAATGCACTGCATGCTTTCTCAGGTGTTCTGATTACTAACTGGACTAAGTCTTGTACGATTTCTTTCTCTTTCTTTAATCAGATGGCACTGTGCAGATGGAAAGGCTGGAGCAGAATCCTGTGGGGTTTTATCTTGAATTTTTCAGGTTAGATTTGAACATGTTTGTGCATGTTTGCTTCTCCTGACTGTGGTTTCAGTTTAGATGTTTACTTGTATTCAGCAAGGATGCATTAAATTCATCAAAAGTCATAGTTAAAATGTCATATATTTTAAATAAACACCGTTTTTGGTAACATTTTATTTAAAGCCTTTATGTATAATGCATTGTAATAATTCATTATGTGCACTGTTATGCTTTACAGATATCCTGCCAGAAATAATTATAACCAAATTTAAAATGCATACTGCAACAGTGACCTTAGAAATGTTATAATATATTTATTATGGTTAAAGTTATACGTGATGCGGTACAATGCATTATAAGGTGCATTACAAGGGATCATTAATTAAATGATTATTTTTTTAAAATGCATCATGCATATAGGCTTTAAGTAAAGTTTCTATTCAGAATTAAATCCTGAAAAAAACAACAACTGCACTTTACGATAAGGTTAATTAGTTTAAATGGGCAATACTTCCACAGCATTTATTAGTTTTAGTTAATGCTAATTTCAGCATTAATAATGCATTATTAGTATTATAAGTTGTGTTTGCTAACAGTAGTTAAAAATGAATAAAAGATTGTATTTTTATGAACTTAAATTAACAAAGATGAATGCATACTGTAATACATTAATTGTTCACAATTTGTTCATGTTAGTTAATATATTAACTAATGTTAACAAATGACACCTTATTGTAAAGTGTTACCATTAAATATTTTGCTAAATTTTTGTTTTTATTGTATTTATGATCAAATAAATGCAGGCTTGCTTGATTTTAAAATCTCACAGACCCCAAACCTTTGCTTTGGTTAAGCGCAAGTGTGCAAGCACTTGACTCTCTTTACCTCTTCGTTTTGTAGGTCTGGTGTCGGTGGAGGGGTCTGGTCGATGTAGTCTGTTTAGCCGGCAGCATATACACACGTTTGATAGTGTGATTTATGAGTTCCCTGGAGACTGTAGCTACATGCTGGCGGGAGACTGCCAACACAGAAGCTTCTCCATACTGGGTAAAAGCCAGGCACACACATAAACACAGTTTTCCATGAATTAAACAAGCTATGGCACAGTTTGTACACTGTCAAGATGATAAAATGCCTGCTTTTGTGTGCGTTGTTTACGTCTAGGTGATTTCTCACATGGAAAGAGGAAAGGAGTGACTTTGTTTCTGGGAGAATTCTTCGAGCTTCACCTCTCTGTTGATGGGACGCTGTCACAAGGAGCAGAGAGGTAAATATCCTCATCAAAACACAAGAAAATGCTTTGAAAATGACCTACAGCATACACTGCCATTTAAAGCTTGGGATCTGGGAAAGTCTCTTCTGCTCAACAACGCTGCAGTTATTTGATCAAAATGAAAATGTGCTGTTTATCTGCTTCCCCCAGCGCATCCAAGGTTGTTATTATTTCATAGACTTATCGCTCCTTATCTTAACACCTCAATGTATCGTCACGAGCCGTAGGGTTTCACTTGGTTTCGTCTGTGTATGTTTTTTTGACTCTTGAAGCTTTGCAACGTTTGGTTCCTATTGACTTCCATTATATGACTGACAGACTGCAACGGTTTGAGATAGAAATTTTAGTTTGTGTTCTACTGAAACACTCACCTACATCTCGGATGCCCTGGGGGAAGCAGATAAACATCACATTTTAATTTTTGGATGAACTATTCCTTAAAGCAGCATGGTTTGTGACACCAGCTCTCCAGCATATACTGTAAAACACAGTTAGTTATGCTTGTCTTTTCAGCAGGGTAGAGCATATAAAAACACTTCAGAATTTCCCTCCTCCAGGCTTCCACTGCCGTATGCATCGAGCTCTGTGTTTGCAGGGTATGAGCTGGGCTACATACGATTATGGAGCGAAGAGTTTGGGTTCTCCATCCGTATAGACCCCTCGCATAACATTCAACTAACGCTTGCCAAGCTGCACAGCAACCGTACCTGCGGCCTGTGTGGAAACTACAATTATCTGGTGGAGGATGAATACACCGCGCAAGAAGGTGGGACATAAATGCAAGAAAAACACACAAACATTTAGGTTATATGTGTAGTTTTGGTTTCATGTGCACAGGATGCTGATTAATATGAGCAGGGGAAATGGGTGGCGTCACTGTTCATCCTGAAGACAAAACATTAGAAAGTTTCGATAGAGAGAGCTTTGTTTCTAGTGTGTTTGAGGGGTACAGTATGCTAGTGCCCTGTCAACGTTCTGTATTACAGCTTTTGATGGTGCACTTATCAGCTGTGCTTAAATTTAGAACATAATCTTTCACATGAGTCGACCGCATGATACGGAGAGCCAGGAAAACTGAGACATAACAGTGCTGAAAGATAATGTGTGTGAAACAGATAAAATGTCTGAAGAAGTGAAATCGATGAAGAATGTGTTCTGGTCTAATTTCACCACCGATCTTTTTTTTACTTCTAAAAACAATCTAAAACACAACAACAAAACCCTAATGTTTCCAAATTATTATTTTTTAAGTATTCCTGACTGGACATAATATTTTTGAAAAAAGATTATAATACTGACTTTTAAAGGAAAATACATTATTTATTTAAAAAATATTGTACTATTTAATAATTAAATAGAAATAGAAATAATAATGAAAATAGTATTAAAATAATGCTACATGTATTTCACTTATGTTCATATACTGTGCATACATATAGTATATACATGCACACATAGATATGTTTTATGTTAAAATAGTAAAAATAATAATAATGTAACATTTCTATATAAATAAATATGTTTAAAAAAATAGACACAAAATAAACTGTAAAAATATATAAAAAATAAAATAAAACATATAAAAAACATATACCTAAAATGCTTAATTGCAATTAATTACATCCAAAATAATTTATGTTTACATAATATATGTGTATATTTATTATATATATATATATATATATATATATATATAATTTAAAAAAAAGTTTTTTACTTATATTATTATATTTGATCATTTATATATATATATGCATTTGTATTTATCCACACATAATAAATACACAGTAAACATGCAGAAATTATATAAACAATAACCATTTTTTGGATGTGACTAATCACGATTAATCGCTTGACAGCATGAATAGGCCTAAGCAAATATTAATGAAATATATATCAACACTATACTTAGCTTCATGAGATGTTTATTATGTGTGTGTTTAGGTTTTCTGACAGATGATTCATATGCCTTTGCCAACTCCTGGGCCATGA
>JAUCMU010000036.1:16187931-16198060 GCA_032275025.1 Enteromius treurensis
TAGGTGATGCGGTGCCAGCTGTGATTAATCGACCGCGCTCCTACTCGAAATTAGTTTATTTGCAAAAACTTCACTAATTCTTGCGTCTTCCATTAAGTTTAATTGTATGGGAAGAGCAGCGTGAGCATTCTGCCAAACATGATCTTTCAATCACCTGAACCAGTTTGATTCAGCTAACCATCCAGAAACCCTGTAAAACAATCTGCCACCTGCTGGATTTTCCAGCTGTATGGATCAGATTTTGTGTGTCTTTAGGTGCTCAACATAATGCACACACACTTCCCAAGTATATGTATAATAGAGTCTGTGTGTGAAATGCCGGATCTGGGACATGTATTAAATACTCCCGCGCTGCAAACCTGATATGTGAGCATATGTGTGTGTGTGTGTGTGTGTTTCCAGCTAAAGCCAGCCTATGCTGGAAAGACGTGCGGCCTGTGTGGTAATTATAATGGTAACCAAGGAGACGACTTCTTAACAGTGGGCGGGCTGGTGGAGACGCGCGTTGAAGGATTCGGCAATGCATGGAAGATGAACGCAGAGTGTGACAATGTTCAATTGCAACCCTCGGATCCCTGCATTTTAAACCCTAAGAGAGGTATACACACTCACATACTCAAACAGATGCATGCACATGAACAAATATCCAAAATCAAGGGCAGCACATGTCAAAGTGTAAGAATTTTGCATTCAAAACCACTAATTAATGGTAGTTACAGCACCATAAATATGCATATTTGTAGATTATAAAAGCACTTTTAGGAATTTGAATTCCTGCAAGTGTGATGTGGTGATTTATATATGCTTTGAACACCAGAGGGCAACACAGACCGTCAGGTAACGGGACGTATTGTGTTTACAGTGCGTTTTGCAGAAGAGGCTTGTGCCGTGCTGCTGTCTGTGAAGTTTGAGCCCTGTCACTCTGCGGTCAACACTGAGCCATACATGAAAAACTGCCGCTACGACGTCTGCTCCTGCGCAGACAGCCAAGAGTGCCTGTGTGATGCTGTTCACAGCTATGCAGCCGCCTGCGCAGCTAAAGGAGTGCTAGTCAACTGGAGGGGACATGGATACTGTGGTATATGTTTTTGTGTGTGTGTGTGTGTGTGTGTGTGTGTGTATTTTATACACATTTATTTTATTTTCAGTACAAATGTATTGTTTTTCTGAAATTAAGATACATTTACTTGAGAATACATTTAGTACATTTAGTACTTCTTTACTTACAACAAGAAAAAAGTGTGGGGGGGGGAGTAAATTATTAAATTAATTTATAATTTATTTATTTGCATAAATTACTTTTTAAATATTTATAAAAAATATATTTATATAAATACATATTTTTAATATTTATATTTATTTTAATATTTATTTATTTTTTACATTTTTGAGTTACATTTATTTTTCTTGCACATTGGCAGATATATTCTCATTTAAATATTTGTGACCCTGGACCACAAAAACATATACCTGTGCTACTTATGACTGGTTTTGTGCTCCAGGGTCACATGTTTTTACATTTTTTGAATTACAAGTATTTTTAGTACTGCACTACAAGATATTTTTCTTGTTTTAAGTATATAATTACCTAACTTTATTTTATAAATTTTTTTCTAAGGTAAATGTATGTTAATTTAAGAATGTATTTGTATTGGAAGATAAGACAAAAACACTGAGCAAGAAATATATTTTATGCAGTGTAATATCACAGCAAAACAGCTGAATATGCATATTAAAAATGCATAAGGCTTTACATGAAAAAAGCCAATGACAGGTTTCCATCCAAACAGAAAACCAAACTTGTGTGTGTGTGTTTGTGTATGTGTTTGGGCAGAACTGACCTGTCCGGATGAGCAGATGTATGAGGTGTGTGGGAGTGTGTGTAATCAGACGTGCCGCTCTCTGTCGCTGCCTGACGCTGATTGCAGTGGCTTCTGTGAGGAAGGCTGTTTCTGCCCCAGAGGACTCTTCCTCAGTGACGCGGGCGAGTGTGTTCCCCCCGAACGCTGCTCGTGCCACCATAACGGAGAGATCTTTGAGCCCAACGACATGATTGGTGACCATCACTCCATCTGGTTAGCAGGAAAAAACATCTGTTATGTATCATACAGATGTACATAAGCTTGCTCAAGCACCTGTGTCTCACAGTTATATTATATAATTTGCAATATTAAGTATCCTGTCTTAATCATATTACTAGTAACCAAAATATTGTCCGTACATACAGATTAACGGACAAATATATAAAATGCATTGTGTGTGTGCGCATATATATGTTTTTTTTTCTTCCCCTGAAAGAAAGTAATACTTTCATTCAGCGAGGATACATTAAACAGTTCAAAACAGACAAATATTATTACTAAAAATAAAGATTTGAATTCTGTTTGCACTTCATAATCAGCAGAAACCCTAAAAATATGAAGCTGTGCACTGATAGTAATAAGAAATTACATTACATTTTATAATATATTAAAATAGAAAAGAGTATTATTGGTTTTATTGCATTTTATTAAATAAATGCAGCCTTATTGAGTAAAAATATAATACAAATATTTGTAGTATGTAAATGGGTCAAAGAAAAAAAGGGGTTTTTCCACCCTAAAAGAGTAAAAGTTTTCTGTTTAAAGAAATGAAAAGTTAGTTTTTGTTTTTTTGATCCAAAAATAAATATCACACATTTCCCCCTGATTTATTAAATTTGCTTACTAAAATGTCATTCAGTGTAACAATCTTGTCAGGCATATTTACAACAAAAATCAATTTATGACACATTAAAAGATTAAATACTTTCCCCCGAAATACTTATTAGCTGTAATTTAATATTTTTTTAAATTTGCCACTATCCTAGGTTTTACCCATTTGTCAGTAAAACTATTTAAAAACACAATAAAATTGAATATACTTCCTTATTCTTTTGTTGAGAAAGTGAAAATGCACAGTTTCCTGTAGGGAGTGAGTTTGGGTGTAGTTTAGGACATCTTAACGTCTTTTACCCATATACATGTGTCTATATTCATTATCATTTTAAATATTATGCTAATGTTTTTCTGTCTACGTTTTTTGTAGCGTATGCGAGAGTGGATCCATGCAATGCACTTCTAATGAAGCCACAGGATCGACTCTGTCTGAACTCTTCTTTGATGAACCGTCTTCTTCAAGAGGTATTCCTCCTGCACTCCAAATGGAGCACAATAGCACTCGAACACATCAGAATATCGTCGAGTGGCTCAGACAGTTAATGAGTGTGTGCTTCACCTGTAGGGCGGCGCTCTATCTCTTGTGCTCCTCCGCTGCAGTGGTTTGAGTGTAGGAATGGGAGGGATACTGGGATAGAGTGTGCCAAGACCTGCCAGAATCTGGAGCTGGAGTGTGTCAGTCAGGGGTGTGTGTCTGGCTGTTTGTGTCCACCTGGAATGGTAAGTGAGAGAGTCAACTCCAGGAAACGCAGATTTTGATTGACAAGTGTTGTCAAATGATTAACCACATCCAAAATAAAAGGTTTTGTTTACATAATATATGTGTGTGTTCTGTGTATTATTATGTATATATACATTTTATGCTGGGATTTATGCTGATCAAGATCGACTGTTTGCAGGTTCGACTCAAAAAAGAATGCGTTCCACATGAGCAGTGCCCTTGTTACCATAACAACCGTCCCTACGCTTCGGGACACAGCATTAATGTGGACTGCAACACCTGGTAAATCAGCCAATCACGGGTCACCGCTCAAAGATTACAGTATCAGTCAGTTACTCACTATAAATCAGATTATTTAATTACAGTAGCATTAGTTACGTGAACAAATAAACAATATTTTTACAGCATTTATTAATCTTAGTGCTAATTTCAGCATTTACTAATGCATTATTAAAATCACAAGTTGTGATTGTTAACATTAGTTAATGCACTGTGAGCTGGCTAAATGGATGATTAATAGTTACTGTAATAAACGTATTGTTCATGTTAATTGCTAACGCTTCCCTTTGTGTCCCAGTGTTTGTGAGAAGCGTCAGTGGAAGTGTACGCAGCGTGTGTGTGACGGTGTGTGTCGTGGGATTGGAGAGACACACTACATCAGCTTTGATGGACTCAAGTTCTCCTTTCCTGGACCTTGCCAATACATACTAGCTCAGGTGACGCCTCTCTTTCCTCTCTCGTCTGTCCCTCATATTCCCCATATTCATAATAGTCTGTCCGCGCAGGATTACTGTAACGGGTTGGACGGCACGTTCAGGGTCCTGGTGGAGAACTCGGCTTGTGGGATCGCAGGCTACCGCTGCAGTAAAAGCATCACAGTGTTGTACATGGGAGGACTGATCGCCATGGAACATAACGAGGTTAAACAAACACCATTCGGCTGCACATCACGTGAGAGGTAAAAGCATACGGACCTTTCCTTTCTCTGTTGTCTTATTGTTCTGCAGGTGAGGATGAAGAAACCCGTGTTGAAAGAGACGGCGGTTGAGATTGTGCGCTCTGGACAGTATTATATCATCCTTCTGGGTAAACACATCTCCATCACCTGGGACACAGGAACCCGAATCTCACTGCAGATCAGTGGAGAATACAGGGTAACACACACACACACACACACACACACTTATTGTGGTGATATAAAAGTTATTTATGAATAGTTTATATCCACAATAGTTAGCATATCCACAAAGTGAGTTGTTTTTTCGTTAACCCCAATAAAATGGGGATTATTTACAGAATTATTTATTGACTAAATTTCATGAATAAAGAAATGTTGGGATTAATTTTATTTTTAAGCATTTGCTCAAAGTCTATCTTTGTCAGATTTATTGAGAGGTTGCAAACATTTCAAAAAGGGTTAATGAAATAAAAATTATTTATGAATCTTTTAATATTTTAAAATCTCTCCAAAGTGAGATTTTGACATTTATGAATGATTTATAAATCAAATTAATCAAAATTGACTTATGGATAACAAATAAAATATGATTTACTAATTATTTTAGTCAAGTTAACTAGTTAAATAAAAACAAAATCTTAAAATGACTTATGAATAAAAACGTACAAAATGTCTATATATTTAGACAAGTTCCCAAAGCAATATGTCATTTTTAGGAAAAAAGTAACCCCAAATTTCAAAAACAATTTCTGAAGCATATTACATTAATTAAATATAATTAATTAATGATTATTGATTTTATTTTTAAGTTTTGAACATGTCAACAAAGGGATTATTTGTCACATTTAGCAAAAAGTAACCCAAATTAAATAATGGTTAGAGTTGAAAACCATTTATGAATCAAAATGTATGAATTAAATATGATTTATGAATCGTTTATACATTCATGAAGTGGAACAATCCCAAATTATTCCCATAGTACAATCAAATAAAAATAAAAAAAGTGTAATTATTAATTTAACATTATATATATATATATATATATATATATGTATATCACAGATGGTATTGTTATTTTATTTGTTTTATTTTATTTGTAAAAATAATGAAAAAAAAGAGTTAATTCCTAAATGAGACCACACACACAAATACAATCTCTGCTTACACAACTTGATTCTCTAAAGTAATAAATTAAGAAATTAAAAATAAGCTTAAAATATTTTTGTGCATGTGTTTTTAAGGGGAAAGTCTGCGGCCTTTGTGGGAATTTCGATGGCAGTCAGAATAATGATCTGCTGAGCAGCAGTAATCAGATGGAGGTGGACGCTGCAGACTTTGGAAACTCCTGGAAGGTTCGCCCCAGCTGTGCTGACGCTGTTCCGGTGAGTTCATCTTCCTACAGCCACTCAGAACATAGAGGCTTCAAAAGAGCTCATATTTTGGGGTGTGTGTGCAGGTTGTGTCTCAGTGCAGCACAGACATGGTGAAGCTGGTGACGGTGGAGCAGTCCTGCCGTGTGCTCACCAGCACCATCTTCAGAGAGTGCAATAGCGTGGTAGGTAACATTTACACTCAACAGTCACAACTGAAATGACAAAAAGACATAGCCATGTGGTCATTACTCCTTTTTTACTGATTGCTCTGACTGTGTCAGGTGGACCCGGAGCCGTATTGGGACATCTGTACTCATGACACATGCTCGTGTCCGTCTGTGGGTGATTGTGCGTGTTTCTGTAACACTATTGCAGCATACGCTCACGAGTGTGCCCAGAAAGGACTGGTGGTAAACTGGAGGTCCAATGACTTGTGCCGTAAGTTTAACCACTTATTTACTCACCCACATGTCCTTTCATCTGCACAACACAAAAAAGATATTACTGTAGGTATAATGTT
The DNA here is from genome assembly GCA_032275025.1 of Enteromius treurensis. Lineage (NCBI taxonomy): Eukaryota > Metazoa > Chordata > Actinopteri > Cypriniformes > Cyprinidae > Enteromius > Enteromius treurensis. The sequence continues at coordinate 16,194,200 of JAUCMU010000036.1, forward strand.
CATGTTATGGTTATAAAAGCACCAAAAAAACACAAAAAACTTGTAAAAAAAAAGTCCAAGTCTTTTGAAAAAGTATTAATTAGCTGTGTCCTACATGTATAATTTTTTGTCTTTTTCTAAATAATAATAAATAAAAAAATTATAATAAAAAAAAATAAAAATGCATTAAATCTACAACTGTAAACTAGGATTTAATCCAATAAAAATTATCAAATGTTGGCAATTTTTGGAGTCTGATAAGAACCAGTTCTTATTTTCAAGTAAACTAACCCTTTAATCACATTCAATCACAACAGTGTGTTGTAACTGACTGTTTACTTGCAGCCCTGAGCTGTGAGGAGTTGAATAAGGACGCAGGGGTTGAGTGTGAGTGGAAATATAACGCCTGTGGAAGCGCTTGTCCTCCCACCTGCCAGCACCCAGAGCCCCTGAGCTGTCCCGTCACATGTGTGGAGGGATGCCATGCTGTCTGCCCACCGGGTAGCGCCAATTCACATGTACTCGCAAGTAAATTGACTTCTTAGACTCCCGGTTCACTTTCATTCACACGTTCTGTCTGCTTCAATCCCTCAGGGCAAGTTTTAGATGAGGTGCTGAGGAAGTGTGTGGAACCGTCACAGTGTCAGGTGTGTGTGCATGACAAAGAGAGAATCTCTCACGGAAAACATTTCATCCTGAATCACGACGATCCTCATCTCTGCCAGATATGGTATGCCATATTGTGTTTATAGTCTCCATCACTCATCACTGTATGCGGTGTTTCCAAGAATCTCACAAAGAAACATTTTAATCACTAATTAAAGCAAAAGGCAGTTTTCCTGCATTTCGAACCCCCTTCCAACAGTGACTGTATGATTTTCAGATCCATCTTTTCAGGACAGTTTAGGGACTCAAACACAACTAATAAAAAACTATCAAACATTCCAGAAAGAAAACAAGATGCATTAAGAGCAGGGGGTTAAAAACCTTTTCAATTCGAAGATCTAGGTAAATTGTACTTAATTTGTCTTCTGGAAACATAAAAATATCTTCGGTTGCTTCCAAAAAGCAGAACTATATGGAGGGGAAAAAGAAATTTCAACAAAATAAGAAAACTTGGAAAATATTCAGCCTGTTCAAAAGTTTTCAACCCCTGCTCTAAATGCATCTTGTTTCCTTATGGAGCATCTGTGAATGTTTGATAGTTGTGTTTGAGTCCCTAAACGGTCCTCAGTGTGAAAAGATGAATCTCAAAATCATACAGTCATCATTGGAAAGGGTTCATATGCTGGAAAACTGAAGACCTAGAGGATTTTTCTAAATGTCTATTATTCTATATCCGCAACCCACTTTTACGAACTAGTCCTAGGTTTTTCACCCAATGAGAACCAAACCCTGCAGAAATAATCTTTGGACATTAAATGTCAATAATTATAAAAAAAGTAGAAAATGTGATTTTGGCGCGAAACTGTGGGCCAATTAGCGTCTATGCTAATGTTAGCCAATTGTTATTTAGACCAGAAATCTGGAACGGCATGAGCTATCTTCACCAAACTTGGTTCACATGTGTATAAGGTCAAACTTTAGTCAATTTTTGACTAAAAAATTGTGCAGCTCTGCCACTAGGTGGCGCTATGAGGCAGAAACAAAAAATATTTTCTGCTATAACTAGACAAAATGTTTGGTATGCAGCAATTTGGTCCAAACTGGCACAAGTCTATATGAGGACATTGGCGTATCTCAGAAAACATGGCCGCCATCAGCCAATAAAGCTTGAGCATTTATTAGACAAGGTTAACAGAGGTCGATCAGAATGAAACTCGCTGGGCATGTTAGACTCATGGCCCTAAAGGTCTGTAAGAGTTTTGAAAGAAATCGGCTACTAGTACATAAAAAGATATATTTCTTTTCCCCCAAAATGAATCAATTTAAATATCTAATATTGTCATGCTTTTTTTTTCAGTCACTGTGAGAGCAACACATTGACGTGCAGCCCGTGTCCTGTCACTGGTTTCGCCTCCACCCTAGCACCAACCATCAGCAACACCCCCACGCCACTCCCGTTCTCCACCCCGGTGCCTGCCGATGCCTGCGACAGAGCGATGGATCTAGCCTTCCTCGTGGATGGCTCCTCTGCCCTGAGTGAAGAAGATTTCGGCTTGGTCAAGCTCTTCATCCTCCGCGTGGTGGAACGCTTCCGCATGGGTTCAGCCCACACCCGCGCCACAGTCCTGCTCTTTCACTCTGGCGTGAAAAGTTTCGAAATGCAGGTGCAGAAGCGGGTGTTCAAGAATATTGTGCGTGGCTTGCGTTACAGCGGAGGCGATGTTGCATTCATGGACGAGGCTATTAAATATCTAGCGGTCTACATTTACGATAAAAACAAGCGACAGCACGCAGGCCGTGTCGCTATCTTGCTGACGGCAAGCGCTAATCCTCGGCCCATGCGTAGTACTCAGCGTCTGCTGCGTAAGAAAGACATCACCATGCTCACGGTGGCGCTGGGGCCTGACGTCAACATGGCGCAGGTTAATGAGATCACGAAAGCCACGCCCAGCAGTCGCTCATACGTGGTGAGCAGTGTGACGGAGCTGGACGATCAAGCTCTGGCCATCACCGACTACCTCTGCACTTTGGGATTGGATCCAGAACCCCCGAAGAAACCCTCTACTACAAAATCCAGCACCACTTCGGTTACTCCGACCACTACTGCCACCTCGAATCTCACCGTCACCACGATTCCTCCAACCGCTGCCATTGTGACCGCATTTCCCAGCATTCCCAGCCCCGGAACGACACTTCCACCATCTACCGTAACAACATACGAGATTGTCTTTTTGCTGGAGAGCTCAGATGCAGTGGGCGAAGAGGGCTTCAATAAAACGCGTGACGCTTTGGTCGACGTCATTGCTTCGCTTGATCAAAAAGAGGTGGAGAATCTACGGATCACGGTGATGCAGTACTCCTTCACGGTGAATCTAGTAATCAGCCGCATGGAGATACAGCACAAGGAGCAGGTGCTGCAGAGAATGCGACAGTTACGTTGGACCAAAGGTTCGGAGGTCAACACAGGCCATGCTATTGGTTCCATATACAAGACAGTTACCACAGACACGCCCAGTAATGCACCAGACCAGATGGTGTTTCTCATCACACAGAGCCCTCCGACGGACGTCATTCAGAGGCCTCCGAGCTCCGCTCATAAGAAAGTGTATCCCATTGGGATCGGCCAACAGATTCGATACGAGGATCTGGCGCAGTTGAGCTTCCCGGATGAACCAATTATGTTGAACAGTCCCTCAGATCTTAGGATACTGCGGCCCATGCTGATCAATATCAGTAAAACCATCAGAAGGCCTGTGCTGCCCACACTGCCACCGAGAGCCACGCTGCCCCCTTCAGGTCAGATAGAACAGTGCTACACGCTATTCACAAACTGTGCACAAAATATTATTAGCCTCTACTTTTAAACAAACAACCATAAATATTCTTGCTTCAAGCATTTTTTTAAATCAACTCTTCTGGATCATCTGGATCATATTCAGTACGATGATAAAAGCAAAGATTTAGTAGATCGCTTCCATAAGTGCCATAAGCTTTACGTTCCCATTATTTTTCATTGGCATCTGTTTACAAATGCGATTGCTCGTTTTTACGTCTTTTCTGACTTTGTTTTTGATTGGGATTGGGCCTTCTAGCGAATAACAGTGAGAACAGAAAAAATGTGGTGTTTGACGGGAAAGAGTTCATATTGAGATATTAACGTACAAACCGGATTCCAAAAAAAGTAGGGCCACTAAACAATTTGTGAATAAAAACTGAATGCAATGATGTGGAGATGGCAAATGTCAATATTTTATTCAGAATAGAACATAAATCACG
>JAUCMU010000036.1:16210755-16247665 GCA_032275025.1 Enteromius treurensis
TTACAATAATGTTTTTTTATTTAGTTTCATATTAACAGTATTTTTATTTTACTATTTTTAATATTTAAGTCATATTTTCATATTTATTAAAATGTTCATGTTTTCATGCATATTTGTGGCAAAAAAAAAGAGATTTCAGTAAAAAAAAAAATACAACATCCTAAAAGAAGTCTAAATGTCCATTAATTTAAAAAAAACTATTCTGACTAAAGCTGATGTTTTTTTTTAATATTAGTAAAACTATTAAATGTTTTCATACTCGCCAAATCCCATTTGGTGTTTCAAGTGTTCATTTTGGACCCTGCACAGTTTTTTCAGGGCTGCTCTCTGTCATCCTTCCTTAGACATTAATGCTTTTTTTTCCTTTCTGCAGTTCCAATGGATGTCTGCGTGCTGAATCAAACTGTTATTGCGGTAAAGACGTAGAGTTAACATACAGAATACCAATGTGTCGTGTGCAGATGTCTTGGTGCATAACAGATTGACTTGGGGTGTCTTGCTCTGTGTGTGTGTGAGCAGGCTGGAGAGCGAATGATGGTGGATGTGTGCACACACTGCGAGTGTGTGAGAGATAAGAGGAGTTATCGGCTCTCTTGCAGAAAAATGAGCTGTTCCCCCTGCTCGGAGGTAAAACCCTCACTCTGAAGATTATAAAAGGGGTTGTTCACCCCCCACAAAAAAATGACAATTCTCCCATCATTTACTCACCCTCATGTCGTTCACCCACATGACTTTCTTTGCTCCACAGAGCACAAAAGCAGATGTGTTGAAAACCTCAGAGCTGCTTTCGCAATGCAATAATAGAAGCATTACTTTTAAAAAGCAGCTCTTCGATTTCAGTTACATTTTCATGTTGGAACTGTGCACTTGTGTGTCAGGTTTTGACGTCCAAAAAGACAAACGCTTCTCAAGCGCCTTTTGAATAAGAAAAGACAGTCATTAAATATGACGTGAGGATAAGTAAATGATGATATTTCTATGGAAACAGCCTCTAAAAGGACTGTCCGCTCTCTCTCTCTCTCTCTCTCTCTCTCTATATATATATATATGAGTACAGTCACATGTGTGCTTTGTTTTGTAGGGATACACGCTGGAGCCGATCCCTAATGCTTGCTGCGGACGTTGTGTAGCAACTGAATGTAGCATTCAACGACCTGACGGACAGCTGGTCACTCTGAAAGTAATAAATATGTGCAGAAGCCACAAGTCAATGTCATCGTAGCCAGAATAGTCAGTATTAGTATTATGCTGTTTCTGAAGGATCATGTGACACTGGAGTAACAATGCAAAAAAATTCTGCTTTGAATCACAGGAATGAAATATGTACATTCGAATAGAAAATAGTTATTTTAAAGTGCAATAATATTTTAAAATTTTACTGCATTTTTAATCAAATAAATGCAGCCGGATTACCTATCAATCATTAAAGAAAACTACAGGAAAAAAAAAAAAATGCAAGCTAAATTTAAGAATCAACGTTCAATGCTTGAGGAGTCATATGAAATATCTTCTGCCATGTTTTTAGGCAAATGCAACACGTACAGATGGCTGCACTAAGCACACGTGCAGTGTGAATAAGAATGAAGAACTGGTGCTGGAGACGCTTGTGACAACATGTCCTCCGTTTGACCGCAAACGCTGCCTAGAACATGGGGTACACACACACACACACACACTTTACTTTCCTAATCCTAGAATAAGACTGCTATCAAATGATTGCATGCCAAACCCTAATCCTAAATCGACCAAACCCTAAACACCACTACAGGAAAATATTCTACTTTTAATATACCACTTGTATTGTTTTGCATAATAATAAGTGAAACAATGTATTCTTGATCCACAGGGTAAAATAAGCCAGATTGGAAACACCTGCTGTGAGATGTGTAAGAACAACCACCAAAACCATCATTTATACGTCCTGCTTAGGTTATAAACGTCCTATGGCTGCACGATTGTGTGATATGGATTACTGAGATTATCAAATCACAAGTTTGCCACTTAAATTAATAAATATATGCACATTTATTTAAGAGTGGAGCTCGGTGTTCATCTACTGGTGAGCTGCGTTTTTCAGCATCTCATGCAAACTTTATTTCAGCTCTTACTTTGACTTCCTAGATTTAGGTAGAGTTGGGTAAATACAAATCAGACGCTCCACACAGTTTTAGATAAAAATTAAATGTCAAAAAATTAAATATTGCAAGAATAATATTTATTTTATTATTTATTTATTTTTAGATGTTGTTGTGGTGGCCAATTTTTGCATATCAAAAATAGTCAATTATTTTCTTTTTTTAATCACAATATTTCTAAAAATGAATAAATAAATAAAATACTGCATTTCTCCCTGAAACCAAGCGGCCTGACTCCATCCTACTGATCTGCACATATGTCTGTTTAGGTACTGAGCCAGAGTGCAGGAGGACTGTGGGTTTGCTGAATTACATTAGAATGGATGACTGCCAATCCGAAGAAAAGATAGAACTCACGTACTGCGAGGCAAGTCGAGGCATTTTAATCTTTTTTTTTTTGCAACTATAGCGTGAAGCTATGCACATATTATCTATCTTTTTCTCTTACTCACAGGGAAACTGTGGCAGCAAGTCTATGTACTCCCTGGACAAGCACAAGGTCGAGAGCGCGTGTGTTTGTTGCTCAGCTACAGGCACGGTGCCCATGAATGTGCCCCTGCGCTGCGCTAATGGCACACTAACACACCACCAAGTCCTCGCCGTCACCGGTTGCGACTGCATGTCACATGCCTGTCCGAGCAACTGAAAAGCACCTGATAAAATAACAATACACTTTCATATATGCATCTACAGCCGGTGTGTGGCTTAGTGGATAAATGAGCACTTTATCATACATTTCTGTTTTGTATTTCAACGTATAAACCATTAAGACACATCACAAGTCATTTCTGATTACTGCTTTGCCATTTTGCCACTAAACAACCTGTCTATGCAAATGTATTCGTGATCATGCACAACTATTATGTGTGGTTGTAGTTTATGGGTGTTTATTACAATAAAGAACAAGGCTAAACAAGGACTCGACTTGTGCCACTCTGTGGTGCTCTGGACACTTGAACTCATTTGTGTGAGAGGGTTCATGTGCATGAAGAATACCGATCAGTCAATTAGTTGACAAGGGTGTTGAAGTATACAATTCACACATTAAATACTTGTCAGCCTCATGAAATGTCGAGTAATATCATGAACATACATTACATATCTGTGGTTCTGTCGTAATTTTATATATGCAACAGGGTTTAAATAATGTTTGAATACAATGCTTCGGGTAACTGATAACGTGAATAATTTGTTATGAGCACAAACGGATTAATCTCAGTTCCACCTGCTATGACCTTCATAATAACCATACATTCATGTTGGAAAGTACGTTTATTAAACCCAGTGAGTCACTGCATTATTATGATGTGTTTTGAAGGTAATTATGAAAGTGCATGGATATAGTCTGTGCATTCTCTGATGGGGTTTAACACACTATTAGTGATCAAATTGCTGGCAAAATGATTGCTTCAGTTTTCTTATTTATAACCATTTAATGTTCCCTCTTAATGAACCGACTGATGAATGTGAGTGTGCTCAGGCCGGTAAGATAGTGGTCGTGCAATGGTTTAGTCTCTGAGCTGCAGGTCCAACACATAACTGCAGGTTCAGTTCTCTGAAGACATGAGCCAAAAAAAATGTCAGTGTGCTATTAAACAGAATAAAAAACCACAGGTTTATTCAAACCGACAATAGGCTGCAAATGAGTTTGGACATAAGATAAAGACACACAATTACTGACCCAGTTTAAATGTCAACAGCACAATGAATCCACCATTCCAATGTAAAATTACATCTATATATACATCTATATTTAATGCATATACCAATAGTTTACCAGAAATTAGACTTATTCTTTCATTTACTCTCCTAATATTTTTCCATAAATACAATCTAGTTGAATTTTCGACTTTTCCAGGGCTGCCAAGGCAATAAAGAACTATACAGTAAGTGTCATAAAAAATAGTCCAGACGCTATATTCTGTATTCCTACACCATTCAAATAATATTTGCACATGCAAAATTCAAATATGCTGCCTTTGCCACAGAGCCTTATGAGCTGAGGAGCTGTCAGATAAAAAGTCAAGTGATTTAAATACCAATATTTGTTTTCTTTTAAGGAAAATATTTTAATAATGCAATAACGGGTCAAAAGGAGATATCAAGATGACGGATGTATTGCCCACATACGGAATATTCATTATCAGCAGTCAAGGTCGTAGTTGGGTGGGACTAAATGTTGTTAACTAATGTAAATGCTAATATTTTGGGTAAATGCATCACTTGGTTGATGTATTAAATGGTGTCGTAGGTTATTGTGAACCTTGAGCTTGAGGAGGCCCATGGCCAGTGCTTGTGCATAGGGCTCAGAGTTTGTTGCTATGCCCCTGGTCAAGATTTACTGTAAATGATTTATTAAATATAGGTGTTTTGTCTATAAAGTAACAGGAATTTGGTCTCAGCGCTTCTTTGAGTGGAGCATATCTCGAACTAACTAAATCAATCAAAGGAGTCATCTTGTTCATAAACGAACCGCATGAATGATTCATTTTCTGGCCGACTGAGAAGAAACCACTATTTACGCCCCTTTTTATATTTACACATTTAATAAGCGACTATGAGAGCTGGTTAACGCAGTATGTTTAACGAATCGGTTGTGGGAATGACTCACTGCCTTTCAAGGCGCTTGACCTGCTGAAAGAGTCACTGAGTGAATCAGTGAACGGATCCAAATGAATCTTTTGAAAAGTGATTGAAACTCTGATTCTGAACAACATGAGGGTGAACAGCCTAAATGATGAGAGTATTTGCATTCCGTTATAATCTAGTGATTGATTTATAATATAATGCTTGATCATAAACCATATTATAATTATATTTGTATGTTTTTAAATATTTCCCACGGTTAGTTCGTAATAATTAGACATGCATTTAGCGTATGTTTCTGAGAGATACCTTCTGTTTGTGTGTGTGTGTGTGTGTGTGTGTGTGTGTGAGGGGGAGGGGGGTTGTGTCGGCTGTCACTGTTCTCTCGGTGCACGCGCGCTGGAAGTTTGAGCGTCTCGAGCGCTCCACGGAATTAACGGGAGCAGCACGAGCGCGTTAAGCTGCGCGGGGCCGCGAGCGGATTGTCCACCATATCACCGGGAACATGAACATGGCACTGAACAGGTCGCCCTCTGCCACGGGTGAGTACCAGTCCTAGCACTCCGGTGGACCTTGTTTGTTGACGCTGTTGTTTGTGCGCGAGTGCATTGGATTCCCTGAGCCAAAGGGGGATATGCCTTTGCTGTATGTCTGTGCAATTGGCCCTTGAATAAATTGGCTTGTTTGTTTATCGTTTGATATTCAACTGTTGCAAAAGCATGCATGTTATTTCATGTACTCATGCATTTATAGTCAATTAGTCTGATGTGGTGGAAACTGAACATTTGAGTTGCACCAAACTGGTCGTTGATGTTAATTGAAACGAGGCTTACGCCATTATTTGCCTCTCACACTTTAACACTCGTTAACGTTGCAACTAATTGTGTTGAAATTCATCCTTTGCTTTGAAAAACAATGAGAGGGCTCAGTGTGTCGGAGGGGGTTTGTATAATTGGCTGGGGCAATAAGCTGGAGCTATTTCAAGCGCAATCTGACGCCATGTGTTGTTTTCTCATACCAATCAAATACACTTTATAATCTTTATTTGCTTTTTTGACACTGGCGACAGAATGGAAACTGTGTTTTGATACGAAAACACTGGGAAATAAATGCACAAATAGACTGTGGTGTGATGCATGGTTTGGTCAGATGGCGTAAATGCGCTTATAGCTTTCTCTAAGAGTCATGAATCCCTGTGTTTGTTTACCTGAAGGCATCAGGCATATTTAAGTGACGCTTTAGTCAGGTGCGAGGATATTCAAAAAAAAAAAAAAGATTAGAGGAAGGTGTAAGAGTCAGTTTTACAATTTAATATTGACGTACAGCCTTCAATTATGTCGCTGTCCTCGGTGCTGAAAGGTTTTTAGCCTCTACTTCTAAATGGTTGCGTTCGTTCTCTCTCTCTCTCTCTCTCTCTCTGTCTCTCTTTCACTCACTCTCTCTCAGTTCCATTTCAATTTGAAGCAATTTATTGGCAGGGTAGTTGGGCATGCATAGTCAAAGCACACACAAAGAAACAGACATAAGAGAAAAATGCCATAAAATAGGACACTATTAGACATCAAAATTAACCAGTGAATATCTTTATCTAACAGAAAATTGGAACGGGGCCCCTGAGCGCATGCGTGTTTCTGCCGTGAAGAGTGAGTCCTCTTCAATGCAGAGCGAGAAACTCCGCTGTCTTGCCCGAGATATCTCTGAACTGGGCCAGCAGGGCACGGCCAGCGGCAGGCATGATGCCAGCGACATTGCTGAGGACACGGTGCGTGATTTCTGTTGTCTAATGCAGGATTTATAATGCAGAAATGTTGCTTATTATCAAAGACAGGTATTATTTTTAGAGCATTTTATGTTAACTTATTAACTAACATTTATTGCATTCAATAATTGTTCTGTTAGATCATTTTAAAATGTTTGCATTGTATATGTTATGTGCATCTTCTCAATAGACTCAATGCAGTAGCTTCACAGACCCCCAGGGGTCAAGTAAGGTGGCACGGAAATGCAATGGTTTTGCAAATGTAAGCTGTGGGTTGGAATCAGTGGGGAAAGATCTCTAGATATTGGCACCATTGAAAAATCCATATCACTACTTGACAGTTATAGTCCGAGAATCCATTCTCTAGAGGAAAACACTTCACAAGATCTCAACATGCTTTGGTGGAAATAAATGAAAGAAATAAGGAATTAGAATTTGCTTTAAGGCATTTTATTATTATATGTTATATTTTAAAAAATTAAAAGTGAAATGAAAACATCTCATTTGCATAAATTAAATATTTATATATTTGTTGTTATGAGGTTTTCTTTCCGAGATCTCAGTGTGCTTCAGTGGAACTTGCAATGTGTTTTCAATGTATCACAGTTTATTTGGTAAGAATTTACTAAATGACATCAGTTAAATATTTACCTAGACATTCCCATTGCTTAGCCTTTAGAAATCCCAAGGCATTTTCACTGAACAGCATTCATATTCAGATTCACTTGATTATTCTAAAGTTCTTTATCATACGGTAAAAATTTTATTTTTTTCAAAACTCAAAAGAAAAAAAATATTTATATAAAATATAAATGAAATATTTTGTATTTTATTCTAAAAATATATTTTAAAAAATCTTAGTTGCATGACTGAAATATTCAAGCATAGTAAACTGTTGTTGTTTTGCTTTACAATAACGAAATATATATATATATATATATTTTTGCTTATGAAAATTATAATGCATGTTAGTATTTACATAACAAAACATCTTTTTGCAAAATATAAATTTTCATTTGATCTTTTTTTATTTGTTGTTAAATATCTTATATATTCTGAACATAATATCTTTGGGGATCTTTTTGTAGTGTGAAAAGAACATTATGAAAGCCACAATAGCCAAGTCATCAGACGGTTTCATCCACAATTTGCAAACCACAGGGGCCGTCCTAGTTAGGCACCTTGCTAAAAAGCAGAATTCGTATCAAACATGAGTATGACAGGAACATCCTAAAGCTTTGAACCACCAGCCAATCAGTGGATGACCCAGATCCTCAATTTTTTTGCTGAAACGGCCAACTACACGCAATGCAGCTTTGAGAGAGCTCCAGGAATCTGTAATTACAGCTTTCACTGTACAGCCATGCAGATGTGTCTTGATGTTACTGAGTTGAAGAATGCTTGTGTGTGTTTTCAGGAGGAGCCTGGCCCTGGTCCAGGAGGAGGGCTGTGTTTTGCAGACGGCCGCAGAAGAGTGGACTACGTTCTTGTTTATCACTGCAAGAGACGCCACTCCCAACACCGGCACTCTGTTGTCTCTAACGGTAACGTGCCGTCTCAAAGCCCCACACCTTCACGCAGAAGTACGAAGGGCGATATTTCGGAGGCGGTGCTGGAGGCGGGGCTAGCAATGGAACCGGGCAACGAACTACAAGATAAAATTAGAGAGGAATTTGAAAGAGGACTTCAGGAGGAAGGCTTGGAGATTGAACATGACAAAGAGGTTTGTGTTTATGTGTGCATTCAGAATACTGGAATATTGGCCCACTGCATACTACTGTTCTGCTCACCACTTTTAGTACAATATGTAAGAAATAATGCATTCTGCAACACATGTTGCTGAATTGTTGTCATTTGATCTCCTTACATGCACATATTGTATGTTCAACAAGTATGTGCTTATTTAAGCAAAAACACAGTGAAATATTATCACAACTGTTCTCTGTTTGAATATAGTTTAAAATGTATTTTAGTCCTGTGATGCCAAAAAAAAAATATATATATATACATTGTTTGCAGGATTCTTTGATTAAAAGAGGGAGTTCAAACAACAGACTTTACATTATAAATCTCTTTACTGTTACTTTTGATCAATTTAATTTAATTTCTTAAAAAAAACTTTAACTGACTCAAAATGTAGTGTGTGATTTCACAAGTGGTGTCATATCTTCTGGAAGAAAAAAAAGGGGTTGTTTGGCCTAATTCATCTCATCAGATAAATATTGTATTGCAAAATTACCCTGAGTAGCATAGTATATTCTGAACATAGACTGTGTGTGTTCTTGTTTGCCCATGCGGGTCTCTACATCATTTTCCTGTAAAACATATTGATGAATCATTGTCTGGTTTGTGGAGCTATGAATAATCAGGGATGAGCTCAGTTTTGAGTGCAAAACCAACAGAACGAACACAATCAAGAGATTCCCAAGGTGACCTTGGAACTTAAGAATTGGAGACCCAGTTTAGAAAAAGCCCAAACCCTCCCACACCAAGAAAAGTCTATCTTTTTCGAAGGGGGAGCCAGTTTTCATTTTCAAGCGGCGCAGCACGTTTTAATACTAGTTAACAGATGCCAAAAAGCATTTCTTTGCTTTCCTGCAATGCTGCAGTGGTCACCCCCCGGCGATATATTTGCGACGGATGCAACTGTGGTTGTCACAAGAGATGATCGGTTCCCCCTGCATCATGGATTTTCCCAAGTTGAAGCAGGGAGAGCTTAGTATTTCTAAATAGCAGTAGATTGGTTGACTCATGCAGCTTTTTCCACAAAAAAAAGCTTATATCCTCATAAATCCAAAGAGAGTCCCTATTATTATCCAGGTTTGAGTACACCTTAAAATAAACTACATGCATATGCGTGAAGAAACGACTAGATATTTCAGCCTAAAAGAAATTAGATTTTGCATAAAGAAAATAAAGCCCATTTTTAGGTCCATTATGATTTTTAGCTTTCGTTTCCATGATAATACTAATAATGCAATGTGCAATGTTTTTAATAAACAGCATAAAACAAATTCTATGTTTATACTTGCAAATGATTTTGATTTTGGTATTCCATAACTAGCTAAAATAATGAATTCATTTGAAGATGCAAAGATATGTCTGATATCTGTATGGATCTGATATTGGCCCCTGGGTTCATTTTAGCATAAAGATTGACTGATGAGAGCAAAATCCTGAGTGAAAGCTGTGATGTGGGTGTACGTTTGATTGTTGGTGGTGTGATGGTGGTAGATCAGTTGTGTTATGTTGGTGTGGATTAAATTTGAGTGCGGCTGTCTCCAGCCTAAAGGCAGATTATGGTTGATCCTCATTGCCAGAGGTGTTTGTGTTTGATGTGTGTGTCATTCATCCACGCTGAATAAGACCATTTTAGTTGCTAACATTTGCTTTTTAAACTGTGTGTGTGTGTGCTTGCACCAATCACCTTATTTTGAACCAGGTTTTCAGTTGCATCCTGTAAACTAATTTGACTGCATTATTCAATGGTGCATTATTCCAGTCTTTAAACTTATTCTTCTTCTCTTTCAAGATGAGAACGGTCCGGTTTACCCGTCTCCATGTTCCCTGGTCCGTTCTCAGTCGCGAGGCAGAACTCCTTAAGATTAGAGTGCCGACTAAAAAGGTGAGTCAATATAAAAGGGAAACACAAGGGACACATAAAAAGGCTGCCATTTGAGAATAAAATATAAAGAGGTGTCAAAGCAGAGGTTCATTTTTGAGGCTCTTGAAGCTTTTAGAGACCGATTTTCTGATTCCGTTTACCCTTGAATCTTTTTAACTGCCCCATTGAAAAAATATAAGGATACACCATTTACATGCATACATTTGACAAAATCTTCAAAGTGCCCCTATTATGGGATTGAATGATTCATATTTTTTGGTTTTAGGAGTCCCCAACAACAGGCTGACATGCATGCAAGGTCACAAAACACTTTTATTGTCTCATAATATAGATTTATTTGACCTTTTGCTCAATGACTCCCAAATGATTTATTTCACAATGACTTTTTCCGAACCTTTGTGTGATTCTAGTCTGTGGTGATTGGTCAATTGGTCGAATTTTAATTTCATCATGCCAGTAATGCCTGATAAAACAGCGTTTGTTATTGCAGTGCTGCTATGTGTACATTGTTATCAAGGCATGTTCAGGCATCGCCGTCACTGACTAACCTACTTTGTCCTGATCAGATTCAAAATGGTCAAAACACGATCTACATGTATGATCTACATATATATGATCTATAATGTCTCTGATCCTTCCGTTTATGACGATCATCATTACTCATTCCAGTTACTCATTCAGGACATGCGCAAGGGCTTTCCTTACCGTAATACACCTAGAACAGGGATTGCCGTAAAAAGAGTTAATAAGATATGTTATATGTGTTTTCTGAGAATCAATCCTTCAACCTCATGTTCTTGAAACATGAATCTTCAAGAATCTTGAAAAAAGGCATTGGTTTGTACAAAAATATGAAGTGTTTTCAGCATTGATATTGATTTCAGCAAATAATATAACAGACTGGAGTAATGATACTAAAATATTCAGCATTTGCATCAAACAAATAAATTAAATTTTTAAAAACTATTGAAATATATACTGTTAATAGTTATTTTAAAATTATAGTAATATTTTACAATGTAACTCTAATCCAATAAATGTTGCCTGGGTAAGACTTTAATTTTGCATGTAAAACTAATTCAGCTATTCTAAAGATGTAGTGTTCATTTTTAGACCAATATCTTGAAAAAAAAAAACACATTATTAATATGACCCATTGTACTGATGCTGAAGTCTCAGGCTGTCGCGCTGCAACTCATGGTCACTTCATCACAATGTAGGTACAAAGAATTATTTCACATTAAGGTTTTTAACACCATTCAGTAACCATGAAAGCAAATCTGAGAGACTAAAACATTAAATATGTTATATACATTTTACTCCAGTGTTGTACTGACAAATAAACTACTCTGAAAAAACAAGTCAGTAAAATTTACAGTAAAAAACAGCAGCTGTGGTTGCCAGAATTCGACCTGAAAAAAAAAATACGGTAACTACCCTTTAGGATTTATGGTTTTAAGATACATTTACAGTTAAATACCGACATTTTATTAACTGATATAATGTTAATATACTAACCTATTTAGCTTCTTGACACTCACTACTGTAAATTGAAATATGCAATAAACATTAATTTAGCAACATTACATGTAACAAACAACCCTAATAAACAGAACTGATAGGAAAACAAACTAAGAAAAAAACATAACTCAAACTAAACATGAAATGCAATGCCGGGAATTTTAGAAATGCTAGTTTACTGTTTTTACCTGTAAATTTCACAGGAACTAACCATTTAACAGGTTTTTACCGTAGCATTTTCAGTTTTACTGTTAAAATCACAAGTGGGGTTTTTTCAGTGTATAATGCCATTCATGTGAAAGCCCAATGTGTCAATCCGAGCAGTACAGACTCTAAATATGGACACTGGCACAGCCCGTGAGTGTCATGGTTTTGGTGTTAAGAGCTTTGGCTCCATGATGACCTTTGTAAAAGCTCCGGGTTGGCGCGGTCTAAGAGCAGTTGTAATGCCAAAAGTCAATTCTCAAAAGTCTGAACACTGCAGAGGAAAAAAAAAGAAAAAGTGATCTGATTGCACGGTCAACAAGCCGATTACTTGTAAAATGTTTTCAACTTCTTGCAGGAGGCATTTGTCATACACTGCAAACTAAGATGATTGTTAACGTCACATTTTCCCATACATTTAAATTTGGCTCAGAGCGACATCCTGAAAGAATGATTTATCCTGTGAGGTGGTGGGTTGTATTGTATGATATAATCTGATAATGGTGGATTAGCTGTTGAGACATATGGACCCACATGCTTTGTCTGCCCGCAAAACAAGAGATTTCCATTCCACACATGTGGTGTTAAATCATCTGACCCTGCTCTCAACTTCTAGCGTGTCTCGTTTCTCTTTAGCTCTGGATATAAAAGGATTAATCTCTATTTCATTTTAGTTGCGTTATGCTTGTTTTTCCAGAAATATCTGCTGAAAGAGAAGACGGGGCTCATGGGCGTAATAAGCTCGTTTTGGACGAAGATCAATCAACCATTCCAGCCGGGCATCCCGGAGCCCCAAGACCCACGAAAGCGTGTGCTATCCCAGCCGTTCAGCAGAGACAAGCTACACCTGTGAGTGCCAGCATTCGCAGACAGCCAGACTTACAAATAGCAAGACCATGCGTTGGTCTAATGGGTTGCCTTTTATTTTGCAGATTTGATATAAAGTCGAAAAACAGCTTGTTCAGCAATGCAACACGAGGTCGAATTGTAAGTATCGGGAAAATTGAAGCAGAGCGATTATACACATCAGAACAGATTTTAAAGCAATAGCTCATCCAGAAATGAAAATTATGTGATTAATGTTATTCTAACGGCCCATTTTGCTGTGGAACATAAAAGGAGAACATTTGAGTGATGCAATGATGATTTTTCCTTTTTGAGGAAAAGTTTGAGCTTTGAAGCTTGCAAAAATGACACAAAATCAGCATAAAAGTGTCATTACACTACCATTTCTATCGTATAAAATGTATGTCTGTGCGTTGAATCTATCAAGAATGAATTATTCAAATTGTTTTTGTCAGCCAATTCACTGTAAAGAACCGACTCAAAAATAATTTATGAAACTACATAACTCGTGAACCTGCATGAACATTCCCGGGAGAAATGAGCTGAATGTTCAGCAAATAACATCTTTTATAGTCTGTTTCTCAAAAAAAAAAAACTTAAATATCTGTCCTATGGGCCTTTTTTAAGATACTCTGTTTTTGTTCTGGTTTGTTTTTTTAAACCCACTTTATATGAGGTGATCTTAATTACTATTGTATGTGCTTACATTTAAATTAATCATTTGGTAGAATGCACTTACTGTGTACATACATGTTTTTACATTGTACTTATATTCTGTAATTCATTTCTGTAGATTTATAATTATACTATTGACCCCATCCCCAACACCTTAACCCACCCTTAAACGTACCCATACCACCAAACCGGTCCCTAACCTTTCCGTATCCCACCTCAGTACCAGCGAAAGTGTTTTGCAATACAATATGACCACAACTAGTACATTGTACTTTTTTTTTTTTTTTTAAGTAATTACATAGTAGTTAAGGCCACCTAATATAAAGTGTGACTGTTTTTTGGTCATTTTGTCCACATTCATTATATTTAAAATAGTGACCAGATGGGAATTTATTACATAATCATTTTTGGGTGAACTATTCTGTTGAAGGAGTAGTTTGCCCAAAAATATTAATTACGGCATGTTTTACTCATCCCCAAGCCGTCCCACTGTACCGATTTACTGAGGTTGAAAATAACGGCCGCTTGGAAGAGCCAGGATACATTTTTGAAAAACTCAGACTGTGTTTGTATGAAAGAAGAAAGTCAAACACTCCTAGGATGGCTTGGGAGTGAGTAAGATATGCCGTAATTTTTATATTTGGGAGAACTATTCCTTTAATGTATGTATGTTTTTATGTTTATTTTTTGTATTATTGTGTTGCGTCTACCTTCTTTCATAGGTTTATGAAATTCTGAGGCGCACAGCCTGCACACAGACCTGTCAAACTATGGGTATGTTCGTGGAGACGCCAACTCTACTTTTTTTTGTTAAATATTTCCACTACGGGTATCCAAATTCTCTCCCTTTTCTGTCTCAGGTATTGCATCAATGCTAGCTAAAGGGGTTTATGATTCTGCCTTCCCTCTGCATGATGTAAGTTTAATACAGCTGATTTGTAGCCGGTCTGTTAGTTCCGTATGAATGTGTGATGTGGTTTGGGTAGAGCACTGTGTGTGTTGTCATTGCTGCAGGGAGACTTTGACAGCTCGGAAGATAAAGAGCATCGCAATGACAGACAGGTGAGTCCTGCGGCCTGCTGTGATTGGACGGCAATGTGTCACAGAGTGACATTTAGGAAAAGCTTTTATTTGATTGATAAACTGACAATAAGCTGCTTATTACTGCTTGTATGTGTCATCTCTAAGAAGATGCAAAGGATTTGTAACAAGTGATATTTATGTGTATTGCAGATGCTACATGAGGAATGGGCCAATTATGGAGCTTGCTTCAAATTTCAGCCAATGGACCTTATAAGGTATCAGACATGATGTACATAACTACCAGCTGGTCCTGTGAAAGATGTTATTCAGCACACAGATTGTTATTCGCTGGTTGTCATTTCTGAGAACTGTCTGATGTGTGTGTGTGTGTGTGTGTATGTATGTGTGGCATGCTGTAAATAGCTCTACTTTAATAGAGCGATGTGTCACTTTTCATTTTTAAGATTTTCACCTGGCTGGCACCTTAGAAAAAAAAATCTCATTCTCATCACTTATGCTTATCAAGCCCTTTCAGCATGATAACACTAGTGCTGTCAAATGATTGAACGCGATTAATCACATCCAAATAAAAGTTTTTGTTTAGATAATATATGTGTGTATGCTGTGTTTTTTTATTATGTGTGTATATATATATATATATATATTCTGAGCAGATTATAGGTGAAAAGCCCTGGAATGCAGTGTAGCTGCCACTTTCATTGGCTGCTGAAGAATCAAAATTTTAATAAATAAATAAACTTGCGAATGGCATTCATTTTCAGTTGTAGGTTCATATTCCGTGCAGTCATTGTTTTATAAAACAAGTTGGTTTTTTTTGCATGTGTTGGCGTTCCTGTGATTGTTGGTAACAGATCTGTAACCCATTTACCTGTGTTCAACAGGAAGTACTTTGGAGAGAAGATTGGCCTGTATTTTGCCTGGTTGGGAGTGTACACACAGCTGCTGATTCCAGCCTCGGCTTTAGGAGTCGCAGTATTCCTGTACGGCTGCCTCACCGTAGACACCAATGTGCCCAGGTAAACACATTCACATGATGGGCTTTGGATGGTTTTTTTTTTTTTTACAAACAAATTAATTAAGCTTTTCACCTTGTGGGGACTTAATATTGGAATATTCTTTTTGGTGCTGTTAAAGATTAATCTCATCCAAAATAAAGTTTTTGTCTGCATAGTATGTATCTATGTATGCTGTGCATATATATATATACAGTATATATATATATATATATATATATATAAATATACACACACATACATGTATATATTTCAAAAAAATTTGTTATGTTTATATATTAAATATTTTTATTTAGAATATACATTATATCTATATAAATACAGACATTTAAATATTTTCTATATATATATATATATATATACTGTATGAGTGTATATTTAATAAATTACATATATTATGCAAACAAAAACTTCTTTTTTTTTTCAAATTAAATAAGTTAATTGCTTTAGATTAAACCAACACTAACTCTAATATGTCATCTGGAATATCTATATTTAAATTGCATTGATTTATTTCCTACATTAAGCCTTTTTATGACTGTATCTCATTTTTTCCCCCAAATTCTAAAAAACAACATTTTTCAAAGAAAATAAATGTTTATGTATTGCAGTGATTTTTTTTTAATGTAATCAATAATTAATTTCTGCCTCTCTTTCAGTCAAGAGATGTGTGATGAGCGTCTTAATTTCACCATGTGTCCTCTCTGTGATCGCGTGTGTGATTACTGGCAGCTGAGCAGTATCTGCAGCACGGCGCGTGCCAGCTATCTGTTTGATAACCACGCCACCGTGGGCTTCGCCATCTTTATGTCCCTCTGGGGTATAAGCTTATGAATATATGCATTTGATGATAAACTATGTGTTTACTGTACATTTATGATATATTGAGAAGAAATAAGGTGGTGTACAGAGGAATAGATAATTGTGTGTGTGTTTAGCGGCAGTGTTTCTAGAGCACTGGAAGAGGAGGCAGCGATGTTTACAGCACAGCTGGGATCTGACAAGCATGGAAGACGATGAGGTGAGAAAAGTCCAAAGCATTTTAAGAATACTAGAAACACGATCAAAGTCACAGAACACATCTAATATTCAGTATCAAATAATTGATATGTATCAAATAGCCAGTATAATTAAATACAAGTCAAAGCCATGCGCAAAGATAATTAAAACAAGATCTACAATCGTTTGTAGATATTTTGGCTAGAAACAAGACAAAAAATCTAGTCTTAAATAGCATTTTTTGCAATGTCCTTGCTGAACATAAGCATACAGATCATCCTCGATGCACCTCTGTCCAGTATGACTTCCTAACTGTAGTATAATAATTGCTCTGAATAACTTCCAATATAGCTGCCTTCTTAAAAACCACTTGAGAATCTCTCTACGAGCATCAGTTCATAAAGCACTGCTAAACATAATCCAACATAATAGCCAGTTCTCTCTAGCGCAGCCCCAGCAGACCCTCACACTGACTGCTGATGGTCTGCTCTTCATTAGGTTTATGATAATTCAAGATTTCACGGTTCTTCAGGGTTTGAACCGTTCACCTGGGAGCTGATTCAGATTGAACGTGTGTGTTGTGTAAGTGGTGGGAGACAGTGTGTGTGTGATGGGACATGTGTGAGTAATGAGATTGTGTTCTGCTTAAAGCATTGAGCTGAGTGGATGAAGGTCTGCGCTCTCAACAGGATGCCATGGAGATCATGAGCGACATGCTAATGTGAACGATAATGAACTTCAATTACGCCGCATATTAAATAGTGCATACACATGTGTCTAATGCTATGTGTTCTTTGCTTTCATGCTCACCGATAGGAAAGGGCTGAGGTAAACCTATCTCCTGCTCTCTTTCTCTATCTCTGTTTCTATATGGTTCCCGACACGCTCAAACACACACCATATTTCTCTCCGCGCCCCTCACACTTCCCCCACCCTCATCATCGCTCCATCTCTCTTTGCTTTTTTCTGCGCAGCAGGAGGGTCAATTTTGCATCTGCCTGTATGGTGCGGCTGTTTGATGAATCAACCCTGAAATCGTAGGAGTAGAGGAGATTTACAGGAGATTAACATTGTAGTAACCTGTGTGTCAACGAATCCTTTACCTTGATTTTAAACCATTAACCTCAATGCCATAATCCTGACTGCAATGTTCTTGCCAGATAATCACTAACTTAAGTTGAAAATGGTACTAGTCTGGTTGAAACACGTTTTATGTTATTAATAAATCATCTTACGCCTACTACTGTACGTACAACTATATACTGCTCTTGTAGAGGATATTGGTCTGATAGATTGAGTTTAGAGCCCTGCGGGTTACGTGCTTTTTAATGAACTTGCAGTTTTGTAACATACTGGCGTCTTTGCCTCAAGACAAGAAAATGATTTAATGTGGAACCAAGATAATTATTTCCAGTTGTGCATGCGTTTGTGAATCCTGTTTCTATGGAGACAGTTTTGCTTATGCATGTCTAAGGAATTGATGTTGGATTTGCTGCGTTTTGACATCTTTGGAGTCCTTGATCACTGAGCTTGAGTGTGTGTGTGTGTGTGTGTGTGTGTGTGTATCACAGAATGAGCTACGACCAGCATATGAGGACTTTCTCCTTAAGAAACAAGAGAAGAAGGCAAAGAAAAAGAAGAAAGAAGAGGTAAGAGCAGAAGAGGCTCTTATGTTTTGACTAATCAATTTAAGTAATTGTTATTAAGGATTACTTAAAACAACACAAAAAGAATTCTAAAGGAATGTGCACAAGATTCCTGTAAGAATTTAAATTTTATTTAAATGAACTCATTAAATGAAATGTTACTTTAATGCAATAATTTGTATAATATTTTTAAAATAAATCCAATAATCTTGGAATTGCATTAGGGATGTTTAATATGTTGAATTGTATTTGTTCTTTTAATTAAATTAGGATTTAAAAAAAAATAAAATAAATTTTCTTTATTTTTAAAAATGATATGAAACGTAGATATTCTACTTTTATCCATATTTACTTACTCAATTCAGGATCTGACGGTGAATCTTAATTTTCACTTTAAGTGAATTAATTGCATAAAATTGCACTGAGCTGAAATACCTGGAACCCCACGCACTTTTTCCAGGTAGATGAGTGCATGTGCGCAGTGCTTTTAATCTCTGCTCTGTGTTCCAGCCGGACGCAGGAACGGATGACAAAGGAAGAGAGAAGCTACTGTCTGCTAAAGGAGGACAGTCACCGGTGAGGAGGGGGGGTGGGGGATAATTTGAGTTTACTTTGTGTCTGTCTAGGAAAGAGTGAGCTAATCAACTTAACCAGAAGAGGCGGGGCTTCAGGGATAAAGCCGTTAGTTCTCAGCTGTCAATCACAGAGTGGTCACTGCCCTGACCTCCGCAGGAGCCCACCCGGCTCATATCCATCTTAATTCCCATCACACCGCACACCAGCACTCTCGTATTTTTTTTTCTCCTTTTTCTGTCAATTGAATGAATTAGATTGTGAATTACCCAGTCCGGTGGATGGCGTCAGCGCCGTGTTTTTCTCCTTCCATATGAGCAGTTTGGTCGCAATTTCACTTGATGTGATTTTGCGGATTTTTGTTACTGTCATTGTGCCCTTGTACGTAGTGTCAGGCCTGCAGCGCGTACACACAACACACACGTATGCGCTCAAACAGTGTCGGTGGCGTACACGCTCACTACACACGGCACTCAAAGCAGATTACCTCTCTGGGTATTCCACACTAGATTATGCAGGATTAGAGTCAGAGCGGGATTAAATCACGCAAGTTAGAGTGGTGTCCTTCCTCTAATCAAAGACACATGTTCAGTGTGTATGTGCGTGTACCTGAGAGGGTGTAGTGTTTTAATTCAGATTTCATGCGTGCTCGTCTGGGGGAGGGTTGGATCCGTGCTGTTCATTAACTTCGGCACTTCAATCAGATCAGCCCCTCTCAGTCAGAAAGTAATATCTTTACTTTTTTAGCTGAATAACTACACAATATATATTGGAGACCAAACTGTTAATGGACAATATTAGCCTGTTTTTAAAAATGCAATCCTTTTTTTAAGGTATACTTTTTTTTTTGATCGAAAATGTTCAATACGGTGGTGCTTCTTTCAAAACTTAGAGAGTCTTAGTGGCCATCCTAAAACAATAATTGAAACATTTAATAATCTTTCTAATTCTGAGAATAAGGAACCCAATCCATAACTATAACGATAATGACATTCAACAATGATATAGTTCGAATCACTTTCAAAATTGTTTTATTAAGAGTTCTTTTGACAGCCAATCAGAATCCATCCTGCTTTAAAGAGATTGAGCATTTAAAGCTACAAATAACAAAGCTGTAGTATGCTAATGACGAACAAACTTTATCATACACTGATGTGGACACTAATATCATTACAGTTACCTTTATAGTTATTTTTCTAAATCCGTCCTACCTGCAGAGTAGAGTTCAAACCCTGATCAAACACACCTGTCTGTAATTATCAAGTGCTTCTGAAGAGCTTAATTAGCAGGTTGAGGTGTGTTTAATCACGGTTGGAACTGAACTCCAGGAACAGGATTGAACCCTTGGTACAGACTTATATTAAGGGCTCATATTGGGTTTTTTCCATACCATACAAATTTGACCATGTTTTCTGAAGATTTCCATCATTGCATCGTTTCCTTCACTTTTCTTAATAATCGCTACATATTAATAATCACAGCATAGCTGTTTTTATTTTACATTTGTTAACAAAAATTGGAACAAAGATGCTAATAGAACAAATACAAATCTAAACAAATAACTTTTTTTAAGGTAAGTGGTTGCAATCAATTTATTTTAGCTACAACTAAATAAACAACTTTAGCAATTTCGACATTGACATTTTTATTTAAATGTAGCTAAAATAAATAGTTTGCAATCTTTTTTTTCAGTTTCAGTGATTCCTTTGTTTCATTCATTCATTGTTAAAGAACATTAGTGAGACAGACGGCCTATATATTAAGACCTACTGTAATGCACAGATCTAATATACAGTATATTACACATCAGATGTTTTCCCCAAACATTCACTTAAGACGTAACAGACTGTGTTTGTGTGAATACTCGCCAAGACAGATATTTTGAAGTACTGTAAGCTACCTATATTATCATTTTAGATGTTTGATTACAATTTGAAGTATTGCTTTATTTTTGTGAAAAACTCAAATATTCACTTTTTCCAGCATAAAGTCAGCCCATGTGCATTCCGACTCATTTTGCCGGCACGGGTCACAAATAATAATTGCTTGTTAGTATCAAGCAAGATGATTATGGTTCTCCAGTAGCTAGTGTATTGACAGCTGGTGAGCATTAAGTAACATCCTGTTGTTCCTGTAGCTCGCCTCTGAATCTTTGTCATGGACAGACCGGCTGCCAGGATACTGCATCAACATATCCTCTATCCTTCTTATGGTAGGTGTCTTTCCACATGACAACATTTGTCATATTGTTTTTATAGCTGGTATATACAGTATATATATACATATACCTGTTTATCAGATGGGGGTCACGTTCTCTGCCGTGTCTGGAGTGATTCTCTACCGCATCATTGTGTTTGCTGTTATGTCAATGAACCCTGATCACGAGGCCAAGGCTAATGTGCGTGTAACCGTGACAACCACCGCTGTCATCATCAACTTGCTGGTGGTTCTGGTGCTGGATGAGATCTACGGCGCTATAGCGGCCTGGATTACAGAGCTCGGTGTGTTAACATGACAAAAGATGAAATGTTTCTGTTTTCTTGATAAAGGGGTGACTCTAGCGAAGAAAACACCATGCATTATCGTGAATATGATGTTCATGTGATACTTGCAGAGATTCCAAAGACTGAATCGACATTCGAGGAGCATGTGATCTTGAAAGCTTTTTTGCTGAAGAGCATGAATGCATTTGCACCTGTCTTCTATGTGGCCTTCTTTAAGGGCAGGTAAATTGGCATCCCATTAGCAAACCCACCCAAACTAAAGTGACGTTCTGTGATAATTGGATTATTATAAAGTACTTTGTTGTTGTTTCTCATGTCCAGTGCATTGCAGTCTAGTCAAGTGCTTACTGTAGTATTGTGTTTGTGTGTAGTGTTGTGTCTAAACTAGTGTCTATACTGTATACTGTAGTGTTGTGTGTCTGTCCTGTGTAGTCCATTGTTGAGAATGTTATATATGTTCGTCTATATATCACTTTGTAGTTTGTATAAGAACATTTTTGTATATATAGAAATTAAGCTAAAATCATGCAACAAGCTAAAATCATGGTTAACATTAGTTAACATGAACCAACAATCACAAATGACTTGTAAATCACTTTATTTTAAGGTGTCCTTGTTATACATTGCACGTACTTACTATTATAATACCACTAAAATTAATCCAACTCATAATCCTATTCCTAACCATACATTAAGTACATGTAGTTAATTAATAGTACTCAGTACTTAAACATACAATTACTTTGTAACATGGACACTTTAAAATGAAGTAAACATAAAATATGTATACATATATATATATATATATATAAATCAATCAGTTACATTTGTTAATATTATTTAATGGACCTAACGAGTACAAAAACAACCTGTCCTCCAACCAATATAACCTATAACCATATAGGTAGTTGTCCAAAATATACAAGTGCACCTCTATCAGCAACAGAGCATTTCCAATTTCATACTCTATACTCTTTCATCAGTGTTGTCATTCAGATTCTGTGTGGCTCAGTTGGTAGCGCATTGCATTATATATGATGGGATGTAGTAACATGGGTTCGATTCCAGAGAATGTGCGTTTTACATTAAATGTATATGCACTATAAATCATGATTTTGCACTGTTTCTGTAAGGGATGAGTTTAGGAGGGTTAGGTGTGGTCAAAATAAGTCAAATATGTACGAACCACAGTGAGATCGGTGTAAACAGTCCACACACTGCATATAAATAAACGCACATTTTGATTGTTAATGACAGTCATACATCATTTCATGAGACAGACGCAACACGACACTACACCGGCTAAAGGGTGTGTAACTTTAAAACGTGAAGATAGGTCGTGTTAAGGTGCTTGCAGAAACAACCTAAAGAGTCGTTTTTGGTTGGAGGACAGGCTCTAAAAAAAAAAACATTGTATTATTGGCATAAACAAATACTGCGACAAATATATTGCTTATTGTTTGTTAATGCACTAACTAACGTTTATATTATATTATACTATTTAATATTTATATTACTTATGCAATATTCTCTTTTATATAATAATTGTATATGACCCGCATGTTGTACAGATTTGAAAGAATGCATTTTTTACCTAAATTACAGTATTTTTTTTTTACACAAGTAGATTTACATTTTTTATTATTACTGTCTAAATTTTTAAATGCAAATTACAATTTTATCACAACCTGTTTTGTGGTGTCTGTGTGTTATATGTGCTGTGTTGCTAAACAGTATGCTATTATGATGTAGTTTACAATATAGTGTGTCACTATGTAGTATGCGTCAGTCTCTTGCACCAAAATGCTGAATTTCTGGGTACCATTGTTGAATCCAATTCCAATTTTTATAAAATATCTCTGGTGTGCTAATTTAGGTTTGCCGGTCGTCCGGGTGACTATGTTTATGTCTTTAAGGATTTCCGCATGGAAGAGGTAATTATTAAAATGATAATATGCTTGTCTCCAGTGTTTTATCATAGCATAACTAACAGTTTGCATGTACATGTGTTTTTGGTCCAGTGTTCTCCAGGTGGTTGTCTTATAGAAGTGTGTATTCAGCTGGGAATCATTATGCTGGGAAAGCAGCTCATTCAGAATAATGTGTTTGAAATTGCCATTCCGTAAGTGTTTTACACACACACACACGCAAAGTCTTCCCCATGGTCCCTCTGCTAATTTCTTTGATACTGCAATGTAACCCCAGTCTATTAGAAGAAGCCCCTAACTCTCTTGTTAAATTAAATATTAATTCTCCCCATGTTTAACATTACCAACACAGCGCACAGTGAGTGATGGAAGAGGTTTTTTAAAATAGCACAGCCAAATCGATTGATGTTACAGAAAGCTGAAGAAGATGTATCGCACATATAAGGAGGAGAAGGATGGATCGGCAGATGAGGAGGATAAAGATTCGAAACGAGAACCACAGCGCTGGGATTTGGACTATGACCTGGAGCCATATGAAGGATTGAGCCCAGAGTACATGGAGATGGGTGAGTACCACATGCTCAAATTGAACAATACAAACGTCATTACTATGTGATTTGTAGCAAAGCCTTGTTTGACTATTTAATGATTGCTCTTTATAGTCAACAAAAGTGCAATCTTCTTTAAGCTGTAGTCTGTAACTTTTGCCGCTCTAGCGGTTAATAAACTGAACTGCGTGCATGTTGTGGAAAACCATTGTCTCTCTGTTTATGTCTATGATGAATCACACAGGTAACGGGCTCCTCCGCAGCGGTACCTACCCAAACCAGTCGAAATAGTTTGAACAGAAACACTTTATATAGGTGTACCGTAGTTAATTCGGGACAAGCCAAAAACACAGTTTGGAAAATGGATTCATGGTTTACTTACTTATTATATAAATTCTGTACATTTTGAATCTTGCATCCAAAGAGCAAGATGATTTATGGACTTTTATACCCCAGCATATTTTTCAATACCTCCTACCTCCTTGTGTTAGAAACATGGGGGAGACAGAATCCAATAGTGAGCAATCCAGCTATCGGAGTCTGTTCCCCCACCCCTGTGGAGAGACATGTCGATATAGAAGTTGTTCAATTTATCCCACATGGGGATGGATCTTAACCAGTATCTTGTTCTGAAACATCAGAACCTAGTAAAAAACACAAAAGCCATCATTTTTATAAAGAATATATCTTTGGTTTGAGACTTTAGTTTTTGAAATCATCTTTATGCACAGAGAGCTTATAACACCCTAAAGAGAAAGGGAAATTTGAAATCACATCAAATGACTCCTTTAACACTATCAAAGCCTAGAAAAGTACAAAAAAAGGACATCAACAAAGTGAAGCTTTTGCAAATAAACTAATTTCGAGTAGGAGCGCGGTCGATTAATCACAGCTGGCACCGCATCACCTAATCAATCTCCTCTTTACACCTGCCCAATAAAATCCCCTTCTACCCACTATAAATAGCCCGTCCTTTTTCCTTCCACAACCAGCCTTTTAAGCATCCCTCCTCCTCCCCTTCTCCGCCATTTAGCTGCTCTCGCGCCTTCCTTTCCAGGGGGCATGAAAGGACCGAGCCGGACGCCAAGCCTTTAGGGTTCAGTGTCCGCCGTCCTCCCGGCTCGCCCCCCGGACAGTACGCCACACATGCTAAACTTCATCCTTCTTGATTATGAGGAAGCGCGAACTCTTGAAACAGTTCATCTGCCATCAGTGGTTCAATCTGTATTGAAACAATGAGAATTCTGTTTGTCCTCAAAGAAAGTAAAAAATAAAGAGTTTTTGTGTCTCCATTTTGGAGAGGATCTGCAATACACGGACACACTGTTTTCATTCAAAGAGTAAATAAACATAAAAGATGTTCACGTGTGTTACAAGTATCCATTATTTGCTTCACGTACAAAAGCTATTCTCGTCGCTTTATAACATTTACATTGAACCACTGATGGGGTATATTTGTAGCAATAGCCAAAAATACATTGTAAGTATTTTTTCTTTTATGTCAAAAATCTTTTGAATTTCAAGTAAAGATCATGTTCCCTTAAGATATTTTATACATTTTCAACCATAAATATTTAAGGGAAGGATTGGTGATTAACAAGAAATATAAAAAATATCAAAGTGGATGCTCAACTGTTATTAGTTTTTCCTTTGAAGAGGGTTAGCGGATGTGTTTGCGGATGTCTGCGATGACTTTGAGGAACTGGGTTTGATTGAGGACATTGGCGTATGTGTGTGTTTGTTTGTCTGCAGTTATTCAGTATGGATTTGTCACACTCTTTGTGGCCTCCTTCCCGCTGGCACCAGTCTTCGCTCTGCTTAATAACGTCATTGAAATCCGACTAGATGCGGCAAAATTTGTGACTGAAATACGCAGACCTGATGCAGTCAGTGCTAAAGAGATTGGTATGAATTTGCAGCAAATATGCACAGACTTACTCATGGTTACACTTAACATAACCTTAATTAATCGAGTGCACACTGTCACATATTTATCTTCCCTTTCCCAGGCATATGGTACAACATCCTGAGTGGAATCAGCAAGTTTGCTGTCATTACAAATGTGAGATTTTGACTTACCTTGAAACTAAATTCGTGTTCAGTAGTTTAGTGTGATTTATTTAATTGCACGCAGACATTGTAAGGTTTTTCCTCTTTCTCTCTCTCCTTCCTTCAAGGCATTTGTGATCTCCTTTACATCTGAGTTCATTCCTCGAATGGTGTATCAGTATTTGTACAGTGAGTCCGGCACCATGCATGGTTATACCAACCACACGCTGGCTTATTTCAGCACAAGCAACTTTAAACCTGGCACTGCACCACATGACACTGACTTTGACAGACGACTCCGCATTTGCAGGTACACACAACACACACGTGCTCATGAACTCTGCTTGCCTGTATTCTCTGATACCATTTGTTCTTTCTTCTCAAACAACTCATCTTCACAGGTACAAAGACTATCGAGATCCACCTTGGTCTCCAGAGTCTTACCAGCTTTCTAAGCAGTACTGGTCTGTTCTTGCTGCACGCTTGGCTTTTGTCATTTTTTTCCAGGTGAGTCTTTGTTAAACTGCTTTTATTGTTGTTAAGCTGCAGTCTGTAACTTTTTTGAGTTAAAAAGTTTTACACTAAGGTACCTCTGCAGGGTACCTGCTTTATTAGTCATAGACATAAATGGTGGTACATAAAAAGGTACAGTAGCTCCGGCTACAATGCTCTTCCGTAACACACATGCAGTTCTGTTTATTACCACTAGAGCGACAAAAGTTGCAGACTGCAGCTTCAAACACAACTTAAGCTCTATCTACTGTTAAAAAGATAAATAAAGCATAACCATGTCATCCCGTTCTCATTTACATGATATCTACGCAATGATACATTATATAGAAGGGTTGTAATGTCAATATCTCTAAAGCATTTTAATGACGTATATGTCAATATAATCTTTGCGTGATAAAGGCAAGCAGATTTAGCTTTCATTCTACATTGAGGGGGCTCAAGCTCTAATTTCTCCTTTGAACTACTAGTAGGAGATTAAAATAGAGCTGAAATATTAGATATAAGGTGGAAGGGGGAGATCTGTCACCTGATTGACAGATTATTAGACGAACACGATCATTTAATAAATCCATATGCATATAGAGCAAATTCCTCAAATGGTATTTACAAAAATAATGCTTGACTAGAAATGAATCCAGGTAATATACGGTGTATATATAATACAATTATTAATAAAGAATTCATCTAATTGCTGTATAGCAAAGCATAAATAAAGCTGGCTAAATAAATGAATAAATAATGCTGCATGATCTTGTTTTGAATTGAATCCATAATTGTTTCAGCTTTCTTGATCTCAATTATTTAGAATTTTCTTATGAAAAAAAATGTCCTTTGAATTTATCAATATTTTGTCATGTAATATGCATTCTTTTTATTAAATTTTCGTATTTTTATTTTATTGCATACCAAGTATATTTTATTAGGTATACATAAATACAAACATGGGCATGTATACATTTATACATTACAAATGTTGCTTATATATATAAATGTATATATGTATATATTCGTGTAATTTAAAAAAAAATATCTGTGTGTATTTATATATACATAATAAATAAACACAGTACACATACATATATTTTTGATAAGATAAACAATGCCCCCAACTTTCATTATAAAAGTGCATTATTGTACAAGGGTTTTCTGCTGTACTTGCAAACTGAGAAACAAATCCAAATTCCTTAAATCTCCTGTTTTTAGCCCAGAAAATTACTCACTGGTTCTGTATATTATTGTCTTGTAGAACTTGGCCATGTTCCTCAGTATGCTGGTGGCATGGTTGATCCCAGACGTGCCTCGTTCTCTGAAGGAGCAGCTGAAGAGAGAGAAAGCACTCCTGATGGATCTTCTGCTCACTGAGGAGGCAGACAAGCAATGCACCCAGTCACACCCAATGACAACTACCAACAGTCATGTGGTCATCAAGGGTGTAGAGGAAAGATCATCAGAGAAGCTGCCTGTCTGCAGTAGGGTGATGCTAAGCCAGTCAGATGAAGAGCTGAATGAATTACGGGTGTCCAACGGCCAAGAGGAAGAACTTGAGGAACAATCAGCAGAGGAGCCCATCGCATCCACCAGTGATCTACCTGACAGGCCTCAACCTTCGACCTGTGAAAGTCTCAATACAACTTCAGAGTCCCTGTCTAAGATAGCCTGTCACGATGAATCACCCACCACAGCTTTAGCATCTTCAAACCAATCGGTTCATTCAGTCAGAACCGGCTCGCTAACACGGCATCGGGAGCTTGACTCGAACGGACCTCCGCTTCGAGATCCTAGTTCCAGGGCTAAGAGTCGTTGCCGAACCCTTCCGCCAAGGCACGGAGGACCTGACGCTGAATCGCATGTAACCAGACCTAGCCACTCGAAGACATTCACACATCTTGACCAGAAAGTTCCTCCATCCTCTAGTGAGCTCGCCCGAATGGTCCCAAAAGGAACCAAGCCCTCTGAAAGCCAAACATCTCTCTCAGATTCCCTGGATTCAGAGCTTACGAGCAGCCATTCCATAGCGCTCTCTCGCCCGCCATCCAGACCGGAGCTGGCCAGCAGCCTTTCAACAGTCTTGCCACGTCCTCCTTCGAAACCAGAGCTTGTGAGCAGCCAATCAACAGGACTACCACGGCCTCCCTCCAAACCAGAGCTGATTGGAAGCACCACGAAAGGGCTTCCACCTCATGATCCAGGCTCGAAAGTTAAGGGCCGATGCCAGACTCTTCCTCCGAAGTACAAAGGCGCAGAGACTTCTGGGGAGGCGAAGACCAGACCTAGTCACTCCACCACCTTCACGCACCTCAGTCAACAGATCCCCCCCTCACCCAGTGATCTCAAACGCAACACTCCCGTATGAGTGGGACACGATGATGTGGAGCGACACTCCACCTTTTCAGCACCTTGCATCCGATCACCGTTCTCAGTGCCAGGCAACCCAGCGCCATCAACAACTCACCTTTGACTTCTCGCCGATGACTGAACGAGCATCTTCAGTAACTCTGGATGTAGATCAATTGCTTGCTGGAGGTACACTTGGTTGGTTAACTAGGGGGACTTCTTTTGCACAGAATGACCAACTTCATTGGAGGACAGAGTGCATTCTGGGTATTCTTTCATCGACGTGGCTCGATGACTCTTAAACGTTGTCTTATACTGTGACTTGCCATTCTCTCTTTCACATATAAACTCCTGTACAGACATGCGCAGATATACACACACACCAAATCTCATTAACCTGACCTCTTGAACCAGAACAGGTGAGAAGAGAGGGAGAGGCTTAGGAATATGGGCCAAAGGGCTTTGCAGTCCATGCCGATTTGTTACTCAGCAAGTGGAACTTTCATTTCGTGGTGTGTTCTTTCATGAGTTTTGCTAACATGTACTTAACCAGAATAATAACTAAATGTGAACCTATTATCACCATACGTCAGCATCAGAAAAAGCCAACCTGTTTGTGCAATTGTCTTTTTGTCTTTGGTGGCCACATCTGTAGTGTCTCATCCGTATGGCAAGTTAGCACGTAGCATGGCAGAACGCTCGTGACATGATAAAGAAATGTGATGTTGAAATGGATTCAAAGCCAATTACGTTGTACATTGCGAATACATTGTAGTCTTTTACATAATCCCATTTAGCACTATGCTAGCACAGCTAAAGTAAAGCATGTTATATTCACTGTGAAGAGGTTTTCAGGGATTTAGACCCAATCGTCACTTTTTCAAAGTTGTTCCTCAATAACGGGGGACAAAAGGTATGAATGCATACAGGCCATGTTCACACTGCCAAATTTGGGAAGTGACAAATGCATTTATTTGCAGGAATGAATAGCTAAGATATCGCTCTGTATGTGTATGAAATACAAGTGTCAATCCTACCACTCCAAACAAGCAATAGTTAAAGTCTCGCAGCTGTGAAGATACATGCCAGCAGTTCAGCCTGTTTGGTGTTTTCTAGTTTTCTGCCATCTAAAATTAGCATACTGAGATGTATTAGCATCTGGCTATTTTTATTGCTTCATTAGTTGTCACTAATAAACAAACTGTGTGTGTACAGAACAGGATTAAGGGATTAGTTCACGCAAAATGAAAATTATGTCATCATTTACTGATGTCGTTCCAGCCGATGTTAGTTTATTTCATCCCTGGAACACAACATTAAAAAAAATTGAGTTGAGTTTATCTCTTTACAAACTCTACAACACACAAAAACACGTCCCATAAAAGTACACCAGATGTCTCTCTGTGCTATATTCTGAAGCCATAAAACAGCTCGTGAGGCAAACACTCAAATTTTGGGGTGAATTATTAAAAAAAAAAAACTGGAGCTGACTGCTGTATTTAGCTGAAATGTGGGCATGGCCTCTGTGTATTCAGGTTTTTGTGGCATGGCAGGTGTGTATGATATGCATTGTGCTAACAGGGATCGATTAGCTAAGAACAGTTACAAACAGCAGTCAAGTAGAACATTCACGTCCATGTTATTTCTAGAGGTCTTGAGAAACTCTGACGATATTTTGATATTATAACGGGGGGGGAAAACATGACTACTGTTCATAATAAAAAGTGGAAATGGAAGAAGTTTGTCTTATTTTATGTATTTGTTTGTTTTAGCATAGTTAGTCAAAATGGACTGCTACTTTCAAATGTGCTTTTATCCCTCATAATGTTGTAGTTACATCAACTACCACCAGGGACTTATTGGATCACCCTTACCAGCAAATCCTTGACCCTCTGCTGTGTACTGACTCCACCACAAGATGGAGACAGCAAACCTCCACCAAAAGACACAGGGGCTGGGAGAGCAGTAGGACAAAGGACTTTCAGAATCAGGTGGAGCCTGTGATTCACATCTTCGCAATATTACATAGAGTATATATTTTTCAGTCCTGGATTATACAGGACTTTCCCCTAGTGACAACCTAACGGAAATGTCCAAAGAATTCAAGATCCTCATCTCAACAATCAAATTGAATGTTTAATTTTTAAAGTGTATAAATAAATATAAAAAACACTAATAACTGTTGTCAAAATCCTATTAGAATGCATTCCTAATCATAATTTGGAACCAACTAGATCTAGTAACTAACAGCACTATTACGATTGATTATCATTAGAATTATATGTCAGTGTGGGATATTAAAAGGAATTTAAAGAGCAGTAGAATTTCCTTATCTTTATCTTCCTTTTTCCTTCGTCCTTTATCTATCCAGTAGTAAGACATGTCCTGATAAAGATTACACAGTTTCCACTAGGATTTTAAGTTTGGTTAGTTTGATTAAGCTCCATTGGAATCAATTCAAAATGTTTCCAAATCATAATTCATAGAAATTATACAATTTTTACTGAGGGCCATTATATGAGAATCCTACAGGGGGCGCTGTAGGAGTTAAAAAATCCTAAATTTTCTTTCAATTACTTTTTATGCCTTACATGGGCATTTAACCTAACTGCTTAGGAAAAAATTCCCGAATTAAAGTATGTGCTCTAAAATATACCGAATCTGGTTTGTCTTTTGTGGAAGTCCTGTAAAAAAAATCAGTAGTATAATTTTCAGTGGGTTCCAAATTATGATCCTGTACACATTCCTGTAAGATTTTGGCTGAAGTAGTTGCTTTCATACCAAATCCCTCACAAGTTACCAAGAACCGGTAGCAGAGTGTTCCTGTACTTCAGCTGGAATAGCATGACCCAACAACCACAAGATCACAGGTTTAGTTGTCAGGCAATGCACACTGACTAAAAAAATGGAACAGAAACAAAACGTAAAGCTTGACCGCACTGTAAGCCCTTTTGGATGAAAGCGTATCAGCCAGGTGCATAAATGTAACTAAGACCTAAAACACTGAATGCTGCAACAAAGAGAAAGAGCATTTCTCATATTCAACCTGTGAGTTATTAACTTGTTTAGGGCATGCGATATTTCAAGGTTCGTGTCCTCTCTCTCCTTCAAACTCTGCCTTTCTTTGACTGTACCTGTGGCCCCTCCCACATATCAGGTTCACTGGCCCCCTTTCAAGGCACACACACAGGCGCTTTGTGGGAGGTTGAGGTATGCAGTGAAAGTGTGTGTGTGTGTGAGAGAGAGAGAGTTCACTACCTAGCGGATTCATCAGGACAGGGCACAACTCTGGAGGATCTATTTAAAGGTGTGTGTGTGTGTGTGTGCACAGAATTACAAACGAGAAAGCAGGAAAACAAGAGGAGAGAGAAGAGTGGACAAATCTGGTATGGATGCATTTGTTTCTGTTTGTCATGGTAACAATATACAGTCACTGCTTACTGAAAGAATACATGAAGTAACCTGAGCTCCTGTGCTTTCTCTCTAACAAAATACGACTTGAATCAAGAGTCATGTGTAATTCAAGACTGATTGGATGTTGATTGTTCAAAGTGGGTCTGAAGGACTTTATATAAGTCCAGATCCGTACCGCAGTCAGATACTACCAGTGAGACTCACAAGCTCCTCAAACATGTTATGAACTCTTATTGTTAGATTTCAGTATTTGCATGTCAAATATCTATCATTAATAAAGTCTGCCACTGTTTCTGAGGTGATGGTTAAACAAATCTTCATTTAAAAAAAAGCCTCTGGATTCTCAAGGACTAAACTTGGTCCTGAAGTGGTACAGCAACTAGTAAACAGAAATTTCCAGTAAGTTCCAGTCAGGTGTCTGTTCATTTGTGTCTATTATATTATGTTCAGGTACGTATCCTGTTACAGGAGCTACTGCATAACACAATAAAAGCCTGGACCCAAATATTCTATTCTGTCTGATTGTGTCTATTACATGACTGAGACCTTGACGAACTTAGCTTTTCAAGTAAAAAATTACAGTTACATGCGTTTATTTGCATGTCAACTCATTCAATTCGCATTCTCTGCTTCCGTACATTTAAATTATAGATTTGAATTCCAATTCTGCGTAATGTTTCCAATACAAAGTAAATGCAATCTCTTTTAGATTTGAATGGCACACAACTCTGTTACGCTTATGGCTTTCTATTTTTTCTTCTATATTAAAAATTTTAACTGTAGACACTAAATGAATGCATGTAAAAGCTGTTGCATTGTTTGTGTGTCTTTTAAGGGCGATGCTTAGTGAGTGGTTTTGGTGGGATCGGCTGTGGTTGCCGAGGCCGGTGACATGGGCGGACCTACAGGACAGTGAGGGGCGTGTCTACGCCCGTGTGTCCCATTTGTACATCATTCTACCTGTAGCAGTCCTGCTGCTAGGCTTAAGAGCTTTCTATGAAAGGTACACACACACACACAAGCTAAGTGTCTTGAAAAGACCAGCTTTCATCAGTATTAATTTAAATGCTAGTTTTTGCTATGGTGGAATTGTTTATTCACGCTGTTCATCAGGAAAACTGAGCTGGTAAAGCCAGTTGGTCAAGGAAGCTTTACTGCTTAAGCTAATTAATAAGTCTGGTGAAAACAGCGTGCATTATATGTTCTTATAATTGCTGAAGTGCAGTGAACGTTGCACTGGTTAGCAGCAGGTGAAGGTGTGCTTCTTCCTCATTCAACAGGCTGATCGCTCTGCCTCTCGCTCAGGCTCTTGGGGTTAAAGAGAAAATTCGCAAGAGAGCGTCACACAACCCTGTACTTGAAAAATACTTCAAAACACACTCTAAACGTCCAAAACAGGTAACCCCTGAATGCATTCATATAATGCAGTTAGAAAAGTTACGTCAGAAAAAAAAAAGTTTGGTGGTAAAAACAAACAAACAAACAAACAAGTAAAATGTATAAAAAAAAATGTAAGGAGCTTTAAAATTTGTTTACATTATGATATATTATTAAAGCACATTGTACATATTTGTTAACTTCATTTTAGGCTTATTTTAATGAATAATAATAATATAATAATAATAATGCAACATTTCTTAATGATTGATGTTCTTAATCACAAGAAAGAATAATTAGCAAGTAATATATGCAATGATTTTTTTTGAAAGTTACCCTAAAAATGTGTTATTTATATATATAACAGTAATTAAAACATTACTAAAACCAAATG
Organism: Enteromius treurensis; assembly: GCA_032275025.1. NCBI lineage: Eukaryota > Metazoa > Chordata > Actinopteri > Cypriniformes > Cyprinidae > Enteromius > Enteromius treurensis. Next base: position 16,244,443 of record JAUCMU010000036.1, read on the forward strand.
TTTTGAAATGCATTAGATTCTTTTCGAACCATGAGTATTACTATAATAGTAGTTCAGTTATTCATGAAAATATATAGGCTAATGTCTCGCAACATGGCTTTGAAATGACACAAATATTCAGAAAGAATGGCAAACAACACGCTGAATTTCCAAAGACTGCCTTTTTTTTTGACAGTATTCCTTTGTAATGCATTATATAAGCAAGTCTGCAACAATTTTTAAAAAAAAATGTCCTGTTCACTGGTATATGTAGGCCCAGCACATAACGACATAGTTGATGTGTCTAGTAATGTTTGTGTATGTCACGTACTTAGGCAGATGTAAAAGGTGTGTGTAAAAAGTTGGGCTGGTCGGAGAGGCAGGTGGAGCGCTGGTTCCGCAGACGGAGGAACCAAGACAGACCCGGAGTACTGAAAAAATTCAAAGAAGCCAGGTATATTTACACACACTAAACAAACGTGGTGTGTTTGTCCACCTTTGACCTTTTAACTGTTTTCAGACGTGTATGTTTGTCATTAACAATGGTATTTGCTCTCTGTAGTTGGCGGTTTGCCTTTTATCTGTGCTCGTCTTTCGGAGGAGTGCTGGCTTTACATGATGTAAGTGATTTTTTGATGTATATACAAACTGTATCTGAACATCAGAATGACCTCCACACAGCTGCATGTGTGTGTGTGTGTGTGTGTGTGTGTGTGTGTGTTACAGCACATGCAGAGGTTCTCAGGAGAGACCTTGAATCAGCATGTGTGTTTGTGAGAAATGTCTGAGGGGTAATTAGTAACATTTTCCCACCTGTGAACAGCGACAGCCTGATAGAAATATCCACAAACGGGCACAATAACAGGCATGGACAGGCCCTGCACACACCTAAACACATTAACATGTGGTTAAGACAAGCATCACTATCACTATACTGACAAATTACATTTAGGTCACAATATCAAGAGTTTAAGGGTAGAGCATTTTGGAAGTTGTTTCTTTTTTAATAACACATGAATCCATTTGTTGTTTTAAAGAACTTTGTAGAATTTGAAGGTTATGACTGCTATGGTGATCCTCAGACCATATACTACAATATAGCTTTTAAGTTATAAAACATTTCAGTAAACAAGGGTGTAAACATTAGTAACTCACACTTTACACACAATATTGACAGATATTTTTGATTTTGAAACATTATCTCCGAGTAGGCCTACACAAGAAGTAGCGATCTTTTACTCGTGAATCGATTATTTGAACAAATCTGTTGTTGATTCGAATGAGTCAAAGATTCATTCACTTGACGTCACCTACTGGCCGAACTTGGAAACAGATTGAAATAATTTAATGTTTGTTTTTATTTCTGTTATTTGGTTCAAAAAAGAAATCTATAAATTGCGAATCATATTGTTTTTATTGCGACAGAAACCATGGTTTTATGATCTACGGGAAGTGTGGGCAGGATTTCCCAAACAGGTAAGTTTAACATGAGAAGAAACATTATATTCGTATGTTTTATACTGTATGTAAAACCAGTCTGAATATTTGCATGATGTTCTGGGAGGGTTGTATTTGTGCAAGCATGTTTGTGCTGCGGTTGGTTTATAAAATATATTTGTTTTGTGTGTGTGCAGTCACTGCTGGACTCTCAGTACTGGTATTACATCACTGAGATGAGTTTTTATGGTTCTTTACTGTTCAGTGTGGCAGCAGATGTAAAACGTAAGGTAAGGCACTATTTTCTTTAAGAATGATAAATATTTTTATATTCTCTAAAAATATACAGTATGAGATTAAACTATTAAAGTCACATCAAGCACTCTTATTCAGGTAGCCTGCAGGTAACACAATGTGCAATAATGTCATAAAACAGTCAGCAAGCAATTATGCAGGTGCATTAAAAAAAATAAAAATACATGGATGTTTTACATTCATGATGTTGCCACATCTTGAGAGACGTGCTGTCATTTCTGCATAGTTCTGCAAACACAAGGTGTTTTTTTTTTTTTGTAGGACTTTAAGGAGCAGTTGGTCCATCACTGGGCCACACTAACACTGCTGTCCTTCTCCTGGTGTGCTAACTACATCCGCATCGGCACACTGGTTATGCTGGTGCATGACACATCCGATGTCCTACTCGAGGTGAGAGAGATGAACAGTGAAGGGATGAATAGTTTTCACCCAAAAAAGAACATTTTGCCATTGTTTAGTTCCTTACTTCACATCGTTCCTTACCTTTATGACTTTCCTCTGAGGAACAATAAAGGAGATAATTTTACGTATAGTAGGCTTTTTTTTTTTTTCTATTTCAGCATATTAGAATGATCAAATCAGCATATCAGGATTGTGTGACACTGAAAGACTGGTGTAATTATGCAGCTTTACATCACCAGAATACATTAGATTTTATTATTAGGTTTTCAACATTTCATTTTAAATCCCAAACTTGAATGTATAGGTTGAAGTTTGCCGTTTTTTTCTATTTTTCTAAGTCTGCTAAGATGTTTAACTATGCTGGATGGGAGACGACCTGCAACAGTATCTTTGTGGTGTTTGCTCTGGTCTTCATGGTAACCAGACTCATAATTTTTCCTTTCTGGTAAGTTATGTGACAGAGGTAAATGAGTGGGATATTTTAATGTTCAATTTGTTAAATTGTGTGTGTGTGTGTGTGTGTACAGGCTGATCCACTGTACATGGGTGTATCCTCTGGACCAGTTCGAACCCTTTTTCGGCTATTATTTCTTTAATGTCATGCTTGTGGTGCTGCTGTTATTGCACATGTTCTGGGCTTCCCTTATCCTCCGCATGGTCAAAAAGTTTATTTTTGGCAAAGTGAGTATCCACTGTTCCTCATATAAGATATCTACGGTGGCCGAGAGAGCTCAACGCGCTGCAAACTTCAGAAAACACATGCAAACAGAAAAAAGGACAACACATTAAGAAAACATCTTCATCAGTTTGACAACACAGGCGCTGCAAATAGCACGGACCACAACGGAAATGTTTCAGGGGGACCTCAAACAGTGACGAACCCATCTGATAGTAACTCTAGCTAACATAGCATTAAAATAATGTTTCACAGTTAAGTGTGTAATTCGTCAGATTGGTCTAATAATATCCAAAAGACCGTATGATCATGATGTTAAAATAAACACAAAAAAAATCTCACCTTTTAGTTCAGCGACAACATCTCTGCTCAGAACAAATAATCAGGTCCCAGATAGGTTCGTCACTTTTTGAG
>JAUCMU010000036.1:16275091-16289401 GCA_032275025.1 Enteromius treurensis
AAAAAAGAGAAATAAATACTAGCTACAATAATCATATTAATTAATAAATTAACATACACGGACACACAATTGGGCGCCAATGATTCATTTATTTATTAATTTATATATATATATATATATATATATATATATATAAATATGTGTGTGTACATGTATACAAAAAATTTATAAGTGTAAAGTTTCTTATATTATGAATGATATACTTATTATTTTTTATGCACACATATGTAATGTTGGTGGGCATTTGGATGTTTGTATTTACAGGCTTCTCATAACGGCACTGATTCTGATCATAAGGAGGATGATTCTGAATCTAAAGAGCCTACAAAACTTGGAAAACTTCACTATACCCTTGACTACAACTTCACGGACAGCGCGGTATGAATACATATCAGCGACCAGCATTAATTCAGTCTTCAATATCCATATTAACAAGAGAAACCTGCTTGGGCAGGGGTTTTATCTGCAGAGGGCTTTAGTACTGTAATGCAATGTTGGAGAACTTGATTTTAAAATTAAAATTGTGAATCATTTTGAATGAATATATTGTTTCTTGTTCAGTTAGTTGTAGGTGTTGTTGAGGCAGAAGGTCTTGCCGCTATGGATATGAGCGGCACTTCAGATCCATATGTGAAAGTCTACCTCCTCCCTGACAAGAAGAAAAAGTTTGAGACAAAAGTTCACCGCAAAACACTGGATCCGACTTTTAATGAGAACTTCACGTTTAAGGTACACCTTAAAATCCACTTGCACCAAATGTCCTTCATGGCAAGAACAGAGATTGCAGCATACAAATTAACAAAAATGCATTTAATTGCAATCTTGTGTGTGTATGTATATATATATATATATATATATTCTGTACGCAGGTTCCATATGCAGAGCTCGGAGGAAAGACGCTGGTCATGACAGTGTATGACTTTGACCGTTTTTCTAAACATGATGCTATTGGGGATGTGAGGCTACAGATGAATAAAGTGGACTTCAGTCAGCTTACAGAGGAATGGAGAGATCTGCAGAAAGCAGAGAAAGAGGAGGTACGAGCGAGGAAGGGAATCTGGAATACATGCATGGTGGGGCCAAAAGCATCTTCATGGCTCAGTCTGAATCTGAACTGATTAGGTCACATTGCATGGTGAATCAGAACCAGCGCAAACAATGGGATTTTGAACAAATAGTTTCATAGATGAGGCTCAAGCCTAGTCCCAGACTAACGCATGACTGGGTTATTTCAGCTGAAAGACACTTGCACTTGAGTGATCGTGAAATATGTTAGATTAGGTTATTGTTTTGTCTCAAGATGCACACCACGGGTCTGTTTCATAAAACAAGTTTACCAAATAAGCCAGGCTTATTTCAGCTATAGCTTTACAACAATGTCAGCTAATTTGGTTCACAATAAGACAGACTAACTAAAATTAAGCCTGGGTTATTTGGTAAACCTGTTTTATGGAACAGGCCCCAGTACTGTTCTGGTAGCATAATAGATTAAGACTAGGTGACTAACTTTTAAGACTGGTCATAGTTTTTTTTTTTTTTATTCAGTTGCAAAAAAATGTAGATTAGTCTAAATTGAATCCAAAAAGAAAACGCATTACTCTTGGCTAACTGCTAGTTGGACAGACTAGCTCTTAAGACACTGTATTAACATGACGGCTAAGTTTATGCGACTGGCAAATGTTTTTATCTAAGCCATATTTATAAAAGGTACTTTATTGTCTGAAGTGAGCTATGGCCTAATCCTGGCTAAACCTAAGCTTTATCTGTGAAACTGGCCCAAAAATAATCTGGTTTTCACAACACATTTATAAAGAATATTAATACTTATTAACATCAGACATATTAACAATGTTAATGTTTACACATTTAAATGTAGCAAATAGTAATATTTAATTTATAAGAAGTCTTGAAATTAGATACATTTATTTAAGCTAACTATTGAGTCATACTGATCTGAAATAAATAAAGGTAAAAATGTAAAAAAAATTCTAACATTAACACCTGATATTCACTTTTACATAATGCATGGAAAATATACAAATGATGTACATTTACTTTGGAGGTATACGAGTAATTCATATTCACTCAACAACTGACAGTGCTAAATCAATGAAACTAAATTATATCTCGATATATTCCATTTCCAGATTTAACTATGAATTACACCCCTGTACCAGGATGTAACATGAAATGTGTTGATTTGTGAAATAATACCTGACTTTTTGTTGTTGACTCAACAGCATGAGCGGTTAGGTGATATTTGCTTGTCTCTGCGCTATGTACCGACTGCTGGAAAGCTGACTATTGTCGTTCTGGAGGCCAAAAACCTCAAAAAAATGGATGTGGGTGGCCTTTCAGGTGAGTGGAAAAAATGAAGTGACAATATATACCAACACATTTTAAAATACAGATCTGAAATGCCATTTAATCTGTTCCGCAGACCCCTATGTTAAAATCCACCTGATGCAGAACGGCAAAAGGCTGAAGAAAAAGAAAACCACAATTAAGAAGAACACATTGAACCCGTATTACAACGAATCGTTTAGCTTTGAAGTGACATCTGAGCAGATTCAGGTAAAGTTTCTTTTCTTTTTTCCATATCTTCTGCAACTGAACACATTAATGGTTCTGGACTGTTCTTCTGTCTTCTTTTAGAAAGTGCAGGTTGTGGTGACAGTCCTGGACTACGACAAAATCGGGAAGAACGATGCCATTGGAAAGGTTTTAATTGGACTGAACAGCACAGGAACGGAGCAACGCCATTGGTCAGATATGTTAGCCAATCCAAGAAGACCCATCGCTCAATGGCACGCCCTCAAACCTGAAGAGGACGTGGATGCTGAACTGATAAAGAAATGATGCGTGGTGTGTGAGCATTTCTAACCATAAATATTCAGTGGTTTGCTTTCTTTGTGTATATGTGGGCATGTGTGTGTATGTGGGGAAAGTCAGAGGTAAATCTTTCAGCCGCATTAATAAACAAAAGCGAATTCATTTTCAGTACCTTGTACACAGATGCATGAAATGATGTATCAAAGGAGAAAAACTGTATCAGATCGCATTTACTGTAATCACAACACATTCCTAAATAAAACAGAATATCCATAAAAACATTATACAAACCAGGACCAAATCCATTGGTATTTGATTGGTGAAAAGTAGGTTATAACTGATATTATACCTGTGCAGAAAAGACATTTCATAAGTGCATAGTTATCTAATATTACAGTATTTTCCTCTTTAAATAATGTCCACTAATTAATTGTGCATCAGACCTTTAAAAGGATAGTTCACCAAAAAATGAAAATAAAGTCATCATTTACTCACCCTCTAGTGGTTACAAAACTTTATTTGTTTATTTCTTCTCCTAAACACTGGTATGCCATTGACTTCCATGTTATTGGAAAAACAAGTATGGACGTCTATGGTTACCAACCTTCTTTAAACCCCTCTGGGTCGAATGATGTTCGGCAAATTTTAAGAAATAGTTCTTTATCCAAATGGTTTGAGACTTTTTTTATTATAATTTATAATTTATTTATTTATAATTATTGGAATGATATCTTGATTCTGTATTAGTGTAAAAAAAAGTCACACTCAAGCAACAAAATTTAATTTTGTAACAAAATAATTGGCTTTTTGCAAACAAATTTTATTGTAAACACAATTTTATTTTGTGCATTAATGTTTCTACTTATATATATATTTTTATATTTATATAAAAATATATTATTTTATACATATATATATATATATATATATATATATATATATATAGATATACTTTTTTTTGCAAAAATTTTATAAAAAGACCCACTAATTTTCCTTTATGGGAATAACATGGATCATTTGACATGGTTTAGTGTAAGATTTTTGCCTATATTTTGGAAAACGCTATTTAAGATATATATATAGCTATATGTTTTTAATCATTTTTACCACTAGATGGCTGCACTATTTGCTATTTGACCAACTGAGAAACATCTTTTTACAAGTTTTTTTCAGTTGGACTCATATATCCATATTATGAAATCACAGTTATAACCAGGAAAATAAATTTTGTCAAAGTTTTTGTACTGAAAAAAACAAAACAAAACAGTTTTTCAATAATATTAAACTAGAACATTAGAAATAATAAACTATTAGAGTGTTACTTGAAGACCTGAACAAGAGTGCTAAAAAAGTGCTAAACTTCAACAAAAAGTAACTTTATGGTTATAATTGTGATTTCATAATATGTAGATATGAGTTTAACTGAAAAAAAAATTGTGAAAAGATCTCTTTAAGCAGAGGATGGATACCCGGGCTGAGATCGGGCTCGGACATAAATATCTTAATGCCTTTCGGGCTCGGGTCGGGTTCGGTTACTGCTCTGTCAGACGTGGGCCGGGCTGGGACAGAAAAACGTGGCCCGATCCGACTCTATCTTTAAGTTGGGCAAATAGCCAATAGTGGAGCTCTGCAGCCGTCTACTGGTAAAACTAGAATTTTTTTAATTTTAAAACAGCGTTTTCCAAAGGATCAAAAATCTTACACTAAAATGAAAATTAGAAATGTGGGTCTTTTGTAAAGTGAATTTGACATAATCAGCTGTTTTGCCTATTTAAAACAATAAAAAACAATAAAAAAAGATAAGTTCTCCAAAACCTACACAAACGTAAAAGTAAAAACTTTAAAACCAATGTCATTTTAATTTGTTTATTAAAAAAAAAAACATGTACAATTACATTTTGTTGCTTGTAAACTCTCTAAAGACCCCGAAGACCCTGAGTATACACCCCAAATAAGGGTTGAAATATTACAATTTTCAGAATTGAAAGTAAACAAGTTCAATTTTAATCTAATGGTGCCTTCACAGAATCAACTGTATGACTTCTAGAAATAGCACAAGGACAATTTAATAACCACATATTATTGTACATAAATATACAAAATCATTGATGGAGTCCACGTTATCCTCACAAATGACATGCATATGTCTTGAATGTACATAAATTATGCACTATATATAACATATAAATCATGTTGCTGCATTGTTTGGGATTTTCACCAACACAAATATGTAGTCAGGTTTTTGCAATATTATTTGTCATTGTATACCTGGGTGTAAATGCTTAAAAATGTATTTATTCTCTTGATAAAATAAAATAAGCCAAAAATTTGTTTGCACAAGTTTCCTGATGCCCCACACCGACCGTTCAAATGCTGAACTGTTCATTTTCCAGCAGCGGCTCTTTATGTTCATCTGATTTCTAAGAAACACAAAGTCAGATTTTAATAAAATATACTAACTACATCATAAACATTACAAGGTTGCTGCAGGTTTATGGGTAAAAATCATTTAAACCAAAAAATGAAGGAATAAACTATAGTTAATTCACTATAGTTAACACACAATAATTCAATGTTACCTAAGTGTAAACAGAATAATTTGTAATTGCAACACAAAGTTTTAAACTTGAAAATACAAGTTTCAACAGATGTATCATCACTTAATTTCTTTTACTATACCAAATATAGCTTAGCTGTTTAATGAAATCATCACACTGCAGAAAAAGTAATGTTCTTCATCTGTATTTTTGCCGTTTTGCAGTGCAACTGTTTGAAGATGCATTAATCAAGGCACATTCACACATAAGAGAAGAAATCATATATACTGAGAAATTCTCAACTCAGAACATTCAACTTGACTCAAAGCAGTAATTTGTAGACTTTGTCGAATTAAGACTTGCTTTTCAAGACTCGCAGAAACCCTGTTTTATTATTGCATTCCTAAAACTATATTCTAGAGCTTGAATGTTGTACCTGAATGACGCTGATGTAGTTCTGTTTGTAGAGGGTGCTGTAGGACTTAATACCTTTCCAAATCAGAAAGAGCATGTATATGGCTGCTATCATGCACTGGAGGATGGACGCAAAACCACTGACCTTCAGAACATACACTCCAATGCGCTGCAACAGAGAACATGAACTCATTTAAGTGCTAAATTCTAGTGGTTTATTGAGTGGCTGTGTCTCTGTATACACACACCTGCTGAGGGGTGGCCTTTTCCATTAGTAAGGATTTAATAAAGAAGGTGGCAAAAGAACAAACTGCAAACAGTAAGCTGAAGATATTCAGGCCCATCAGAGTCATGACCTACAACAGCAGAGAGCACACAGGTATGAATATCACTACAACAGGCAACAAAACATCATTCGTTTCAAAGTAAGAGAGCACAAGCATGTAAGTCTTTCTCAAAAAGAGGGGGAAAAAAAGGAAAATGATCAAGGTTATTAAAAAATGCATTAAAAAAAAGCTTACTTTGATTGTTTGGGGTTTCCTTTGGATTTCAATTGCAAGTGACCCTGAGGCTAGAAACTGAGACACAAACAGATATTTAACAGATATAAAACAACTAATCGGTAAGTGTACTTGTTTTGTTTTAGGAAATCAGAAATGTTAACTGGAGCACTTACAAAAAGGCTGCACCATATTGGAGCTGTCATAGACGCAGAGCAGCTGAACGTCAAACAGGTATAAGAGAAAGTGGAAAGAATACAGAAGCCAGCGCTGAAAATCTGAACCACCTGAAAAGAAGAGGAATACAAGGATACAGTAAGTATATGCTGCCTACTATTGGTCAAAATAAAAAGTGTATGCAATAATAAATGTTCAAATGTAAGTATAGCATGCTCCCATTGTGTGCATTTAATACAGCAAGTGGCCTTCAATTAGTAAATAAAATGGTTATTTTATCATCTTTAATCAAGTTTATGTCAACCTTTGGCAGTCCGGCCAAGGACAAGTCAAAAGATGGTAAATATAACTGATGATACTGCTATAATTCATCAAACTTTTATAGTTTTATAGATTTTGTTAATAGTTTCCCCACTTTTAAACAAATATACTTAAATGTATTTGAAATACAATTATTTCATGCTTAGTATGCTACAAATACATTTTCATATTTATGTACTTAATAAAATGCCATGCAATAAACTGGTATACTTCAAGTCTGCTAAACTGGAACAACTCGTTAAGTACTTTAATTGTGCAGAAGAAGTCCAATTAAACACATACTTAGTACATTTGATTGTGCTGAAGTGGAGCTATTGCAAGTATACTTTAGGTACACTTTAAACAATTCGCATTTAAAGGGTAATATTACACAATCCTTTATTAAAAGACTGACATAAACATGCATTTTAGGCTTATTATTAAGAAATATGCACGGTGCACAAGCGTTGCTCCCAACAAAGTTGAATTGAAATCAGTGGGTCTCGAGTTATCTGTCAGTAAATATGTTCATAGATTTGAACTATACTTAGTTAGCAATAAACATTTTAAATAAATTGTTTTTAATAGGGCCATTAAGATGTTTTTTTTAAAGCTTTTAGTTATAATATTAGTCATTTTGTTGTGTTTTTGTCATTTTTATAATTTGATTATTAATGTTTTTTCCTTATTTTAGTTATTTTGTTAAACGAAACAAAAACGAGAAATGTAGCCCTGCTAAAAAGCTGAAATATGATTATTTTCCTCAATTATCATTTACTTTCTTTATAGGCATAGTAATAGGGATGTTTTCTATGGTTTTAGATTTAATTAACAATTACAACCCTAGTCAAACTGAAAAGGTGAAGTTGACCTGTGAGCATACGAAATTATTGGGTGTCTGTGTTGTTACCCCGGACAGGAGAAGGCGGGTGTTGACCACTGTCCCAAACCAGCGGACCAGTCTGTCTTCCATCAGCTCTCCAGCTGTGGAGTCATCAGCTGGAACAGGGCAGGGCAAAGGGCGTGCCTTAAAAAACACCTGATGCAGTCCCTCCTGGAACATGTTCTGACTCGGCTGGGGACAAAAGAAGTGACATCATGAGTGACCACAACAACAAACGGACTTGCTTTGGTTTTGAGTGTTGTTGCATACTGTAGTTCATCTGAGTGGTTAACATACATAAACGGTAGCATTTACAGTAAATCTTGCTCACGAACACGGAATTGAATACAAGTCTATAATAGCTATTCTGGATTTACGAGTGAAGTAATGTATAACTTACCTCTGGAACCTCAGGCATTGTATATGAAACGCCTTTCTAAATAAGTGCAGAACAAGTCAAGCATACAAATATATGGATTCACTTAAGAGAGGAACATCCGTCTTCGTGAAATACAGGGTCAAAGTCCTTTCTCAGGGTCTTGCTCTTAAAGCCCGGCCAATAGGGAGAGTCCTTAAGTGTGATTTGTCAAGATCTGATCAAAGGTTGTTTAGCGTCATAGTTTCATATTGGCTGATATGAATCTTATAGTTTAAAATAGGCTTTATAAGTTCTCATTTGACAAAAAAAGTCATTTAAAATAGCATAAAAATTACATATTTTGCTAAAGAAACATTTGGCATTTAAGACAACAAAAAAAGCAAATACATCAATACAATGAGATAAAGTACTGTATTAAACGAAAGTATAATCTCTTTCAGCAAACAACTAAGCTCATGCAGAACAAAATAAATGATAATAATTAAAGGTGCTTGTATTACACAGCTACATAAAAATATATAATGCAATATAAAATGTGTAAAAAAGAAAAAACAAGATGTGACTGTGACTGTGGCAGTAAGTTTGCGTCTTCATCAGAACAGATCTGGAGCAATTTAGCACTATATTACTTGCATTTAGTGAATGGGAGTCAAAACATCACAATAATCCACACGACTTTACCAAATATCATCTTATGAGACGAAAAGTCATGCTGATCGACTTTTTTAGCTGTTTGGACTCTCATTTTGGTGCCACCCATTCACTGCAGAGGATCTATTAATGAGCAAGTAATATAAAGATTTTTGGTATAACTATATTCCGTTAATAACTTATGCCATATTTTGTCATACATTTCACGTCACACTTTTATATACATACTCTACATACAGTGATATCACTCTTCTCTTCCAGTAAACATATCAGCCAGTCTTCTAAATTTTGGTCCCCAGTTCTGCAGCTGCTGGAAGTCCTGATCTCCATCACTGATGGAGGACTGCAGAGAGCTGAGGGATCCAGATTCAGACCGCTCACCCTCATGAGCGAACACCAGCACAGAGTCATGCGACACCATGTAGTGGTCATCATCTGCGTTGCACAAATTCTACAGAAACACAGAGTCCAGTATTAACACATGCATGCACGTGGTGATGCGGCTGTGGACGCTTTTCGGGATTTTTTTGTTGATTCAAACCCAGGGCCAATATGCATGCTGCAGAAATCATGTCGACTCCTATGCAGATAAACCAAAACACTTTTACCATACCTCATAAATAAAGCTTTCGATATCTTCATTCTCGTCTGGAAGTTGGCGGTTGAAGATTGTAGATGAGCCCATTGGGGCACTATCGGGAGAGAAAGCCTCTAGTCTGCTGCACAATAGGACCATATCAAAATCCTGTAACATGCATGTACATACAGAACATAAACACTGATAAGAATTGGCAAAATTAAGGTTAACTGAACATGATATATGTTGAGTTACTTGTGCACCTGGTCCTGTTCGCCGCCTCCTTCCTCGTTGTAACATAAAATGTTGTCCCGGTCTTCTTCTGCATGGTTGAATTGTTTCCACTGAACTTTTCTCCCACACCTTCTCTTCAGGAGAAGCAGCAGCAACAGTAAAAGTACTAAAGATAAAAATACACACACACATTTGCATTTATATATTAAAATGCCTCTGTTATGAATTTTGGAAAATGATGTTTCATGCAGTGTGTAACACAGCTCTAAGCAAATGAAACGTCATGTGAACTTTTAAGAATATTGTAGGTTGCTTGCTTACCAAGAAAGCATAGGATGGCCGCTAGCACATAGATGGACAGAGTGATGTCAGCAGCAGCAGCATATATGCCGCTGGAACAGGTATTGTCTTCATCCTTACAGTCACACACCTCCACTGTGATAGACCTGTTCTGAAATAACCTCTTGGAGTCATACAAACACAAAACCAGGCTGTATTCGCCAAGAGCCAGACGTCTGAGCGGCTTCAGCCACACCACACCGCCTGAGAAACGAGGGGAGAGCAGAAGAGTGAGATATCCAATGTATTTACAACAGATTAACATAACTTAATGTGAGCTGAAGCAGTCCTACTGCTGGAGTTGCTGATGATAGTCCAGTTGCTTTGATATGCTGTATTTAGCTCTATGACGAAGGGTGGGCCGTTTCCCGGGCCATCTGGATCTGTGATGGTCAGACGGACGGGTTTTGGTTCGATGAGACACATCGGGACTCTGCTCTCCTGCAGCACTGGAGCGTTGTCATTAACGTCCAACAGCTTTATCACTAATGTGCCTGTTCCTGTAGCTGGCTCGTCATCTACAGAAACAAATAAATCATACAGGTGTGATGAGCAGATGAGCAGATAACAGAATTTTTTTGGGGTGGACTTTTCTTTAGGCTTGAATACACTACTTGACTCAGATTTTTTGAGTTCAGAATGAGACTCATGTGCCGAAAATCTCACCCTCAGGCCATCCAAGATGTGGATGACTTTATTTCTTCGTCAGAACACATTTGGAGAAATGGGTTACTTGTGGATTATTTTTATGTTTGTCTCCTTTGGTGAGCAAGTGATGTAAATCGGTTCAAACTCATCCACATCTTTGATATCCTGAGGATGAGTAACGTTTCAGCAAATTTCCATTTTGAGTCTTTACGCACTGGGAGCTTTATTAAATTACCATTGTCATAAGCCAGTACTAAGACGGTGTACTGTTCATTTCTGATGAACGAGGCCTCTCTGTCCAGTGAACTCCGGACTTTGACGAGTCCAGTCTCCTCCGAGATCTCCAGCCAGTTGGCAAAGTCTTGCAGCAACTTGTATCTGACATCACAACACACAAACACGTGACAGAAACAAATGACGATTAAGCAATTAATCGAATTTCAGGAGGAGCACGCACGAACGATCGCAGCTGCCACCAATCTCCTTATTACTGATAACCCCGCGAATCTCTCCTCCTCCGCCTTAAATACCGCTCACTCCCTATCCTCGGCTTCTCCGTTTTTTGTCTTCCTCCACCTCCCCTTCCGCCACCCGAGCTAAAGCCGACCCTCGCGAAAGGTCCCTTGTTTTGCGGAGTTCTCCACTTCCTTCAGGGGGCACGCAGGGACCAGGCTGGGCTCAGAGCATCTGTTAACCCTAGCCTCCTAGAGGGTTAAACCTCCTAGGGCTCAGAGGCCGCCGGGCTCCCTGCCTGTAGCAATACAATGGATTTGTTTGGATGTGGTTTGTTACTTTTTATATTTGTATTTAGGTTAAATTTTCATCATTTCAAATGTTTTATTTCTAGTTTTCCATCTAATATTAACATTTAATTTTACTTTAAATTATAAGAATGCTGTATTACTTTGAATGATAAATCCCCTGCTAGGTAATGCACAAAAAATGACTATAGAGTTGTATTTGTGTGTGTGTATATATGTAAAACCTTATTTTCTGCGCTCTAGCGGTATCTGGGTCATTGGCTGTGTATTTGGAGATGGTGCTGCCCACTTCGAGGTCCTCGTAAATCATAATCGGTTTCTCTTCCGGCTCAAAGACAGGCGGCTCGTTAACATCCTGAACTGTGATGGTGACGGTAGCAGTGGAGGTGGCCAAAGGCACAGCAAAAGGAACCTCGTTCTTGACCGCCACCAGCAGAGAGTAACTATTGGTCTGCTCGAAGTCCAGACCCTAAAAATATATGAAACGTATTTGTCATTATTTTGAGGAAAATATGACTGCTCATACTAAAAAAACTCACTGTACTAAACAAATAATCTGGGCTCTGTAAGATTTTTTTTATATTATACATAGAAATCTCTATACAAAAGTCTCTTATGCTCACCACAGCTGCATTTTTCTGCATTTTTCTTTAAATTACTGTTTACTATTAGAATATATTCCTGTAATAGCAAAGAAATATTACTTAATTTTTTTCGTACTTTTTTCTCTTTTGTAAAATTATAAATGTCTTTTACTATCACTTTTAAATAATTTAGTGCATCCTTTGTGAAAAGTCTTAAACATTCAAACATTAGGGTCTAAGTGCAAGTGTGTGTTACATTTACCTTTGATGTCACGATGATTCCGTCCATCCCGCTGGGGCCGGTGCTGATGTTGAAGAACCCTTTCTCATTGCCCTTGATGATGGTGAACTTTGCCACCGAGTTTGCAGTCAAAGGCTCATCTCCATCTGTGACATCCAATCTTGCAACAATCACCCCAGCCTTATTTTCTTGTGCCGTACCTGCATACTGCCAAAACACACACACACAAACAGACCGTTTCAGAGCTACTCAAGTCCTTAAGACGTGTGGAAAATTTAGTCTAAATCCAAAAATGACCTTACCTTTTTTTGGCTGAACCTAGGGGCGTGATCATTGCTATCAGTTATTCTGATGATGACCATACAGGTGGAAGAAAGACCACCACCAACCATATCTGCTGCTTCCACAGCCAGCTCATACACAGCTTGAGTCTGTTATCACAGAGATGGCAAAAAAAGACAGCCATGTTCAGATGATGGTTCTGAAACAGTATCAGCATTCAGAAGTTTGAGTTACATTAAAAATTCTAAATGAATAATTTAGCTAAATTTACCAAAATGTACTTTCTATTCAAAGAATTAAAAGGCTGGGCTGTTCAAAACGAACCCCCCTTTAAATTATATTTGTCTCACGCTGGAAGAGGGGGGGAGAACAGTGCTTTCTAGACATACCAGACACAAATCTGCCCAAAGTAAAAAAATTAATTACTTTAATTCTAGTGAAAATTACATTTTTGCTTCCCCACTTGAAATTCAATTCAAGTTACGCTTTATTTTTATTTCTGTTGTTATTTTTTTAAAGTAATTTTAATGCTTTATAATTGTTGCCAAAGCAACATTTCTAATTCTAATTTGAATATTTATATTTCATTTAAGCTTTACTGGGTTCAAATTAACAACAACAACTACAAAAATGTTTTTAGCTTTCATAAACTCACAGTACATGTCAGTCTTTATGTAAACAAACCTCTCTGTCCAAAACTCCTACGGTGGCCAGGCTGATGACTCCGCTGACTGGGTCAATCTGAAACAGCCCATAGGGTTGCGGTTTAACCAGCTTGTAACGTACAATGCCATTTGCAGTCTCTGGGTCATCTATGTCTTTTGCCGTCACATTTAATATGGGCACATCTGCAGTAGGAGGATAAAACATAGTATTTTTTTGTCAAGTTATACAAATGTTAAGTCTGATTAAGATCTCCAATCCTACTTTGTTTTGCCCTTTCTGGGACTTCACCCATAAAAGGATGCTGGGCACACAAAGGTTTGTTGTCATTTTGGTCGATCACTTTGATGGTGAGACTGACAGAAGTTTCATTGTAGCTCAGATCCTGTGCTGAAGCCTCGGTTGTGAGCTGCACACAGACGAACAATATATAATATAATACTTCTGTTTAAAATGTTGTGTTTAAAATCCAGGTTCTTCGAGGGCTACAGGTCACTCACAACGTATTCCGCAGCTTCCTCTCTGTCCAGGCTTTTGGTGACCCATAACCAGCCTGTGAGTCTTTCCACCGTGAAAAGACCCTTGGGTGGCTGATCTGCTCCAGCGCCTGTGATTCTATAAATCATTGTCACAGATTTAGCAGCGGTGGACTTCATCTGTGGAGCAAAACAGCAAAACAAAGATTACAACTTTGCAATGTGAAATGTTAAAACAAAGACAGGATGATAATGTGCAAATGAAATACAGGATCAAGCAAATAAAGGACATATAGGAGAGAAATACACCTGCACCACTTCTTTTGGGAATGGGCCTTTATCGTTTTCTGAAATGCTGACAGGGGGAATCAACCAATCCCTCTTTCTTCTGATCATGCAAAAGCGGTTCTGAGAATACAAAAGTGGTTTTACAAGAAGACATTCCAGTCTTTCAAAGTTGTAAATATATTGGTATAATTTAGATACCTGCCCAAGTGTGCAGCTGTTTCTCTTGTCAAGCATGAACCGCCCCTGCTGCTTGACAGCTGCGAAATCCTCTCGTATGATCTCTCCATAAATTGTTAAGACCATCTGTTTAAACAAAGAAAATAAAAGTTTTATATAATTAACGAAGTTGCATTCAGTTCCTTTAGATGAAGAATAGGAACACAAAAAATTATTAATTCAGATGCATTCTTTTTTTTTCTTAAAAGCTACAAACATGATTACTATTAGCAACGTATCCATTCAGCAATTTAACCCCTTAAACTCTCCAGAATTACATTCAAGTTGTGCCTTGAATTTTTAACCCTTTGCATGCACCAATAACCCC
>JAUCMU010000036.1:16293194-16329877 GCA_032275025.1 Enteromius treurensis
AAAGTTGATGAGCTTCATCATGGTACCAATAATGCCTGATTGCATCGGTTTAGATTTGTCAACCCAAAACTAATCCTTTAACTCCGAGTTTGTTTAGCCACCATTATGGTACAGGCCCCTGATCACCGGCTAACTTGCGTTGTGACATCGTAATTGATGCAGCTTGACTGTCTGTCTCATCATTAGTTTAATGCCCCGTTTACACGAAGGGAAGCCGATTATTTCTTAAAACTCTGATAATGCCAGGTGTGTTGCCGTGTCAACTGGGAGAAATGGGGTTTTAGGTTCTCAAACGTAACATTATGCGCCAGAAAATGTCATGTGAGTGCCCTATTTACATAGGTTTGGCATAGTTATTATCGCGCCTAAATGTGGCCTAAGTAATGATAAACGATGGCTTAACGCAGTGTAATGCATTACACAATGCTGAAGTTCACTACGTAGAGGTGTGCCCGATTCGCTTACAAAAGCACCATCCACGGTAGTTTTGGTACAAGCTTTGTGCTGTGGAGCGCTGTAAGGGTAGACCAATCATATAGGACTGAGCCATCTGACCGATCACAGTGAGGGACCACGGGAAGGAGGGATTTAGACAGACTGATTCTTCGAAATGCTTCACACGACTCGTTTACCAATCATTTAGAAACAGGGTAAAATTAAATCTATTTTTGGAGAAAACTAAAGTGTTTTTTGAGCTTGCATACACATAAACCTGTTTTACGACACTCATAAAACAATATTTGCCACCTTTAAAATGGCATAATAGGGGCACTTTAACAAACACATAATTGCACAAACCCACCTTGTTGCCCATCTCATTTGGGTAGTTCCAGTAGAGCAGGTGTCCTCCTTCCAGAAGGAAGTAGAACCTCTGCCAAGCTCCAAAGCCACTCACATCCTCAAACATGGTCTACAAGAGGTAAAAAAAAAAAAAGTTACAGAAGCAAATTTGCTATTGAACACTTTATTAAGCACATAACGTTGCAAAAGAATATAATACAAACAGATCTAAAATGAATCATAATAAAGTACTAATGTAAGGGGGAGACTGTTGCAGCTTTACCATTCAACACATTGAATATTTGTGAGCCCTAACCCATTCTCAAACTTGCATTCAAATAGAACAGACTGTGACTTTGAAGATAAACTGCTAACGTCTTTCACATATCTGCTTTGCAAATATGTATTGGCAACTGTAATTTCACATTTTTTGCTTATATACAAATTAGTCAAGGGACTACAGATATGGCAAGTGCCTTTTCCATGTGATAAAACAAGCTAAACGAAACATTGTTCAGTGTATGGAAATCATACAAACCACCTCACCAAAAAGCCCTGATGCTTGACATTAGAGTGACCCTCACTGTGCAGCCGCAGATATACGTGTCCCTCCAGAGGAGAGAGAAAGGGAACCTATACAATGTAACAAATAGGTTAGTCACAACACAGGAAAAAAAACAACAGATGTGCATCTAATGTGATGTGCAGCAATATTGTTAATATTTTTAGAAATGGCTTAAATCACATTGCGGTACAGTTTTAGGAAAAAGGCTCTACAGCAGCCACAATTTAAAATAACTTCTCCATGTTTAGTAACATTGATGATAACATTCAAAAGAACCTTAATTAATCTTAAACAGAAATTATTATTTTTTTTAATCGGTTACATTTTCTAGGTCTGGAAGTAAAAATCCAAATCTGTATAATAAAATACAGAACATAAGGAGAATAAGAGAGGGTAATTGTAGGGGCTATTTAATTTAACCTAAAAAAAAAAAGTAAGAAATGTCACAATCAAGATATTTTATTGACTTATTGCACAGGCCAGGGGATTCGTGAATAGTAAAAAGATGAAGAAAGAGCTCAACAAACAGACCAAAACAGAAAATGTGCAAAACCCACTAAACCAGAAGAAGAGAATATGGTGGAAAGAGTGACACCTTTTCCTGAAACTCATCTCCAAGGAGTCGCCTGATTTTGCCTTCAAATTTCATCTGAGTGGAGAGAAACAGGAGAGAGGGACAGAAACCCAGTTACATGACCACAACCACACCACCGTGCAAACACAACACAGAACAACCACTCATCTCCTGTTTAACCAGGTGTACAGAATATTTACTGATTTAAAAAACAAACAAAAAGTGATGCACAAGTGTTCAAAAAGGTGAGGGCAGAAACACAGACACTCAGTAATGCGAACTGAACCGCTTCAATACCTTGTCCAGAGGGAATTTGCTCTGTCCCAATGAATTCAGGGTTATCTTGTGAGAGCCCACCAATGTGAAGTTACTAGAGCGCTGGGCACTCAGACCAGGCAGGGTAGCAGCTATAATGGATGGAGGGAGAAGGAAGAGGAGGAAAAAAATAAAAATAAAAAAATCAGTGTCTGATGCCACCAATTACCTAATGATTAAACGAGTAACTGATGAATACTCACAAGTCACACTCTGGTTAGATTTCTAGAAAAAGAAAAAAAAAACATTTAAATAAGTAAAAGCTTTCCATCATTCAACAAAAACACACAATGTGCCCCAATAATGATTTTCTGAATTCTTTATGAAAGTGATTTTATGTGGCAATTTAAAAAGTGTGATTTTTTTTTTTTTTATGAACATCATAAAACAAATACAGAACACACAGACTTTTTTAGCTAATGTTTCATGAATGAAGCCCAATGATGGTACGCAAACAGACATACTGTGATGCTGTGGAGAATCTTCTTGGGTGTCACCTAGAAACACAAACAGTTTGCTGTAACTGTGCATTGCCAAAAGTAATTCTCAACATATTGTGTAAAAGTGTACAAACCCTTGACTTTGTTGAGCTGCGGTACTGCTGAGCATTCATACTGCAGGTATTACTCTGAGTACTGCACTACAAAACAATGGAAAACATATTGACACATAATTATGAACTGAAAATGCATGCTGAGGCTTAAAGAAAAAAAATCTATTATCTTTTGAAATTAATGAAAACAAATACAATTGCTTGTACATGAACTCTACCTACCAAACTGTAGACCTCAACATCAATCTCAAAACTGGAGCGAATGTCTTGTCTGTGGAAGGAAAAGATCCAAACCAGTGTAAATCGCTAATGTTGTATTATAAAACTTCTTTTAAAGCATTGTATAGTTTTATACTCTGACATCAAAGAATCATTCTGTGTAGCATGTGGACTCACAGTGTAATAGAAGTCGGGAAGGTGATGGTGTCCCCATTTTGGGCATCAGCAGCTGTAGCCAAAGGCGTTGCCACAATATTACATGGGCCATAACGGATCAAAACGAAGAAGTAGTGGGTTGGACGGCCTTTTTAGAGACAGCAGTCACAAACTGCATGAGAACATTGACCTTGTGCAATGATGACTCATTTTCTGCTTTTAATATATATGAGTTAACGCTCACCTGTGCGAGCTGAGCACACAAACTCCACCTTGAGAGGCAGCTGGATGCTGCTGATGCTGACTGTCCCTCTGCAGGGCTGCAGAGGTGCATTCTGGGAGTCTGGCTCACCAGACTGACCCTCCCTCAGCCTGCTGACCTCTGCCAGTAGGGCTGCTCGCTTCTCACCTGCATTAAACAGATAAATGAGAGCCAAATTAGAACACGCAGTCACAGCGATTTGCAGGAGTTTCAAGTAGAGAAAAGCACTTCGATCACACTTACTGGAGACAAGCAGGAGTTTCTCAGCTTCGGCCTCCTGCTGGGAACCTTTCCCATGCTCCTCATCACTGCAACAGCTCAGAGCTTGCAGCGTCTGTGTGATGATTGTTTGCAACTTTGCTGCCTCCTCATTTAAAGCCTAAACGGACCAAATACAATCGCCGGCATCAGATCTTGAATGCATGAAGTCTCCTAAAATACCCCTGTATAAGCCTCCCAGTCTAAGTTTCAAACCTTAATTCGCTCTTTGATGTTGATGGGCTTTTTTGAGCAGGTCTTCTCTTGAACCTGCTTCTGAACTCCAGGGGTCAAGTTCTGAGTAGAAGGGGGGTGGCTCTTGCTTTGTGAGCGGTAGGCATCAATGCTGTCAATCATATGAAAAACAATTAATTAAAAAGGTAAGTATCAGCAGTTGACCAATATATAGAGAGCTGCGTGGCTCTTAATCAATATAAGCACTGCCATTCAAAAGTTTGGTGTCATTTAATATATATATACATTTATTTTTAAATACAGGATGAATTAAAATATTCAAAAATGACAGTCAAGACATTTATAATGTTACAAAATTCTACTTGTAGTTTTAAAAATAGTTATTTTTAACTTTTTATTAAATCAAAGAATGCACATTCCACAAAGGATCATGTAACTCTGGAGTAAAATGCTGAAAATTCACAAACGGCAACACATTATGCTTAAATTACAATTATACTTCACAATATTACCATTTTACTGTATTTTTTTTTTTAAATGGCTGTGTTTCTCCTAAATGGCCTATATATTAGTCTATCACTAGGATAAAACATTTTCAGTACTGACTACAAAACTGGAAAACACAGCGATACAGAATGACAAGGCTCTTGACAAATTATTGTTATTTTTTCAGTAAACGCACCTGTATAAAGGTGGAACACTGTCAGCGGGACTAGCTGTCACTTCCTCAGGTGAGGGTGGTTGTACTGATGGCTCAGAGACAGTGATTTCAATATTCTGTAGAAACATTCAAAAGAATACACACATTTTCTTCAGAACCAACTGATACATTTCTATCCAAATAATTAATTACACTCATACATTGTAACTAAAAAGTGCATATATTGGTATGTTCGAACTTTCTATCCACACGAAGAAAAAATTCAAATGCAAAACTCTGACTGCCATTTAATTTCATGTTAATTTGACATAATTATGAAATAGGCAGTTTGATGAAAATATTTGTAGCAAGCACTTGGATTTCATTGGCAACATAATTCAATGTCATAATATTAACAATCAAAATCTCTCAAAATCAGACCAATACCAGTGGTGTGACAACAGCTTCCACAGACTTGCTGAGAGGAGAAAGAATACAGCTGGGTGGCAGGGTCAGAAAATCTTCATCACCCATGGTGTCGCTCTCCTCCTCTTCCTCCATTTCTCCTTCACCATCGTCAACAGACTGCAGCTCCTCTTTATCGATTGAAGAACTGGCCTCTGGAGTTTCTTCACTCTCTTCACACACCTCACTCTGGTCAACAGGATCCTCATTTAATGTGACAATGACTGGTTCGTTTTCCTTTTCAGCTGTGTCTGATTCGGTTTCGTCTTCCTTTTTAGTCTCTGATAAATTGCTCTCATCTTTCTCCATCTCCTCTTCTTTATTTTCAGCTTCCTGGTCTGCATGCTGCAGAACGTCTTCAAACATCTTGTCAATTAGAGCAGAAGTGTTCAAAGTCCCAGTTTCTGTACCAAAAAATAAATAAATAAAGGTGTTCAATTTGGTACTTAAAGGGATAGTTCAACCGAAAATGTAAATTCTGTCATTAATTACTCACCATCATATCAACACAAACAAAAATATTTTTGATGAAATCTGAGAGCTTTCTGACCCTATGATGGTCAAGGTACAGAAAGAGATACTATAGTTATAGTACATAAACTAGTAGCTTCATAAAATTACAGTTGAACCACTAATGACACATGGACTATTTTAACAATGTCCTTACAACATTTCTGTGCCTTGACCTCGGTAGTACCCTTGCTGTCTAAGGAAGTACAAAAAGCTTTCATATTTCATCAAAAATATTAAACAAATTGTGCTCTGACAGGTTTGTAGGTCTGGAATGATGCATGGGTGAGTAATTAATAATAGAATTTCCATTTTTGGGTGAATTATTTTAAGTAGGATTCATGAGCTTTCAGGAAGTATATTTACCTGTAGATGTGTAAAGTTCTTCATTGGGGAAACGGATGTCCACAGAACATGGCGGTGTGGTGTTCAGGCTTCCATCAAACACCTTACTGTCAAGCTCACAGGGGCTGAATTCAGTTCCCTTTAGCTCGTCCTGCAGAACAAATAAAAGCTGAATTGAGGGTTTGCCCTATAAACACAAATAAAAGAGCATGAAAAAAATAAAATAAACAGTTCTCCCCAAGTGAATCTGTGCCAACATATCAATTTGTCCCAGTGAACCTGAAAACCAAGGGTGAGGAAGTGTGACAAGAATAATAGCTGAAAAGACAAATACACTTCAACAAATTGTCTCAAATACATGCTCACACTCCCGGGCTGTAATGGAGGCCACTGGGGTTTTCGATTTTTCCTGTATACCCAGGGAGAGGATGTGGATGGAGTTGCCCTCTGGGAAAATGGGGATTATTTACTTTTGAACTGAACTTCTAAATGCTCAAAAAAAAAAAAAAAAAAAGGCTTAGTAAGCAGACGAACATCTTAACCTGATTGGCTCACCTCAGTGAGGGAGGAGTCAGATAGACTCCTCTTCAACCACATGTTTTCTGTCACTGGCTGAACCTTCAATTGACGCAACTCATCCTCACGTGCCTGCATTTGAAATTTATTTGAGTTAATGAGACAGGATACAGTAAACAAAACACAGCCTTCTCTTCAGGGATTTGTTTCAGAAACAGTTTGAAAAAATTTCAAATGGGTGGGAGAGGTCTACCTGGCGAATACGAGAGGCCTCTTTACTGCTGGGTGTCACTGCTGCGTTCAGCTGCTTTTGAATGCCATGCACAAAGCTGGAGAGATTGCGTGTGCAGGGGGTGGAGCGACCAGGGCTGTTCAGTGGCGTTGGAGCTTTGAAGCGCTGCAGACGAGAGCTAAACTCTCCCTCACCTACCATAAACATTACACACATTCAGATTTCCAAGTTGAAGACTTAAAGAAGATTAGTGAAAGACGTAACAGTTGTGAGGTGTGAACCCTATGTGGAAGAAAATTCTCACCGATGTGACAGATCTGCGAGGATATGCTGCCGGTGCAATCCGCAGACCCTGGGTCAGACAGGCAGCGCTGGACTAATCCAGTCCCACCTGATCACACAGAAACAAGACTATTCATACTTAAACTTTGGATATATAATTACAATACAGGAATATCAACAGCACAATTCTTATCACCCTTAAAACAAAAAAAATGTAAAAAGTTTAATATGAAGGGGAATGAATTGTAGCAAACAAATAAAACTAATTGCACCGTGGAGATAATTTAAGTGTTTAGTCTTTTTTGAAGTTGCCTTAAATAGCAATGCTTTGGAACAAATTACATTTTAAAAGCATAAATATTTCATGTAGACATGCATAAGAAGAAAAAGAATAATAGCATTATAAGACTTATACAAGACATAAATTTTGTATAATAAAATAACTAGTTGTGTTAATAACAAATAGCCTATATTTAATATGCCTACATTGTTTGTACATATATTCAATTATTCAAATTGGCATAACTAACACACATCCATGTGCAGTGAAAACAAATGACTGTGGTTTCTGAAATATTACCATCAAATTAAAATAAATATTGAGATCATTTGAATTAAGCAATTTTTAATAACCAGAGAAGCTGATTGTAATGGACGTCAGAAAAACACAAAAGCAGTGAAACACAGTGAAAATAGTACACCATTCCTAATTTAAAAAAAAAGAAAGGTTTAACCTAACCTAAACCGGACAAAAACCAACAAACAGGAACAAAACAGACAAATAACAAAAATGCTAAAAGTTTAGTATTAACAAGACAAACTTTGGTTACTATCAGGAAACATTGTGTACCAGTTTTATTTTATAAATCTCCAAAAAATAAAAAATAAAAAAAAAGTATAAAACCTGCTTAAGAAAATTGTATTTGAAATGTACTGGAAAATCAACTTGCTATGTTGAGACATGTGGTTGGATGAAAATTAGAAACATTTAACAGAATTAGAGTGATTTTGCAAAAGGATAAATCTGAAATACTACCATCTCGTCTTTGGCTGAGTTGCTGGACTCTGGAGCGGATGGAGGCTACAGCAGGAGTGTCTGGTTTAACCTCCAGCTCGGCCAATCTCAAGTGCGTCCTGGCAGGGGATTTCTTGGGGTCCAGGTTCTCCTCTCCCCCAGCTGCCAACCGCCTTTTCTTCAACATATTTTCAAGTTCTGCAAAACATTTTATAACTAAACAGCTCAGACTGATATCATTATGTGGCATTTATGGTTAAATTGACAATGTATAGGTTATATAATCTTATATAATCAATGTGTGTGTGTATATATATATATATACACTAATCTTATGTTCAATACAAAGCTCAGTTACATATAAACGTAGCTGATTTATCTTAGACTTTGGAACAATTGACAAATTACGTTAGTATACTCCTAAATAGTTTGTATTATGTTTGAAGAGCGAAGGTAACAACACAGTCCTACCACTAGAGTCGGAAGTGTTTTCCTCCAGTGGATCTCTCGGTCTCTTTTGATTTTCCATGATAACACCTGTCAGCAGAAGAAAATCTGACTGTTTTCAAATCTTAATTAAACATGAATGTATGCTACGTATAGATACGTCAATGACTTTGAATTAAAGTCCGTATCCATAGACGTGTTACTAACTGTTTGCAGTCCTGTAAAGTTAGAACAGTTTATAGGTGTTTATATCAACATCAATATCATCGTTACTGCTGAGCCGAGTTTTAACAGAAATAACGTTAACTTGTATCGTTATTCATATAACGTTATCAAGATATTGAGGCTAAAGCGCTGCTAGCTAGCAGTCATTGTTAAACAAAAGACTCATTTCAAAGTGGTCGGAACCGCAGAAAACAAAGGTCAACAGCATTATTTCATATCTTAAGTCATTTTGTCGGTTTAACTGCTAAAATATATCTATCTTACCTCAGTAAAATAACCGTGTCAGAGTTGGATTTTTCAAACGTCCGCGTCTGTCAGCTGAGCTCGAGCGTTTGAATTTCCGCGGGTGCTTCGCGCATGCGCAGAGCATCAGCTCACGTTGTCAATTCCTCCAGAGCCCTCCAGTGGACTGAAAACGTTACGAAGATAGAGAGATTTACAGAAATGTAAATAACAGGACTTATAGCTGTTATGTCAGTAGATGTTGCGTAACAGATACATTTGAGCAATCAACTTTTCCTTTAGCATCCTTATTAAAAAAAATTTATTTCCTCATGTTATATCGCTTTGGATAAAAGTGTCTGCCAAATTAATACATGTAAATATAAAATCCACATTTTATAAGCAGGAACATTTCTACTCATGACTACAAATGTGATGCAGAATTCAGTCCAGGGATTGAAATTTATATGCATCCTTCTGAGGTCATTTTGAATCATTTTATAGTTTTTATAGGGCATTTCCATGACCCATGCCTTTCTGAAATATCAAAAAGACAACAAGAGCTTTTGGATTAAACATCTTTTAATAACCAAAAGGTCTGATTATAATTGGACATCATAAAAATATACAAAGACAAAATAAAAAAAATCTGCACTGAAAATATATTATCTTGTTCCCAAATTTCCAAAAGAGAGTTTCTGAGGTTTGACACTCACATTAGACCAAATAGTAACAATATAAACACAAATAACAGACATGTAAAAAGCAAATCAGTGTTCACTATTAGGAAAAAATATGCACCAGATTTACTTCATAAATCCATTTACAGATCAGCCAATTTTGAAATGTACTTGCAAGTTGACGTAACGTTAAGGTAAAATCTTATACAGCCTTCCATAAAACCGGTCCCTATGACCTTCATACTTTAATAGTATCAGCTTAACCATTGATAAGAATTTTGTTGTGGCTCAGTGTAGTCCTTTCACACACCTGCAGTCCACAAAGTGCAAAGTGAAAATGTCTTCGTTGAACAAGCACAGAAACAAATAACATACAGCAGAAAGAACCAAGTTCACTTCAGGCTGCACAATAACTTACATCTAATGCAAGTAAAAAGAACGTCTTAAGGAATATGTATAGAACACATTCAAAACACACTTAAATAACTACATATCTTAGACAAACCCAATATACCTATCATGAAAAACATTAGTCAATATCATTAAATATGATGGAGATACCAACTCTTTCAACAAAACAGCTTAAGCACAAGAACAATTATACACAACAGAGACGAAAAAGGTGCAAAGCACTTGCAAGAGGCAGAAAAAATAACTGGCTTCACTTATAGAAATGCTTTTGGATTTTTTATGTTAGCTGTATCTGCTGCAAAAGGAGCTACATGAACAGACAAAGACTTTACCTTCACATTTGTAACCCATAAAGTGAGTCAACCATTATGAATTCCACCCATTGTTTGCATTCACATTTTTTCCAAAACGAAACTGCTGCAAACTCAAATTAAATTCGGCTGAAGGACCTTAAGTGTACATAACCATTTAAAAGACTGTAAGTATACATTTAAAAAGAGCATTGAAAAATTTACAGCTGAAAACAATCCTTCAAATATAATTTCATATACTAAACTATAAAATCTTGTTTATTATTGTTTGTTAGTAGCTTTGCTAAAGTTCGGGTTAAAATAAATCACGGTGACAGTGATGTCGTCTCGGTACATGCGTGCTAAATCGCTAGGCAGTGCCAGCATGGTTGCCAGTCTCTCCTGGTCCATCTCTCCATACTCATTTGTGCCCAGAGCATGGCGAATCAAATGCGTGGCTCCGTTCAAATCCAAAGCAGGTGTTGCTCTGGCCCGTCGCCGCAGCAGCAGCTTGTGCATTTGTCCCAAGTTGAGCCGGTTGGCTGAAACCGGAGCTTGCAGATGAATACCAGTCAGATGTTCCGCCACAAGCCTCACCGCCTCATCATTGGTCATCTCGTCCCAGAGACCATCAGAGGCCAAAATCAAAAACCGGTCCTGCGGTCGAAGCCGGTGGTAGGTCACTTCTGGTGCGGCCTCTAAATAAGGTGGGGTCAGATAATTAGGTGGAGCGTACTGATAAAGATTTAGTGCTTCTAAATCAGAGTCTCCGTTCTCTAGAACACTCTGCTCGAGCTCACGACTCCATTTAAATCGAACGTCTCCAAACGCACGCAACGGCATCAGGACCCCGAGCAGTCTGTCGTCTACGATTATGGTTTGTCGTTCACTAGCCGGGTGCTGCCGCCATATCCGCTCCACCTCAACTGCATTGGCGGCGTTGTGGTCTTGTGTGAGTGGCAAAGCACTCCAGCTCCCATCATGCTCCTGGACACCCAAAACTGCCCGACAGTCTCCTGCATTTGCAACATGCACACCTTCCGGCCCAACGTAAGCCACACAAGCCGTGCACCCAGCAAAGGCGGCCTGGATGGCAGTGTTCCGCATCAGGTCATTTGCAAGAGGCACCTGTGCCTCAAGAGAAAGATCCGTGTCCAGTCGCTGGAACGCATAGCTGAAAGCATCTGTGGGACGCATGCCATCACCGTGTTCTTCGCTCGCCAGAAGCTCCTGCCAGTAAACGCGCAAATGATCGACGTAGAGGGCTGCTGATTCCCTGTAGTTGTAGTCGTTATGGTGCTTGTACCACTGCAGAATGGGCGGCACGGGTCGCGAGGTCTCCATGGCGGCCTCTAGATCCTCCAGGACAGACTCTGACATCATCGAAACAGCTATGTAATAAGGCAGACGCTCGCTGACGGCTTGAGCGCACGCATGTCCGCCGTGTCCATCGAACACGCCAAAAAGCATGCCACGAGTCTGGAGGCAGCTGGCGCTGCTGCGTCGGTCCTCTAGGGGAGTGTTGGCTGAAAGCTGGTTGCTTTCGAACCGGAGCACTGAACTGGGACCACCTCGGCCATCAAACTCTGGAATTCGAACGGATTGCTCATTAGCACGCAGGACTGCATTGATCTGCAGCCGGCTCAGTTGGAAGTCCACTTCATGTCTTGGAGCACGCAGAGTGTTTTCTTCTTCCTGTCCTGAGCTTCCATCTGATCGTCCACCACGAGTGGAGAAGCTCCGGGCTTGAGAAGGAAGCGGGTAGGTTCTACATAGTGTATCAGGTAAAACATGCTTGTTGGGTGCAAAGAAACTAGTCAGATGTCTTCCACCAGCGTAAAGGAGGAGCCCTGAACGCAAATAGCCAGACATTACTGCCTGGATGCAGTGATCAAAGCAGTCTACAACTCCAGCATCTGGGAAAACAAAACGTGAAATCACAATGATTGATCTAATCAGAGAAAATGGACATTGTACAAATTAAAAGCTGCAAAAATAATTGTGTTTAGTAGCCTCAGGTCAGTGATATAACCAATAAAGACTACGAAATGTTAACATAGTGTCGTGAACACATAAATCAAGCAAAATCTAGCAAAAAAGTATAAATCTAGCAGTCTTCGTAAGGTAATATATCCAACACCAAGGCTTTTGTCGTATCTGTCAGGATAAAACAATCTATATACGTATAAACGCTGTTTACGTCATGTTTTAGTGTAAAACATGCTAGCTTTACAAGCTAACATACCGGCTTTCGTGATAATTGGCAAATGTAACGGTTCATTTTAATATTTAGTGATGTTTTCTGCCAATTTGTGTAACTAAACACATATTCTGGAATTATCTGTACAATAATCTCCTTCAAAGAGAAATTTTAATACGAGTAAATGCTGAGTCAAACAGACACATACCTGACACAGCTCGCTGAATGATCTTCTTCTGCTTTTCCGTTCCATTGTAGCAGGTTGCAAACATTGAGCTCAGAGCGCCCCCTACAGTGCCGTGTGTGCTCAAAATTCATATATATATGTATATATATATATATTTTTTTTTTTTTTTAATCGCAATTTAAAGTAATTTATATTATATTATACACGCAGATAAAAATATAAATAATTAGAATTCATTATGGTTAATTAATTTATTTTATTAACTATGCAGTCACGTCACGTGATTCAAAAAAAGCGGCATTATGAGATTCTTCCGTTGAAACGCAGTTGGTCTATCGTGTCAACGATTCTGGCCTCTTCAACAATTAAAACAAAATTAAGATAGATTCGTGGATATGATGTAAGTTAAGCCAACCAAAATAATTCAAGAATGTAAATATTGTTGCGTTCAGCGAGTTTAGGAAATATTTGATTATTATTATTGTTGTTTGCTGACAGTTTATGTAACTTAACGTTAATGATACCGTGTCATAACAACATTTGTCATTTTGTTTTGCAGGATCTAGTGACATTTTTGGATTTAGGGTACAAAAAAAATGGAAGGTGAGCATTTCATCATAACAAAATGTGTAGTTTATTTTTGGTAACAATAAAAAACGTTCATTTATAACATAACAAAGTTTTTAATGACGACACGGTTGTCATGACGTCACTATTTTAGTTTCTAACAAAGTCTGGTTTGTTAAAATGTACCTGGTCTTAAGTGAAAACATTAATTTATTAATATTATATTGTGTTTTATTGCACAAAAGGACTTAACAGTCTTCACGTTTTCAGCTACCAAGACTGATTTGCGTCTTTTACTGGAATGTCTGAAATACCAGATGAAATGGCCTGAGTCACAGAAACAAGCTCTTCTGACTATCATCTCAATTTGTAAACAGAACGGTCTGATATGCAGCTCAGAGCATACTCATCTGACACTCATACCTAAAAATATGTTACTTTAATGACCCTTTTAATTGTCTTTAATGATTTTCTTTGTGTATTAGGTCAGTATGTGGAGTTCCTCCGAGAGACTGGAGGAATTTCTTTCATTTATAGCCTGGCGAAGTCCAGCGCTGTCTCTCAGGTTAAAGAGACCGCTCTGTTTACACTCACATCCTTGGCTGAATTACATGGTGTGTATGCAGTTACCATATACTATATGCATGTGTATATGTGTATAGTTAATATTTGAAATGTAACTTTTGATTATACATATTCTTTCTTTGCAGAGAGCTGTAAACAGTCACTGTGCAGAGAGGAGACGTTTCGTGACTTAGCGCAGCTTCTGAAACAGAAAATGCCTCTGACAGAAAAAAGAGTAGTGGTGTACATGCTGTCTGTATTGGTTGCCAACAACAGTAAGGTTTACCATAAAACTTAGGTCCAGTGAGACCATATCTGGGCTGATACTGTTGGGGGGGCAGGTTAGCAATTCCCAAACGGTTTGTATGTTTTCTGTTCCAGGATCTGGACAGACTCTTGTTAAGAGCTCCAGGTGTATTGAAATCTTGCTCAGATTGTTCAGGTACACACATTAAGTTCAGTTTGTTCAGGTATGCATAGTTACCTGCCTTTATTTTTATCCTTTAAACCAAGACTGTTAGGGATATTAGGGTAATAGATCACATCATTTTCAAAACTCTTCCTTTCAAACTGTTTTATGGAGCTTTTTTTAAATTATCTTCAGTGGAAATTATTGGCTTTTGTCTTGAAGGGATTGTTTAGCTTTTTCTTCTGTGTGATATTTCTTAAGAATGTTTAAACTCCATGTAATAAAAAAAATTCTAGCCAATATTAGACTGCAACGACTTTTACCGCATGGCCTAAATATTATATTTTCTGTGTTCCACAGAAGATAGAAAGTCATAATAGTTTGTAACGAAACACTAAAGAAGCACATTTAGCTAAAAAATGCTAGTAAATTGCACAAACAATTACAAACAAATGGCAAGTATTGAATTAAACATGAGATTTTGAAGTAAAAAAATGTGGTAAAATCTACCACAGACAATATCCTGGATAAATGAAAAAAAAAAAAAAAAAAAAAAACATTAAATGCTCCCCTACTTGGTGCAAAAGGGGAACATTTCAAACAATGTCTGGTGTTTTGTTGAAGTGAATCACAGAAATCCAGATAAACATCTGTAAATTCACTTTTCTTTCTTTTCAGGCAAAGATTTCCTGGTCCTAATGCATCTTATGAGCAGATGCAGTTGTGGACTACTGTTTCTAGTGCTCTCTGTGGGTCTGTCAACAACCCTCAAAATGGTACGGTTATGTTCTCCGTCCCCTCTCTACCCCTTTATTAATACTAAACCCTAAACGTTTGTTCAGAATGAGATCGAGAGACACATTTGTATTTCCGCACACAATCTTTCAATGCTTTGTTTTTGACAGTGGAGAATCAGAATTCATGCATGTATGTGTTTCCCCTGGTGAAGACCTGGCTGCAGGAAGTGGCATTGCCCAGGGCAGAGCTGGCACAGCCTATATGCTCATTTATTGGCATGACTGTCGCAAACAACCGTGAGCACAAACAACATCAGCACAAACTAACATATAATGCCACTTTGCGTGCTCTCATGTAAAAATGTGCTTTTTAGCTTGTGCTCAGGAGTATTTTGTGGCAGTGGGAGGCCTGGATTCACTCTCAGACGCTCTTACCAGAGTGTTGTCTCAGTCGGCACACAGTGCTACTGCTTGTAAGGTGGCTACTGTAATCACTAAAATACTCTCAGCCTGCATCTCTAACAATGGTAAGACACATGCATGCACAGAACAACTGGTTTGTATCGGATTCTCCATTTCCTTTGTCCTCCTGTTTCAGAGCAGTTGGTATCATCTTTATCGAGGTTGAGGGTCATTCCAGGGCTGTTGTGTCTGTTGTCCAACCCAAACCTTGACCCGCAAGACCAGCTCGCTGTGGTATTGACAATTGGACACCTCACAGATGCGTGTGGTGAGTTTGTGGGTGCCAGAAAGGTAGTAAAATGACATTTGCGCAACAAATGATAAAGTAAGCTGCAATTTTTCTGCAATTTAGCCTAATGCACCTAAGCTACAGACTCCATTCACTTGTTGCATTGTAGATAATTTAACAAATGTGAGGTTTTAAGAGATTTAAAATAAGATTCATCCAAAATAAAACTTATCTTGTATATGATTGTAATTAGTCTGTCTGTTCTCTGTCTGTGCAGTAGAGCATCAGTCTCAGTTGTTGTCGGCAGGAGGTTTGCCTATTATGATTTCGCTGCTCATAGAGGCTAGTGATGAAGAGATTAGAAAGGCAGCCATGTTCGTCCTGCACACCTGCAAGAGAATCAGTGAGTTATGCATTTTTATATTTGTACATAGTTGTAGTAGCATGCAGAAATGATTGCAGGAAACTATTGTCTTGGTATAGAAGTGCAAATAAATGTATTCATGAAGAATGAAAATAAAAGATTTATATGCTATTAATGATATCTTTTAATGTCCTGCTTCTATTAAACTGACACGGATTCGGATTTGAGGTTTATTTTACTTCTCCACCCAGCTGAATCACTAAGAACAGGCATGTCACCTATGGATCTACAGGAGGAGAGTGACATGGAGAGTCACAGGCGGTCTGCTGGAGAAATCCTCCAAAGAATTCAGCTCCTGGAGAAAAAGGTTTTTCTGTTTGTGAATGTTTATTATGATATTTTAGGGTGCTTTCACGCGAGCGCTTTTGGTGCGCGCCTGGGTTTGAATGGTACCGTGACAAACATGCAAACAGAAAAAAACAACAACACATTAAGAAAACATCTTCATCAGTTTGACAACAGGCTGCAAATAGCACCTCAAACAGTGACGAACCCATCGGATAGTAACTCTAGCTTACATAGCATTAAAATAATGTTTCACAATTAAGTGTGTAATTCGTCAGATTGGTCTAATAATATCCAAAAGACCGTATGATGATGGATGTTAACATAAACACAAAAAAACTCACCTTTTAGTTCAGCGACAACATCTCTGCTCAGAACAAATAATCAGGTCCCAGATAGGTTCGTCACTTTTTGAGGTCCCCCTGAAACATTTCCGTGCTGTTTGCAGCGCCTCTCTGTGTTTGGTTGCGTTGTGAGAATTTGTGGTTTGCATGTGTTTTTTTCTGTTTGCATGTACTTACTTAAGTTTGCAGCGCGTTGAGTGCTCTCGGCCACCGTAGAATGGCATCAGAGTTCGGTTCATATAGATAATGTGAATGCCGTCTTCTGAACCCATGAACCGTACCTAACAGTTCAAATTAACTCTTGCTGCTTAATGTGAACTAAGTCTTAGAAAGACTTGAGTGTATTTGAATTATTTTTTATTCATTAAAAATTCCAAAAGCATTCTTGTGTTATTTAGTACATAATCCCTGAAATCTTTACAAACAAAATTTAATGAAATATGATAACACACCATAGAAAAAGTATTTTAGAGTCCACAATCCTGTGGTGGTTTTTAAAGTCAAGCTTTTTTTTTCTTCTTATTAGCCTAATTTTGTATTTTGACTTTTAGATTGGTGTGAAACTGTGGGGAAAAGACTCTGAAATCCAGCAGAGTACCAATCAGAGGTCAGCCTCATCTGTGGAATGTAATGAGGCATGGTGGAAGGGTTCTGTGATGCGAAAGGTCAAAGGTTACCATCGAGTATGTGGGGAGCTACACACAACCCCTGCAGAAAGTCTAGAACGACCAATCGCAAATGAAACGAGAAACGAGAACTCGGTGAGAATGACATGTAAACACATTATCAGCCGTTTTATCAAGAGACAGCATGTTTTATGTTAGTAGAGATAACTGGCGTAAACATAACACTGTTTGTTTTGTGTTTGTACGTAGCAGTGTGTCAGCACTGAAGAGTTTTTGAGTCTTGCACAAGTCACTCACTTCAAAGACACTAGCTGTAAAAAGGGAAACGAGAGAGAGCGTGAACTATCGCGAGAGAATGAGAGGAGTGAAAACCAGGAGGGAGATGTGAAGAAGAGAGACATGGAGAGGAAAATGCAGTATGAAAGAGTGGCAAAGAGACTAAAGATGATGAATCTCGCTGATGATGATGATGGCAACAAACCTCTGCAGCACTGCAGCACACCAATAGGGGGCGGCAGAGATACGCAGGGGTAAACATTAATCACACATTAATGTTATTCTTTTACAGTTTTGCAAATGGAATTTGATGAACAAAGAGTTGAAATGAATGTCTTTCAAACATATATGGGACACCTGTGGCCTGAAAAGCTAAACAAATACATTTTTTGTTGGAAGAAAGTTAGTTAGGAGTTATTCTTGCTTTTCTTATACTTAGTTGTTTTATTCAGGATTAGACTGTCCACATGCAATCCAGATATACATAATTCATTTCAGGTCAATGACTTTTCAAGACAAAGTCTGTAAATTTGTCCTCCTCGAGGGAGTGACATTTCTCTCTCCGTTTTATTTTCCTTGGATTTTAGCCCAGATATTTTCAGACATCCTGATCCCATGAAGAGAAACCCGAGTGCACACACTCGCTCTGATGGTAAATCCCACTAAAACATAGAGTCACAGAAAACCTTTTGATTTCTCTTCCGCTACAAAATAGTTCTTCTTTGCAGTTCATTTGAAGATCACGCGTTTGTGCTGTTGTTTTCAGATGAGATGTCTCTGTGCTCTGAGCTGTTAGACAGAGAAATCAACAGGTTTCTGAAGCCGCCCTCTGCCTCTAAACCCAGACATCTACGTTGCTCAGGTATAAATGCATATGAGCAAACAACACAGTAGATAATAAAAGCAATACTTACTCTCATTTTTCTTATTGTCTCACTTTTTTCTCTCTATGCGTTCATGTGCACACGTGCACCTTTTCCATCTTTCAGGTTGTGTGAAACATATGAATGAGATGGACAGTCGTTCGTTTGGCGCTGTGCTGCGTAGCTGCAGGTTTCAGTGTGACTTTCACCTGGCGCTACAGGAGGCTGAAGATCGATTTATGAGAAGCCGGCAGTTAAAGAGGACTAGCCGAACTCTAACACACACTCACAACAAAAACAGAAAGAGCACTAGTGAGGATACAGAGAGGAGCAAGAGGGGAAAACACAGGCTGAGTCACCAACCGTCAGACAGATGTAAGAGACGCCGTCCACACATGCTCTTTCATAATGTCTTTGGGAGTGTTGAAGAATTGCTCTGACCTCAAATGTTTGATGGGACAAGGCCTTGCGAATCAAACACGCCCTTATGATTTACATTTATACATTTAGCAGAAGCTTTCATCAAAAGCAACGATGCATGTTGGGAAAACGGTGGAAATTTATAATTGCACACAAAGTCTTACACCACTGAGAAGGCTGAGAGAAATATACCGTAAGAGAAATGTTCTTTCCTTCTCTGGACAAAAGAGAACTGTAGCTCTCAGATGTATTTGAGTTTAGAGGTGAGGGGAAGGTAACATTCATAATGTCTGTGCCACTATAAACATCTGCGAACTGCCCCATACATTTGATAAACGGTGCATATTCATGCAGAGAGCCTGGTTATATTATTGAATAGGGTAGTTATGTAACACAAGACTCATCTACTGTATGCTTTTGACTTTAGTCTGTGTTGCTGAAATGTCTTTCCGTCTTTGCTCTCCGTTTTTTCCTTTTCCCCTCAGTCTCACTCATTCCATTCCCTCTATTGCCGAGTTGTGGTCTCCGAGTGCTGTTCAGTTGTTCCGATGTGGCTTTTTCCCCGTAACCTCAAGACTTACTCACTCAACTTTTTACAGATGTTCTCACTACATTGTCAAAGGGTAATGCGGTGTCATCCAGTCATTATCCATAACCAAACCTGGAAACGGTGATGAGGAACGCAGTCACAAGACAAAATATGGCACTAATAAGCAATTCTAATTGGTGCTAATTTAAAAGAATTCTAAAAAGGCATTTGACTAGAGTAACTCTAGACATAGATAATTTTTTTTTATTATTATTGTTTTTAACTTATTTTTTTATTATGTATTATTTTATAGACATCCTAATGCCTAATGGATGAAACAAGCAAATGATACAGATTGATGTGTGTGTGTGTGTATTAGAGAAAGACAGTTATATAGGAAGATAGTTGGAACATATGTGTAGGGAAGATGGTTAACTAGGTTATAGTTCCCTGTGGGCTCTGACCTCTAGCCTTTGACCTGCTGCTGGACTATTAGGACTGAGGATGGGTCCAGACACAAGCTGTTTCACTTTAACAGGACCAGTGTGTACAAGTCTAGCAATACACATGTCCACATACTAAATTTGCATCCATACGTTCACATGCAAAGGGTTTTGTTCCTCTCAAGAGTCAGTGAATACTGTAACTGTATTGTTCTGTGTATGACCAAACACAGCTTCATGATTTACATTTGTTCCTAAAGCAAATGCCTCAGTCCAAAACAACAGTATCTTTGGAGAGTGTTGGGAATTTAAAATTAAATATCTGTTTACATTCTATTTTATACAAACTCTTTTGAGATGGATGATTAAAATACAAACAGTACAGTATGTGACAAATGGTCTGTGGAATCTATATGCGGGTTTATAATGTACCAAGTTATCTATCTATCTATCTATCTATCTATCTATCTATCTATCTATCTATCTAAATCTGTGTTTCTCTCTGCAGGTGTTAGGCTCACACCCCTGAGGAGACCGAGAGAAACACACAGTAAGAGAAGTGTTTTTTTTCTCAACATTCACAATGTCGGTGCCACAGTAAGCATCTGTAAACTACAGCTGCGTATGCATGCGAAGAACCAGGTGATGAGAATGCCCTACATGCTGAGAGGAATGTCCTGCTAAAAGCAGAGTGTATTTGTTCAGTAGGATACTAGTGCAGGGTTTAGTACTGTGTGTGCAGTTTCACAGACTGCCCACTAAATCATTCTAAAGACCAATATACCTCGCTGCTGCCTGTGCGAGTCTCACCATTTGAATTGCTGTTACCAGCACGGACACATTTTGTATGGTTTGCTTCGTTATTTCCACTTACTCTATTTTCTCTCCTCTCATTTTCTCTCAGGTCAAGGCATAGAAAGGAACATGGGTCACAGCGATCTCAAGAAAACTTCTGAGCAGTGTATCCCAAAAAATGTACAGTACTATTAGTATTAGGTGATTTATAACCATAAATTTAATCTTAAATCTTAAAACTTGTATTGCACAAGCAGTCATTCAATGTTTCAATGATTCAATTAATTGCCTCCAAAATAAAGTTTTTGGTTGAATAATATATATGAGTTCTGTGTGTATTTGTGTATATATAAATTCACACACATACAGTATATGTATGGAAAATATTTATGCATATATTTATTCTATATATTCATCTAATTTATATTATAAATACTTATATATAAACAACATTTTTATGAAATATATACATGCATGTGTATGTATTTATACATTATAAATAAAACAGCAAACGTACATATATATTATGCAAACAAAAACTTGATTGAATCGTTTGAGAGCACTACTTTAAAGATCAACTTACTTTTTGTTTGTTCATATTTGTGCAATTATAAGCATAATGCATATCATTTTTAGTCCCCGTTTGTGTCTAAATGTGTAC
Organism: Enteromius treurensis; assembly: GCA_032275025.1. NCBI lineage: Eukaryota > Metazoa > Chordata > Actinopteri > Cypriniformes > Cyprinidae > Enteromius > Enteromius treurensis. Next base: position 16,314,373 of record JAUCMU010000036.1, read on the forward strand.
ATTTCTGATGGATTTCTGCTTTAGCATGCAGACAGGTACAGAGAGAGGCATATGTTTTCTGCGGATGAGTTGCAGTACCTAAACATGGGTGTGAAGCGGTTTGGTCACTCGTGGAACTCCATCCTCTGGACGTTTCCTTTCAAGCCCGGACGCACCAATGTAGACCTGGCCAAGAAGTACCAACACATGCAGGCATGACATCCCTAGTGAAATATATTTATTTCATACTAAGTATAGTTCAAATCTATTAACATTTTTACTGATTGATATAAAAAGGTTAATGATACTTTATTTATGAGTATTGCTTGTGCACAATGCTTATTAATAAGCCTGAAATGCATGTTTATGTCACTTTTAATGAGGATTTTGTAATATTGCCCTTTAAATGCAAAATATTTAAAGTGTATCTAAAGTATACTTGCAATAGTTCCACTTTAGCACAATCAAATGTACTAAGTATGTGTATGATTGGACTACTTGAGTACAAAATGAGTTGTTCCAATTTAGCAGACTGTATACCAGTTTAGTACACTAAAGTACAATTGCATGGTATTTTACTACGTACATAAATATGAAAATGGATTTGTTGTATACTAAGCATGAAGTAAATGTAATTCAGATACATTTAAGTATATTTATTTTCTTTACTAGTGATGACCAAGAGTGACAAAACCTTTCACCTAATATTTTACATCAAAATCACTTGATGCTTTCACCAGGATTTACAGTGGTGGGGATTGGAGAGGTGCTAAATCTCACAATTTAATAATGAATTAATATAGAAAACAAGGCATTAACTACTTTTACTGTATTTCCGATCAAATAAATGCAGACTTTGCATAAGATACTTACTGATCTTACTGACCCCAAACTTTTAAACACTAGTGTATTTGTTTGGGGAGAAAAGGCATGAGGTGCACCCATGTACTGAATGGTAATGATTAAATAAACCAGTAAAATAATGAGCTCACTAAGAGGAAATACCAAAGAAACTGTGGCCTCTTTGGAATGTGGCTGTCACACAGTTGCATAACAATCTGTTCTTCTGGTTTTCCTTCGCGGATAAAAATAACAACATGACAAACATTATATGACTCGTGAGATCTACAGGCCATCAGATGTTAGTTATATTGTCATGCCAGTGCTGCGATTTAGCCCGTGTTGTGAAAGAAGACCACATATCATAGTTTTGCTTCCTGTTTCATTTCCCCAGTACTGCTCATCCAGAATCTTGATTGTGTTTTCTCTCTTTTACTGACAGAAAGCCGAAGCACGGGGCGTGGATCTGTTTGGGGCAGGAGCCGAACAAAACATCACCCGCTGAACTCATTTGAATGGTTATGTATTGTATATATTTGTTACTGGAATTCTCCCCTTATTTTGCTACACAAGGCGTGTTAAAATATCTTTTTAAGAGTAAACTAAAACATATTTAGTTGTTATATTTACTCTCCAATGTAGGAAACGAGTATCTCAGTTACCTGTATTTGTTTTCTGTCAAATCCACTTTATTTGCATGAGAGTGTATTTGAATAAAGTTTACTTGTTGTGTGACAGTAGATTCCCTAGAGCTATGTCATCTAAATTCATTCCTCTTTTGGCTGAAGCACACTGAGCTCTGTTATACGAAGATAATGAGGCATGCGTTTCCTTGAGATTCCAGCGAACGGAAGCAGCTTAAAGTTTCATCAAAAACTTCACTACGTGCTCAGTACAGAAAACTCAGTTGAAAGATGTTTGTTTATAATAAAGCCAAAGTTTCTTGGGAAAAGAGCCAGAAAAAAAAAAACTCCCATGAGACCCCTTTCCTCTGGAAAGAATGTTGCCCCTCTCCCCAGAAGCTTCGCTGAGAAAACTGAGGGAGATGGTGTTATCTTCCCAGGAAACTCACATGTATTGGGATTGTTCATACACTTCTGTGTTGAGTTTTATTTTGTTGCGGTGATGTTGAATCAAGCTATTGATGGTTGCTGTAGGAATGCATACCACAAGCAAGACTTGATTAAATACAAAATACAGATCAAGGAACAGTGTTATTGTGATGTGTTACAGTCTTTATTTTCCTTTACTACAATCATTGTTTTAATGCACATTCTTTTCCTCTTCCCCATTGGGACACTGAACGGTTCATACACAATCACCAAGAGCTAGGGAAAAATAAGAAAAGATATCAGCTGGTTTGCTGCTTGTCGACGAACTGGAAGGCCTAAGGAATGTTATTTAGCTATCTGAGGTGGCTAGATTTATCTATTTCATCACAGGGTTGTGTAAAACTCAGAACTGTCAGCCTTTATGTTTGAAGGTTAATATTAGTCAATGAAGCTACTGACTAATATTAACCAACAAACATAAAGGCTTTATATTCTGTGGTCCAAACTTTCTGACAGTTCCATGAAATTGTTTGAACTTTAAATCTTTCTATTGAATTCTGCACCCGGTTTGCTACCTCAATTCAATTTTTGAATCGCACACAACCCCGTTTCATGACTACGTCCACAGGAAAAAAACATCTTGGATATTGCTCCGGCATAATTGCACCTAATGATCTTCCAGCTGCTGCTGTTTTCTAGTGGAGAGTGTAGTGGGTTATATAAGGTTGACTGCATCAACTGCAATCGGTCCCATGTCTTCCAAAGTGAATGATGGATCTGAGTTAGGGATTGTGGATTCATGGGTCAGTGTACAGTCCAGGAGGTCCACTGAGGGCATCTCCACCTTATCCAGACATGCCATAACATGCTTGTTCTCAGCTGGTGCAGGACTGCTATTTTTGTCTTCCACCATCTCACTGGTCATGGCTTCACTCACCATAGAGACACCAGAAATGAGGGCTTCTGAGATTGGAGATTTCAGCAGGTCATCCAAGAGGCTGGGTTCTTGGAGGACAGCAGAATCATCAAGATTTACCACAGGTTCCGACTTCTGTTCAGGTTCAGGTTCCTTCTCAATCAGGCTGACGGATGCCAACGCGGACTCCACTGCTTCAATACCTTTGTTTACGACATCTTCCACCGGTGCAGCAATCTGTTCAGTGACTGCGTTGACCGTTTCTCCTACAGCTTGTGTAAGGCTCTGCAGAACACCGCTTGAAGAGCCAGGCTCTCCAATGGTCTTCTCTTCTTGAACCTCACCTTCAGAAGGTTTCTGCTCTGCATTTTCAGCCACAGGTGAGCCCTCAGGTGGACCTACTGTCTCTGCTCCTATCCCTGCCTCACTCTTCTTCCGGCTGAGCTTTGCTCCCATTCTGCCCCCTTGCAATACAGAGATACAGTTATTAAAACCTTCTCAAAAAACTATTTTTGTAACTACACAACACCCAACTAACTAGTTTCTACATAAGAGGTTATCACTGGGCCATGGACAAAAGTTTCACAGTGAAGGTCTCAGACTATAAACATGACTACAAATATTGTAGATACAGATACACTATAAAACATTATAAGTTGCTTTTGCAGAAATGTCAAAAAGAAAATAATTTCAACTAAATCAGGAAACATTAGTCACATTTTGAATAAGTTACTAACGTGTAAGTATCATGGTCAGGGTATTTTGCATATATTTATGTAAAACATCAGTCAGGGGAACATGTAAAACAGAAAATTAGAATACCTATATATATACATAGAAAGGAGTTCTAAATTAAATTTGTGAAGCAGCATGGTTTAAATTTTAGACATCTGAACATCATGTTCTTTTGTGGTTAAATTGGTCACTTAATAGGGAAGAGAAACAAGCACACATTGATGGATATGAATGGCATCCATTGGCATTTATGTAAAAAAAAAAAAAAGCATCAAAAAGTTACAAATAAATAATTAGTGTCATTCATTTATTTTTAAAATATATTTATATTATATATTTTTACAGTTTCGCCTATATGTAAGACAATGCAACCTCTTTATCTCAGCCACACCTTCCAGCTGCTGAAGTGCTTTGTGAACATGGGTCTCATCTGAGGACCACACTCTTCAAAAGCGATTTAAAGCATAATTTAAACTATCACATAAGGTTTTTAAAATAATTAACCCTGAAATAGCATGGTGGAGTTTAAACCCGTTATAATTTCCCCCACTGACGTGGCATCAGAGCTGAGACAAAGCAGAGTCGTCTTGAGACCAACGATAAGCAGGATACTTTATTGTACTAATCCAAAACATTAAACATTGCCGTTTTGCATGCGTGGTAAATCAAATTGTCAATTAAGTAAAAACCTACCTTCGTTGAACAGTGAATGAGTAGAGACGCGTGCAGAGGCAGGATCTGGGATGGAGAGACTGACTGTGCAAAAAGAGGAAACTCTCGGATAGTGATGCACAGTTTCCAGACGAGTCACTCTTTTGAGCCGATTCTTTTTAATGATTCATTTGAGCCGATTCGGGGGGGAAAATGTCTGTGTGACAGACACATAGACGGTAAAAAAAATAACTTAATAATAATCGCGAATTTACAAACCTTAAGCAACTGTTTTACAAAAGTATTATTAGCCTATGTTTAAAAGTATTTATGTTTGACTGTTTCACGATCGCGAGACCAACAGATCGCGCGCCTAAAATTAACTTAGCCTACATGCTAGTCTTTCAGAGTATTCATTTTTAAACAAATAATTAGCTCGCCGTGTTTAAGGACCAACACAACTGCGTATACATTAAAAAAACAAAACAGTTAAATTGCACACGTCTAGGAAAAGAATCAGTTCACTTAAACGAACCGAGTCATTAAAATGAATCGGATCTAATCCTATCCCTGATTGACTCCCTCCGTCAACAGAACTGTTGGAAATTTACGTGCTCCACAGACACTCCCTGACCGCCCTCGTGCACAGCGTCAGCAGCTTTGAAATGTGGAACTATTGATTAAAGTGAGTCATTTTCTGCCTCTTTGACTGCACAAACGGTTCAATGATGCCCAGGCATTCGGAGCTGTATATTTACATTGACACAGTTACACAAACACAATACGATTACTGATCCAAACTGTTTACAGACAGTATTGAGTATTTCAGAAAGTAAGCTTTGATAATTTACTGCTTACAATATCCTGCTGCTGGAAATAATCCAGAAATAAAGGCGGCTCAGGACAAAAATGCCCCCCCATGTGAATTACATGTTCCCCCAATGAAATGATATATTTTGCCAAATTATTTATTTATTTATTTACGCTGCTACTGCTATAATAAATTGTCCACAGGATGGAGACACAGAGCTGTGGATCATTTTGGCAGTGAAATATATAATAGTAATTTGATCTTTTTTTCCCTCTTTTTTTTAAATTACCTTACATGACCCTGAGATTACAGCATCGGTTTATGTCTTTCTTTTAATATTCCAGATCTTCATCTCTATCCTTCTCTGTTTGTGCAGTCATCTGTGTTTTTGTTATGGATGAAGGGCAGCTGTTGTTGTTAGCAGTAATTGCAGAGCTGTAAGAACTATCTGCTTGTGTAATGAGTGTGAGAGACAGAGATGAAGCTGTTATCACTCTTAAATCACTCAATCCCTTCATTTCAGTTCCTCTCTCTGTGTCTGTCACAACATTGTCATGCTGTTTCGTCCTTTTTCGGAGGAAGCTAAAGCAAATACCCAGAGATGATTAGAAACATATGTTTCGGTGGAAAGACAGTAGCAGAGTTGGAGTGCTAGCTTGTTTTTGTTTCCCAGCTCTCTAATTTGAGGGATTTCTTTTTTGCACACACTGTGCGCATTTGCTTTTTTTATTGCAAGGTAAAACTTTGGATGCAGCGGATGCTGTCATGGACCAATCCAGCCAGAAATAAGAGATTCATTGTCATTCAGAGCATGTGTAATGATAATGCCTTGGGTTTTATCCATTGTGTCTTTGATCACATGTGTAGCCATAGATGTGTCTGATGATGTAACTCATGGGATTTTATAGACAGACTGAGATTTGACCACAGAAATCATTAAGTTTCCATCAAGGTCACGTTTCATCTCAAGATTATGAGCTCAAGCGGATGTGGTCCGCTGGAAATAAGGATATGACTTTAAGTTTTTGAGGTTTTCAGGATAGTAAAAGAAATGTTACCTATACCAACTTTATACTAACAGCAGTGGGTTTCTGACCTCTTTGGTGTGAGTGGGTTGCTGGTGGCTTTAATGTGTTTTTGAGGGTTATTTTTAGTCTGAGGGCTGTTGAGAGATTTGCTGAAGTCCCAGATTGCTTGACATCAGGACTTCAGTGAGAAATGTTCTCAGTCCAGCTGACTTCATTTCTTTCTTTCAGTGAAAGTCTGAGTGATGTAGATCATGTGCGCAATGCTGCCATTTTTACTATAACAGTTTGATTAAAATGATTTGTTGTGTGCTAAAATAGGAAATAAGATAATTCAGCAGATAAATATAGATCAATATAGTGCAGTTCGGTAAACAACACAGTGTGACAATAAGATTAATGCGATTGTAAAGAATGCTATGAGAACCATTCTTTCTTTTCAGTTAACATCACGCAACCATTAATATATATGAAGAAAATTGCTTGTATCTTCAATGTGATCTTGGAATCAGTGTGATTGTGTGCTCTGTCACATGTTAAAGTCTAATCCAGAGTGCTTCCTGGATTTAACCCTTCAAATCACATACACATATGGCTGGCTATACAGGGTTTATCTAACATGTGTTCTGTGCATATAAAATATCAGGTGGTATTAAGCGTCATATATGAAGCTTGTATTGTTAGTAATTCTGATAAGAGGATTTTGGAGCTGATATAGTGGTTGTGTATTATTGGACTACTACATATTAAGTGTGTGTTAGAGAGAAATATGACAGTAGGATGAGATAGTTTTGATAAATCTGAAGGATATAAAACCTTCGGCTGCTCTGCTGAACAGCTACTCAGAGCATGTAAAAGATTTAATACTGAGTGAGTGAGTGTGTGTGTGTGTGTGTGTGTGTGTGTATGTGTTGCTATATGGTTGTGTTTGTGTTTGTTCCACTCTTAAAATCCAGGTGGCTTACATACACACTGTCTAGTTTTAAACACAAACACACATGCTCTTTTAAATAATTTAGATTTAAGTTTGAATTTGCTTAAATATTGCTAAAATACGTGTTTAGTAGTATAAATATAATTAAGTAAAATGATTTACATGTCCGGGTTCACCGGCAGGTCACACATTGTTTTACTTCCTTGGTTTATTTCTCTGCTTTGAAATTAGGTTTGCTGACAAGAAATCAACTAGCAAATTCTTCCTCTCTCTCTCTTGCTCTACAAAGCACCAGATTAACAAAACGATTTTACCCTTTTCTTAATCCTTCAACACTCAGGCAGACGCGACAGCAAGATTGACTAAAATCTGAAATCACGTGCAGACAAATACACATAAGTCATGAACTTTGATGTTTCAAAAAATGCCATGTCTAACTGATGCTCCTTTTGATCTTTGAGTATTATCTTAAATAAATGTGATGTTTAATTGCATACTCAATTCATATTACATATAAGTTTTTGTACAGCATTACAGGGGAATTCCTCATTACACAATATTAAGTGCACCCAAAAATGTATTTTAATGTAGCATTACGTCACTTGCTCACCAGATGGACTTATTGCGCAATATTTTGCTGATGAACATTTCGAAGGTGAACCACTGCTTAAAAAGTGAAAGATTTGTCACATTTGAACTGTATTTGTGCATTGATTAAATTCATGTTTGTTCTTTTGGAACTGCTAATATGCAAAATATTGCACAAATGTTACTTGCAACCAATTTTACTTCCGTAACGTGATCCTAAACTCCAATTCAGCATGCTGTGCATAACAGCTGTATCAAGCAGTAATAACTCTCTTATTTGACAAACCATCCGTGCATGCCCTTATGTGTTATTCTGTTAAGTAACACACAGTAGGTAAACCTGGCCGAGTGTAGAATGCTTCCCTCGGTGGTTGACTTCAGCACAGAGTGGCTTTATTGCCTTATCTAGGCCATTGTAAATGAATGTGGCAGAATCTCTATTCTCAGGTGAGAATCTCATCTTCTCTGTCAGAGATGAAAGGGAGTTTCAGCTTCATTTGAATTGCAAATAAGTGCCATCATACTTCACTGGCAGCTTAAGTTATTTATGAAAGCTCTTTTTATGTTAGTTGTCAGCAGGCATGGTCTTGTTGGGCCATGAATGAAAAAATAACTATTCTGTGATCATTTAAACGGTGCATATGTTTTAACTGTTTTGAATCTTCATTTAAAAGGCTTTGATAAACTTTCTTTCCATTTTACAGTGCCAAAGTTTACTTTTGAAAACTTGTAGCCTAGAGTTAAACAGTTCTAAGTGAATATTGTTAAACATACAGTGTGAAAATGATTATGCATCATTAGTATTCAGCACACAATTAGGGAATATAGATTGGCCAGTTTTGCAATATATTCCAACATTTAAGCCTTAAATATGGGCTAAAATGATAAATCTAATTGCTTGAGACATTTAATAACATTTTGGAGACATATTGATTACTTGTGATGTTTTTATCAGCTGTTTGGATTCTCATTCTGACTGCACCCATTCACTGTAGAGGACCAACTCGTGAGCAAATGATGTTCTCTGATGAAGAAACAAACTTATTTGCATGTTTGATGGCCTGAGGGTGAGTAAATGTTTGCAAATGTATATTTTTGGGTTAATTATTGCAACTTTAAATGCATTTGTTTTATGTTCATCATTTAAAAAAGCACAAATGGTTAAGTATAGTTTTAGATGCTGCCTCACTTCTGGTACAAAACACAATGTAAGATTAATAATTAATATTCATAAAGTTTTATCAACCAACATTTGAATGCTGACGACTTATCGCAGTTAACATGAAAGTATTTACATGCAAAGGATGAAAACGATAATGCATCTTATGATAATGCATAACAATTATGGGAAATATTTGTAAACATGTGCCAGTTTAGATGGATCCAAGATTATCCCCACCTCCAAGCCCCTATAAAATTATGGGCAATAATCATAAATCTGATCTCTAAGAACCACATGATTTGTGGCATCATACATGTTTGCATATAACTTACAGTACTTATAGTGTGCGACAAACCTCGACAGCCAATGCATTTGCGTGATCAGGCATTGAAAGTCAGATATTATTAGAATTCATATCCCTCCTTACAGCATCCATGTAATCAGCTTCTGCGACACGCTTAAATCAGTTCAGTCCCCATACTGCTTATCAGGCATTCATGGGTGGGACAGACCCCTCCGAGAGACCAGTGTTAAGTCTCAAATCCCTTGTTTCCAACATCTGTGCGGACCCCATCCGCAATATTATGAATCCTACGATCAAGACTTAGCTTGTGAATATTACTTAGGTCATGTGGATGCTTCTTTGTAATCTTCCTAGAGCTGTGGTTCTCAATCCTGGTCCTGGCTGGAGTAATGTATATTTTAGATGCCTTCTAATCTAACATTACTAATCAGCTCATTAATAGAGAGTTCAAGACCCGAATACGTGTGTCCAGTAAAAGAAACACCCAAAATGTGCAGTGCTGGTGGGCCTGCTGGACCGGGATTGATAAACACTGCCGTAAAACAGCTCTTTGCAGGCTCTCTTGCATTCAGTGCAAAGTTGCAATGGTGCATCAAAACATTAAATTACTGGCAGCTCTGACTTACATCAGCCCTGTATTTAATTTCTAATTTATAGTTCATAATATTATGCACAATTTAATGTTTTTACATTTATATTTATAAATCAAGATTTAAAGATTTTTAATATCTGCAATATACAATTTTTTGTTATGGTTATATATTTAAAAAATCTATATTCCTGCAACTATACAGTAAGTTGTTTGTGCATCATCAAATAGCAGCCTGTGTAAATACATATTTTCGTAGTATATGTGTAGCTTCAGATATAAGCTGTGCCGCCTCGCATTTGTAGGGAGGACATTTCTAATTTATAGTTTCATATTTTTATATACAATTTCATTATTTCACATTTGTATTTATAATTAAAGATGAAAGAACATATATTTTTACATATCTGCAATATAAACCATTTTATTCATATATTTTTAGTTCTATATTGTTATATATTATTTTAAATATATATTTCTGCAACTATAATTTGTCCATCATTAAAAGCCTGTGTAAAATACAAATTTTCGTAGTAGCCTATATGTTTAGATGCAGCGTCTGTGCCGCCTCGCATCAGTACGTAAAACTATTCTGACGTAATTAATATTCATGAGTATTTATCAGCAGTTGAATGGGGCAGATTTAGCGCCCATCAGCCAATCAGTTGCACATGCTGCGCTTAGGTCATGGAATTAATTAATATTCATGAGGCCAGCCTTCTCCCTCCTCAGTGTTATCATGAGAAGTGGCTTTTCCAGCAGCGCGTCGCTCAGGAGTTTCGGCGTATACAGTTTTTTAGAGCCTCCAAATGGATTGTTTCCTATTTATTCCCGGAAAGAGATGCTTCTTTATTCATGGTATCTGTTGCAGAGCCCTGTTGCGACTGTCTAACTTGATGTCGTTGAAAATGTAGATAACAAACAATCTCACGAAAGTAAAAGTGTTCAGTGAAAGTGGAAATGCATGAAGGTAAGTTCATGTTTCATTTACTGATGTTGTCAATGAATGCTACTTTTGTCTAAATCTGATGCCAGGTTGTTTGTGCGAATGTCAAACATGTTTTGAGAATATGTAATGGAAGGGCACCGTGGTTTTACCATGGTACAGACAGTGATGGTATCCATAATAATTGTTTTAATAATTCCCATAATTGTGTGTCTCCCTCCATTTAATCATTTGTCCATTATTATCAGCTTTATAAGTTTCACATTTGTGGAAAAAGCAAAAAATGAATTGATTGTGGGTGGACATTTTTTTACATGTTACTCCAAAGTGTTTAAAAGAATACCATAGTATTTTACCATGTGACCATGGTAACACAACAGTATTTTTTTTTTTTATCAAAGTCTGTCTGAATTTTGCATCATGAATCATTTAGAGGATTATAGTCTCTAATAGCTTGAAGACGCTGATGCAGTTATGCACTTATTTGAGGAGAAATAGCATCAAAAACATGAGCACGTTTTAGAGTTTTCATCCTGTTTGATAAAATTGCATAAATCGGTTCTTTATGTGGGGTTCGGGAGCTTGTTACATTATTATTTTAGCCTTGATGAATGTGACCTGAACATCTACATCCCACTGTGAATGTCCATTTTTCAAGGGCATGCAAATAGCACAATAATGTGGTGTTAGAGCAATAATTACAAGGTGTCTGAGTGTAATAATGCTCATATGAAAATATTTAAGATTGCATTTATTTTTTTTACCAGAGGGCTACACGGCCCAAAAGCTTGGGGTCAGTAAGAAATTGACTGATTGCTGTAAATCTTCAATTAATCAAAATTATTTATATAAATGTTGTTCTTTTGAACTTTTTCAATCAAAGAATCCTGAAAAATATGACTTTTTTTTCCCACAAAAAAATATGAATCTGCTCAATTGTCCTCTAATGTAAACAGTCTGTAAAGTTGTCAATCAAGAGTGCATGATAAAGAAAGATTGTCTCTCAAAAGAAAGAGTCGACTCAGAATCGCCTTAACGAGTCGTTACATTTTCGAATCTTCTGCCTGTTACTGGTGTACGTCACTAGGTAACATATTTGCATAAACCCCGAAATAACAACAAAGTCTGATCTGCCCACAAACACTTCCGCTAGTCAGTGTATACATCATGTCGAGAAGACGCTGTGAAAGTAAGTGTTTTTATTTTTATTGTCTAATGCCGAGTTAAGACTGCACAATTTTCATAGTAGTCGCGTCACAGATCTTTTGGGGTAGTATTCTGTCGGTGCTGTGTTCACGCTGCATGATTGATCTGCGACAGGGGGTTTCACACCGCATGACTTTACTATAGGAAGAACTGCAGACGATGTTGTGTCACAGCGCGAGAAGTGGCATAGGAAAAAACAACGCGAGGTCACGTGTTCAAAACCGGACTTCTCTCTTGAGATTGGTATTATTGTTAAAAAATAGTTGCATGCAAAAGGAGCTTGCTATATAAATTGCAAGTGCGCTCACTTGCAGCAGATAGAAGATTATGGAAGAGGATATACCGTCTATACCTTCGTAACTCCTCCCCCAACTTCCCACTGCCCTGGATGTTGCTCTCTCATTGGCTGTAGGTAATCGCCGATGTTATTTTCAGTCAGAACACATTCACACGGAATGATTTTGGTTCCAGATATTTAGCATGCCAAATATCAGCGGGAGGTGGTTGTGGTTGCGATTAGGTTACCCTGGTAAATGTATATAAAGCAGCTCCGCTCTCGCAAACAATGATTTATCAGGGATTACATGCAAGATCCAAAATTTTCTACCAATTTGCAGTGATACAAACATGAAACGTGCAACGTCATAGCCTTGTGAAAAATCTATTTGTTGCGACCAATCAAAACAGACTTGGTGAACTGACCAATCAGAGCAGAGTAGGCTTATAGAAGAGTAGGCTTATCCGAATTGATTCAAATGAACCGTATCGAAGTCATTGCAAAATGGTTCATTATAGAAATTAAATGCAAATTCTGAGAAAAATAATACATTTTTTGAACCTAGATTCATTTAAACCTGTTGTAGAGGACTCCAACACAATATTCGGATATTTTAAAATACCATACTACCTGCTCTTTAAGGAGCGAATTAGCATATTAGAATGATTTCTGAAGCATCGTGACACTGAAGACTAATGATGCTGTGCATAACAAGAAAAAGTACATTTGAAACAGTTATTTTAAAGTCTATTAATATTTCAAAAATATGCTATTCCTGCATTATTTATCAAATGATTAGAGACTTTGCTTTTTACATTTTCAACATATCTGAGTAGTATTTGATTTCTTCATAGTGTGCATCTTGTTGAGAAAAGTTCACTGGCTGGCCAAGATGCCCAAGACTTTTGCATTTGTTTCCTTGCAGCCTTGATCCTGCTTATCCTGATAGAGGAGGGCTTCGCACTGGCACAGAAGACTCAAGGTTGGTTTAAATAGGAACTAACGCACGCAAAGCCACGTGTCTGAGAGAGACTGAAACGGAAAAAGAAATTGCAAAGAACATTTAACGAGTCTTTCCCATCTGTTTTGCTTTAATAACCGTTGCCTTTAATGTAGATCATCTTATGTGTGTGTATGCTGTTAGCTTTGCCCCAGAATGTGGCTGTTGAGGATAAGAAACCGGCTCACTGCGGGACTTTGATCCAGACGGCTAATGGAGGATCATTCAGTTCTCCAAACTACCCCAACACTTACCCTCCAAACAAGGAGTGCGTGTACATCCTGGAGGGTATGAGTCTCACTTCCACAGATACTTGTCCGATTTGTTGCTTTGGTAAAATATGCACCGCATACATAATCATTCAAAAGTTTAGGGTCCTTGCTGAATTAATGGAGTAGTTCACTTGCAGAATAAAAAGATTACTGATGATTTTCTCATTAAAAGCCCTTTGAAGTTTGGACCTTCAGCCAGTTTCTATATGGAGAAATAAAATTCCTCAAAAACCTCAAGAAACATCTTGGATGACATGGGGGTGGGTAAATTATCTACCCTTTAATTATCTAATCCCTTAATATGTATGTTCAGCGAAGATACATTAAATAATCAAAAGTAATAAAGGACACTTAATGTAAGAATTCTATTACAAATAGTGTTAAATGTTGTGTTTTTAATAGTGCTGTCAAACTATTAATTGCATCCAAAATAAAAGTGTTTCTTTGCATTATATATGTATGTGTACTGATTTTATTTATCACATGTATACATAAATATGCACACATAGAGCATATATTTTTGATGTATTTTCATTTATTTATATAAATTATATCATATTAACATAAAATATTTGTTTAAATTATATACATGCATACTAAATAAACACAAAAAACTTTTTGATAATAAGAAATTAAGAGTACATTTCCAAAAAACGGATAACTCTGATTTATAATTTATAATTTTTTAATGTTTAAAAAAAATGTTAGTTTTTTTTTAATCCTGCATCCCTATTAATAGCAATCAAGCTGTGGTCATGTTTTTTATTTTATTAAATAATAACTAATAAATGCATGTAACTAATGCAATAAAACAAAGCAAAAAGCATGATTTCTGAAGATTTATAAAAACAGAGTTATCTGTTTTTGCAAGTAAACTCTTTTAGATTCTTGGTGATTTCTGAAGGATCATGTGACACTGAAGACTGGAGTAATGATGCTGACAATTCAGCTTTGCTAAATTGCATTTTCAAAACATAATAAAATTAAAAACCATATTACAGTATTACTGATTTTACTATATTCTATTTATCGAATAAATGCAGCCCTGGTAAGCATAAGAGGCTTTTTATTTAAAAAAACCAACCCCAAGCGTTTGAACAGTGCTGGATATTTCTCAGTCACAACATGTCATAATCTTGCCTTCTCGTCTACATCAGCCCATCCACGGAAGAGGATCCAGCTCGTCTTTAATGACATCTACTACATTGAGCCATCCTTCGAGTGCCGCTTTGATAATATTGAAATCCGTGATGGGCCGTTTGTTTTCTCTCCGTTGATTAATCGGTTCTGCGGGACAAAGAGTCCAGGAGTTGTGTCCTCTTCTGGACGCTTCATGTGGATCAGGTTTACCAGCGATGAAGAGCTGGAGGGACTGGGCTTCAGGGTGGAGTATTCATACACTGCAGGTAAATGCATCTCGCAGATCTTCATGCATCTTAGAATCTTTAACTCAAATGCCTGTTTAACAGTTTCCTTTCATTTAAACAATATTTTTTTTAATTTATCAAAATCATTTCTGGCATACAGATCCTGACTTTCATCTGCATATTGGGGGACTCTTAAATCCCATTCCAGGTAAACAGATTATTATTATATGTAGTATCTTTTGGGGTTAGTTCACCCCAAAATGAAAATTCTGTCATTAATTACTCACCCTCATGTCTTTCCAAACACATAAGACCTTCGTTCATCTTCAGAACACAAATTAAGATATTTAAGATTAAATCAGGGAGCTATCTGTCCCCTCTAGAGTGCGGATCGGGACGCATTTTTCTGTCCGAGCCCGGCCCGTGTCCAACAGAGCAGTAACCGAACCCGACCCGAGCCCGAAAGGCATTAAGATATTTATGTCCGAGCCCGATCTAATTTTGTCTCATACTAATGACACATGCACTTTTTTGTTTGGAAAGCCCGCTTTTATTTAGCAACCGTAGGAAGGCGTTCGGAAATGTCAACAGATGAGAGCATCAGCGCACACGGAGCAAAAATGTGCTCAATGTGCTCAATTAGGACGTGACGTGACGTGACGTGACGTGACATGTGGCCAGGTATGGTTTCCCATACAAGGAATTTGTGCTCTGCATTTAACCCATCCAAGTGAACAACACACACACACACACACACACACACACACACACACAGTAATGTACTGGCAGCAGGGTTGCCAGTAAGTAACTGTTTTTTTACAGGTCATCGCTGTAAATTAATTACAGTTCAT
>JAUCMU010000036.1:16342838-16371414 GCA_032275025.1 Enteromius treurensis
CTTCCTAAGTGGACAGTTTGATTTCACAGAAGTGTGACTGACTTGGAGTTACATTGTGTTGATTAAGTGTTCCCTTTGTTTTTTTTTAGCTGTGTATATACAGTCATTTTTAATCAGAAATGACACAGGTGTCTCCCAGAAGAAAACTTTATTTATTTATTTATTTTTATTCAAAGTAATGTTTTTAATCGTCGTTGGATTTAATGATAGTTACACTGATCAGAATGAACTGATTTTGAGTTTAATAAATTATTTATTAAGAATGAACTGCATTAGGTCAGAAAAAGAGTGATTTTAGTTTCCTCAAGGGTTCAGTGAGGTAGAAACAACCCCTGGGGTTTTTCTAAGAATTGCACTGAACATACAGTAGATAGTTTTATGTGACAACATAAATGCGGGAGGAATGTGGCACAGCCTGACAGGTGTCAGACTTTGCCAAACTGCTGCGTCAGCAAACATTCATGCTGCTGTCATGTTGATTCGATTTATAAAACAGTGACGGAGATTCAGTGTTTATGCAAAGAAACCCTGCTCACCTGGGTTTCGAAGGCTTCCTGCACTGGTTTTTCCCTCCATCCTTGAAATGCATGTGCTGACTCACAGGCATAAATGATGACAAGCAGAAACGAGACGCAGTAGAAGGCCTGAGGAGACACGGAGAGTTAATGCTTAAACTGCTGCACAGAAAAGTGTTTGGACACACATGACTGACTGTGTTTGATTTAAACAAAAGATATATTTGACATTTGAATTGAAAGGCTTATGCTGCATTGCTTCAAATTACTTTTAAAAATACCTGTAAAATTCTGACAATTATTTATATATATATATTTAAATATTTTAGGTATACTTAATATATATAACAATATAATTTAAATCAATCTTAAAAAAATTTATATTATTTATATATTTCAAACTAAATATACACCACCACTCAAATGTTTGGAGTAAGTATGATTTAAAAATATTTTATATTATTATATTTTATTATTTATATAATCTTAATTACGCAGAGATACAATAAATGAATCAGAAATGACAGTAAATTCATTTATAATGTTACAAAATATCAAGTAACAGTTTATTTTAAGGTGCCTTGCTACACATTGCATGTACGTACTGTTATAATAAAAATAAATGATGCATAATGCAAGTCAAGTCAAGTCAAGCCATAATCATAACTGTAACCATATAGTAAGTACATATAGTTAATTAATATTAATCAGTACTTAAATGTATGATTACATTGTAACAGAGACACCTCACAACAAAGTGTAACCAATATTTCAAATAAATTCTGTTCTTTTAAACTTTCTATTCATCAAAGGGTCCTGGAAAGAAATGTTTCAAATTCATGCATCATGGAAATGTATCAAAACGGTTTTCAATGTTGATAATAAAAAGAGCCGTTATTAAAATCTAAGCAGCAAACCAGCATATTAGAATAATTTCTGAAGGACGCTGATGATGCTGAAAATTCAACTTTGTATTACATGAATAAATTACATTTTAAAATAGAGAACACTTTGCAAATTGCAATAATATTTTAACTGTTTTTACTACATTTAAAAAAATAAATGTAGCCTTGGTGAGCATAAAACATACATCTGAGTTGACCATTTTTTAACTAGTAGTGCATATAAAAATGATATTTGGTAGTATGTGCCCAAACATTAGACTGTGTTTTAAGCAGTATTAATAAACAGTTCCTCAACTGTGGTGATCTCTCCTGTAAATAATAAACTCTTGTTTTACCGTACCACTGTGTCAACTCAGTATCATATGAGTGTTTTACAGGGCAGTGCATGACTCAGTGTTCTATACTGTATGTATGTTTTATGGCGAGACACAGTAACACAGAAAATCTGCAAAGCACTGAATTAACAGCTAGTGTGTACAGTAACTCTACACTAACATCTCACTGTTACAGAGATGTTCAATTCTTAGCCGCTCAAGGAAGCTGTTGCATAACAAGGCTATTATTCGGCAAATGCATGGTACAGGGCGTTGTGCTGTACATGCTAGAGATATTTATTATTGAATAAATGAATGTGGGTATGTAGTGTGAGTATCCACTGCAGACTTTTGATCGCAGGTTATCCTAAATGGGGTTGATTAGAGAACAGCTATGAATGATTTCATGTTTCTGTGTCAGCAGATTCTCACCAAAGACAAAGGCAATCCGTAGATGCACAACTCTGCACTGAATGGCCAAATTTCATGGGGTAAGTTAGGTATGGCGGTAATCATCAAAACTAGCGATGCCAGGAAATCTGCCAGCGCCAGCTGAAGAAGAGGCTTTGCCTGCAACACAAGGGCCATGACATTAAAGAATATGCTGCATATTTGTAAACAATTCACTGCTGAAGAAATATTTTTACAAAGAACTTTGCAAAGACGTTATCTAAAGCATGTGATACAGAATCAGATTTAGTTTTTATTCTCAGTGTCTGAGTGCACTGTTAAGCAATATTGACCATCGCTGTTGACTTTTGCAGCAATAGTGGGGAATGTATGCACTGTACTTAAAGGTGCTTCAACTGGGGAATGCAGATCCATCAAATTGAGTTTAACTGCTTAGGCATAAAACAGGCATTTTATGTGCATGTTTAGAGGATGCATTGTTAAAAAAAAAGTACGGGTCATTTTTTATCAAGTCATTTTACACACATTTCTGTTAGCCTTAAAACGCAACGCAAAAAAGTACAAGATTTAAAATAAACCTTTATAAAACATTACTTTTTTTTACAGCGTGGTGGCTTGATTAGATTTGTTCCCCAAGATTACATTTCACTATCGCATACAGATCAGGTTTATTATAGCTAAACAAAACTGAAACCATCAAAACCATCCTTTTCCTTCAAAAATAACTAAAAATAACTCAAAAAAATATTTCAGCTAGTAGCTTGATGTCCTAAAGAACTACTACTAAACAATAAAATAATGATCATTTTTAATTTCATTTCCTTTCAATTTTAGTAGTTCCTATATTTACATTTCTTTCATTTGTCAGTGTGACTAACCTGTTCATTGAGATGCCTTCTCTTTATGATGGAAACCACCACGACCGAACAACTACCTATCAGACTGCAGCAGAAAGCAAAGGTAGTTCAAATAATAAACCTAGATTCCATACAGAAAACAATGTGTGCAGCAATGTGATAAATGAAACGAGCAACAACCGCAGTGAAAAGTGTTAAGCTGCAAATTTGATCTTAAGGATCCATTTCTGTCTCAGCTAACACTTACACTTAGTTTTGTTATTATTTAAATCATTAGATGTTACATATAGGTCTTTTTACTTACATAACATGCATTATTTTCAATGTTACCACATTAACCACATTTTGTAGGTTTAATTTATTATACATTTATTAAAAAACATTGCACTAATCTGTAGCGAATACTGCATAAACAACATAAAATGCTTGATTGAGAGCAAAAATCAAGTAACAGCTTAACACTGAAAAAATGCTGTGTTAAATTCACCATATTAACTGTAAATGCAAATTGCTTACACGCTGCCTCGTTGTTTCAGTAAATTATAAAGGCAATTCATATTTGTATTCCGAAAAGCATGTCTGTGTTTTCTTATAACATGTCATATATTGTCTTTTAAATTATAATATTGTTTTGTAATAGGAAAAACTACAATTATCCCATCCAGTGCTCATATTGTAGTATTTTTACATTATATTTTACATCTCGACACTGTTTATTGTTTAACATGACCCGTGGGTTTTCCTATTATGCCACATGTAAATTCCTAAAACCTTTCCTTCATTTTTTTATAAGTTACACTGCGAGTTAGGCGAGTTGCTGCCTCTCAGATCAGAAGCATACATTTAGCTGCAAATGATAGTTTCTCTTTGCTGGATCACATTGCAGTCGAATAAAAGTGTTTCTCACCTTAAACTTAAAGTCGTGACGTAGATCCAAGATAGAATTGAAATCTGTGTAAGCAACCACAAAGCATTAATATGTTAATAAAGGCTTTATTTAAATGATAAATGACGCCAGCAAGTTGGATGTTCATTTATGTATCTCTATTTGCAATGCAGTGGCAAAGAAATGTATTCTCGTTGACTTCAGATTAATAATAATTAATTGTGAAGTGACTGATTACCTTCTCGTCTGTTAATCCACTGCTTGAATTCATGATGAGGAGATTTATTCAGTGAACTACATGCCAGCTCGTTATTGTTTGTTGTGTGCACTGTCACGAACAGCAGCTGTCTGACTGACTCCCGTCGCCTCACCTGGACGTTGAACCTCTGGTCACGTGACGTCTGTCTTCTTACCTGTAGGCTACACCTGTTCTTTCATAACCATGTGTTGTAAAACTGCGAGTGTTTTACTTTACAGAGCTTGTTCAGGTGTTGGTGTGTTTAATCTGGAGGCTACAGCATAAAACTCGACCTCCTTAGTAACACAATAAGTATTAGCAGATTAGATTAACATTATATAATTCATAAATATACACCTTTAAATGGCTACTTAATGTTTATATAGTCTGTAGTCATGGGTACAAAAGCTTATAAATCATTTAAAATGAGTTTCTTTGAGAAAGTAAAAATGCAGAAAGTTTCCTGTAAAGGGTAGGGTTGGTGTAGGACGATAAAAAAACATGGTCTGTACAGTATAAAAAACATAAACATTCAAAAACATGCCTATGGAGAGTCCCTACAAGAAGAGCTGACCAGACCAGTGTGTGTGTGTTTATGTCTTGCAATTACTCGGATCCAAATTTACTGCACTCACTATAGTCACAAAATTAGTATACAATGCCTTCTACTGGTCAAAAATGGATTTGCAACAGAAATATATTTTGTACACTGCTATTATTGGACTGAGGGAGAAAATAAAATATATGTTGGCATTGGCTGTATTTTTCTGCAAAGATAAGCCAGTTATAATATAAAATAATAATATATATAATATAAAAATATTGGGTAAAGGGGACAAAATATTATAAAAATCATAATACATCAATATCAAATCAGCTTAATTGTTGCAAAAAAATAAAAAATAAATAAACTAAAATACTACTACTACTACTACTACTAATAATAAATTAATAATAAAAAAAATACTAATGTAAAATTTGTATGTTTTTCATGTGATATAGCAACAATTATGAATTAACGAACGACTGAATCCGTTACATGATTTATGTTTCGAATTAAGGCGTTGTTTTTTTTTACATATATAAATAACAACAATAAAAAACAACAAAAAACACTGCATTCAGATCCGGCGTAATTACGTGGATTCGATTTTACAAAACTGAAAATAACGCCAATTTAATTTATTCACTGTAGACATGTCATCAGACAATAAAAAGCACGTGGGCGTTTCAGAAGATATCGGAAGTTATGAATAATTATGACATCACTGCCCGGAGTGCGATTGCAGCAGGAAGTGACGCCAAGTCTTCCACGGTGGCTCCTCTTCTTACGTGGCAACGCGTCAAGCGACCGCGAGACACTGAGCACAAAGAGACAGAATATTCATCAAAATACACTGTCACATTTTCTTTACGGTTTCTCTTATTGCTAGGGATTAGGGTTTTAATTCATCATGGGTCTGACCATCTCATCGCTCTTTGGGAGACTTTTCGGCAAGAAACAGATGAGAATACTGATGGGTGAGTGTTTCAGGCTCAGTCTTTCTGATGTACGTTATTGCTGTGTTAATTAGTCAATTGTTAGACAGAAGGGATGTTTTTTGAGTGCAAGATGAAATCATTTATAAATTGTCTTTTTGGTTATTAATTCACACGTTGAGGTTCAACTATGATTGTGATTTTTGATAGGCAGTGCTAATGTTAGCTTGCTAGCTTCAGATAGAGCTGGTGTGAATAGATCAAATCAGCAGGAAATGTAATGAATTTGACACCTAAAGGTTTTTCTTGCGTGTTTTATGTTTCAGTGGGTTTGGACGCAGCAGGTAAAACCACAATACTTTACAAGCTAAAGCTGGGAGAAATTGTGACCACTATCCCTACTATAGGTGAGATTACACCATCGTTACTGTAATTTCTCAATTTTCTACTCTCTCTTTCACAATGTAAAGTTTTCATATAAAAAGAACAATCTTAATATGTGGTTTATGTGAATCTGATTTAGGATTCTCATAATTCTGATGACTGATGGATGTCTTTGTGTCACTGCCAATGCATCTACAACCGAAATAATGTTTTTTGTGACTATTATTTACTATATACTTGTACGAAATTTGGAATTTTAAATGATTTGGAGAAATATCTCTTCTGCCTACCGAGGCTGCATTTATTTAGCCAGAATTACAGTAAAAACAGTATTGTGAAATATTATAGTTTTCTATATTACTATAGATTTTCTATATTTATAATGTATTTTTTCCCAGTCTACATTGTCGCATGATCCATCAGAAATCCAACAGCATTGATAATGTATTGACAGTATACATAATAAATACATAAAAGTACCGATATTAAATATGTTTTTATTAAAATAATTGAAAATAGAGTATTTTATCTGTTGACTGTAGGTATTGGAGCTGACAGAAGGCTGGATGGCTTTTGCTGTTAATTTACCTTTAAAAGAAAAGAAATTATTATAATTGACCAATCTTAGCTACTGTCACAGTCTGCCACATTATCATAACTCACAGTACAATAAAACTGTATTTCAGGCACGCTTTCACATTGCTTCTTAGCGAACGACAGTAACCAAGGGACCAAAGGGTCAATTAGACACCGTCATCAGCTGATAATCTGAATTGGAGTGGCTGATGTGTTTGTGTATCACAATTGAGCCAGTCAATGTAGTTTTGATGTTACTTAGAGTAAAAAGTTTTTGAAAAATGTTTTTTTTTTTGTCTGTTCATGGACAGGTTTTAACGTAGAGACCGTTGAATACAAGAACATCTGCTTCACCGTGTGGGATGTCGGCGGTCAGGACAAGATTCGTCCTCTCTGGAGGCACTATTTTCAGAACACACAGGTTTGGTCTTTATTTCAAGACGTTTTGCTGGCCAAAGAGACACTTAGCTTTTGCTGGATGCATTTATTCAAAGCACCTTATAACGGATCAATTACAGGAACTGTGCTGTTTGACCTTTAAATCGTCAAACATTGGTTGGGATGTGCTGTGATCTTTTTTAATTTCGTTGTCCTCAGGGTCTGATCTTTGTGGTGGACAGCAATGACAGAGAGAGAGTGGCTGAATCTGCAGAAGAGCTTTCTAAAATGGTAAAAATTGCTTTGTTTTCTGCATTCAATTTAATCTTTGGGAAGTGCATACAATCTGTAACGCTCAAAAACACTCAGTGGCCTAACTTGAGATCATGTTACAAACAACTTTTGCACTTAGTGGAGACCTACTTACCAAAGCGTCTTGAGAAAAGTCAAAGGAATATGTGATGCTTGTGTTATGTTTGTGGTTTTAACCCTTTTGTGTTCCAGTCATTTTGGCCCACAGTTCTCACTCTTCCCCTCCATTCTTGTTGAGCCCTGTTATGTATATATGTCTTGATTTATTGAATATTTTTTCCGTTTATACAGTTGCAAGAAGATGAACTGAGGGACGCCGTGCTGCTGGTTTTCGCCAACAAACAGGATCTGCCTAACGCCATGGCTGTCAGTGAACTCACAGACAAACTTGGGCTGCAGAGTCTACGCAGCAGAACGGTACACAAACGTACTAAATTTAACTATTACCATGCGCTTGCTTAAACATCAGCTGTGTTCTGATTGCCTGTTGTCTGTTTCCACAGTGGTATGTTCAAGCGACCTGCGCTACACAAGGCACCGGGCTCTATGAAGGACTGGACTGGTTATCAAACGAGCTCTCCAAACGCTAGTGTGCCTGCAGAGAGCGGCGAGATGCGTGTGAACTTTAGAAAGATGGAGTGTGTGGGTTGATAGCCTCTGTCTTGAAGAACTTGAGTGTGTGTGAGTGAGTGACAGTGTGTGTGTGTGGAGGAGCTATCAAGTGTTCAGCATCATGTCTAATCTATCTTATCTGTCTTTTTCTATGCTGAATTCCTACTAATGTTCTTTTAATTTTTTTCCTTACAAATCTGATTGTTTTCCATGTCTGTAAGATAATGCTTAAATTGCACATTTACTTGATAACTGTGAGAGCATTATGCCACAACAGAAAGGAAGTTTGGGAGGTATTCCAGGGTTCTTGTGCAAGTTCGGAGTAGTTGTAGCGTAAGAGCGAGTAAATGCTAGGAAGAGGCATCACTCCAAGATCCCCGTTGCAGCGCTGCCTAACTTGACCAGTGAGTCGCAGGATTCGCCGCTCCATGAACATTCCATTTCATGGCAGTTAATTTTATTCCAGGGGGTTGTTTTGCAAAGCTACACATTAACTTTTGTT
The DNA here is from genome assembly GCA_032275025.1 of Enteromius treurensis. Lineage (NCBI taxonomy): Eukaryota > Metazoa > Chordata > Actinopteri > Cypriniformes > Cyprinidae > Enteromius > Enteromius treurensis. The sequence goes on from JAUCMU010000036.1 coordinate 16,351,208, forward strand.
GCAGAAGTCCTCCTAAGTCTTGTTTCAGGGACTTTGCCACCAATAGATTTTTTGGAACAAAATGCTACATGAAGTATTGACAGCAATATGGAGTAATCCATGATTGATTAGCCCGATGATCTCTAACCGCCTTTGACGTTAAATACCTCCATTGAACAATATGTAAGTAAATGTTTTAGTTGAAAGCATTTGAACAGATCATAGTTTTTTTTTTTTTTTTTTTTTTTTCTGAGGTGGGATTGATTGTGGTTGGTAAGACCGAGATTAATTGTTTCTTCTGTCTGCTCCATGTTTCTTTTCTCTTTTCATGTCAAACGGATGTATGTATGTATGCTGGCACCTTTTAATATTGGTTGATTTAAGGTGCGTTGAGTGAGCATTTTGTATGGGACACTCCAGTACACCAACAAGGTCCTCGTTTCCAGCAGGATTTTCCGATCTTGTACACTTCCCTACTGTGGCAAATGCCCTACTCTTGCTCGAACTGTGCCACAAGGTCCACCCCTGTGAGAAAATAAAGATCTGAAAAAAATTAAATATGTTGTTTGTTTGTTTGTTTTTTTCACTGATATACTCTAGTGACACACTTCTGAGAAAGTGTGTCGTAAAGATGTCTTAACTTTGCATCTTATCATATTTTGGAAGGTCTGAGGAGGACATTTTTATTTGTGGGTGAACTGCTATAATAGATTAATCTGCAGGTATTGTAATGTGGTGCAGCTATGGAAATGCATGTTTTTTAAACATTGAGTAATGCACCATGTTATTAGTTACTACCTTTAATAATACACCCTAGACAATGACAGATTATCTGCTTTTTGTTTTACGAACTTCTGAAAAATACTGGAATATTGCAAATATGGATATAAGAAAACATTAAAAATAAAAGAAAATAATTGGTTTACCACAATATCTAAGGAGTAATGACAGAATAATATAGTTGACTGTTTTATGTTCATGTGCATTAATGTGTAGATTAGATGCTGTTGCATGGTGTTTAAAAAAATAAATAAAATAATTTAGTGTACTGAATATATGAGAAGAACATTAAAACCTATCATCCAGTTCTAGTGGCTTCTGTATTTTAACATTATTACCCTACTGTATTATTCATATATTCAATATGAAGAATCACACTTCATATTGCTGATCATAATTATCCAGAAGTAAAGACTTGCATTTCACAAAATGACTGTATGAATGACATTGTCCGTTTGTAATAAACATTTAAGCAACGGCTCAACTTTTCTGGATCTGCTGATATTGCACTTCTTGCAAGATTCAAGAGATGAATGTTATGCTTTTTGTAGTTGTTTTTGAAAGCTTTGGGATGTGATTCAATATTTTTGTAAAGGAAATAATTATTATGGCACCACTAGGATACACACTACCATTCAAAAATGTGAGGTCAGTCAGATATTTCAGGGTTTTTAAAGATGTTTCTTCTGCTCATCAAGGCTGCATTTATTAGATTAAAATAATAATACTAATACTAATATTGTGAAATATTATTTAAATTTAAAATAACTGTTTTGTGTGTGAATATATTTTAAAATGTAATTTATTCCTGTGACACAAAACATCATTACTCCAGTCTTCAGTGTCACATGATCCTTTCAGAAATCATTCTAATATGCTGATGTTTTATTATCAGTGTTGGAAACAATTGAGCTGCTTAATAGTTTTTTTTTTTTTTTTTTAGGATTCTTTGATCATTAAAATATTTAAAAGAGAAGCATTTATTTAAAATGGATAATATTGTTCAGAACTGTTACAGTAGTTTACTGTTTCACTACTGTTCAAAAGTACATTTTTATTCTTTCTTCTTTGAAAGAAATTAATACTTTTATTAACCAAAGATCTATTTAATGAACAAAAAAGTCAAAGCATAGATAGAGCATAGAAATAGTTTATATTTGCTAAAAAATTATGTTGTTTTTTACTTGTTATTCATCAAAGAATCGTGAGAAAAATGTTTCCAACATTGACAATTCTATTAATAAATCAGCATATTAGAATGATTTCTAAAAGGATCACGTGACACTGAAGACTGGAGTAATGATGCTTTGTATTACAGGAATAAATTACATTTTAAAATATTTTCACACAGAAAACAGATATTTTAAATTGAAACAATATTCCACAATATTACAGTTTTTTCTGGATTTTTAATCTAATAAATGCAGAAGAAACATCTTTAAAAACCTTTTAAACTTTTGTGTATGTTTTACGAAACCGTAGCAAAGGAATAACTGTCAAGAGGCCAGCTTTTTAATTATTTACAGTATAACTCTGAAGTCTAAAGGACCAAAAGCACTTTATTTAAGCACGTTATTATCACAGATTTTATTTTATTATTACTTACAAACCCATGCTGCTAAATAATTTCATATATTAGTTTTATTATACCATCATCATTAGTATTAATTAAGTCATTTGTAACATTGTGTGAACCTGCTTGTTTTTTGATTATGCGCCGCTTCTCACCGGAAGTGGCGTTTCGTCATCTCTTCCACGGCGGCCGTGACGTGGCATTGCGCAAGCGCAGAGTCGACAGGGTTTCCTGACACCCGACGAGCATCACACCGAAAAAACTTCCGACATTAGGATTACTCCCGTAGTTTTAGCTGCTTTGTGTCCTTCATCATGGGTCTGACCATCTCGTCGCTCTTTAGCAGGCTGTTCGGAAAGAAACAGATGAGAATACTGATGGGTGAGTGAGTGTCGAGTTTCATGCTAGCTAAGCTAGCGGCGTTAGCCAACTTTCGCAATTCTGTCATTCTCCGGAATATTACAGATTACATACAAAGATATAAGCTCTGCTTCCTCTGCTTTAATTCAAAGTGTGCCTTACCATGCAGAGATAGAAACCAGTCAAGTGCGCATTTATTCAACGGCTATAAAAAACAGAAGCTTTGCATTAATAATTTCAGAGCATTTATTACCATTTATATTCAAGTATACGTTAATTTCTAGTAACGTTATACTGTACTGTCTAATGGGTGTGTGATATAGAAAATTTCCACATTATTTACTGTTTGGCATATTCCACATTCATAAATGTAAGTTTACTAATTAGACTTAACTGTGAGGTTTTGTTGACTACAGGGAGTACATAATATTAGAGATTAACAAGACTTTAAATAAATAAAACCAAGAAGTTGCTTATATTTACAGAGTACTTGTTTAATAATTGATTAGATTTTTTTTGTAGTTGTTTCTCTGTACTGTTTATTTTTTTGTTTTGTTGTATGTATAATAGCATAATGTAATGTTCAGTATCTTTAGCTGAATGATAGCACATGTCAACTATTTGATATGGTGTGCTGTGCATGATAGTATTTATTATTACAGTACTGTACTACTGTTCAGTAGTGTATTAACTGATACAGTACATTAGAGTTTAAATTATGATTTATTTTATTATACTACATAAAGCCGAGAGTAATATAGTTTAGAACGCAACTATGATTATGTTTATTAAAAATAGTATAGTGGAGTTTATATGCTTGGCCATTTAAAGACATGAGCTGTTTATTGAGTTCACTGACTTCTGTCTCACATGATTTTTTTGCTGTTTTACAGTGGGACTGGATGCTGCCGGTAAAACCACAATACTGTACAAACTTAAACTAGGAGAAATTGTGACCACCATTCCCACCATAGGTAAGACTTCTGGACTCTTTTTGGTTTGCCTTTAATCTCAGAGCAGAGTAGATAGAGCACAACACAAAGAGCTCAGAGTCATATAAGTATCCTATCATCCCCTCGGGGAAATATTATAAAATTGTAGTACTTGTCTCCTTTTATGATGTGTCACCTTCCATGGCTGTCATCATACCAGTACTTTCAGTGATTGCTTGAGCGCCCAGTCTTACACCACGACATTTCATTAAAAAGCAGAACTATTTCACAAATCTATTATATCCCACTGTTTCTCTTTTGGTCAGGTTTTAACGTAGAGACCGTTGAATACAAGAACATCTGCTTCACCGTGTGGGATGTCGGCGGTCAGGATAAGATTCGTCCTCTCTGGAGGCACTATTTTCAGAACACACAAGTAAGATCTTGATATGTGTTCGTGCAAAACATCATAACTACTTATGAGTCCTTGCAGAGACTCATAGCTCTTTTGGTTTTGTCCTCAGGGTCTGATCTTTGTGGTGGACAGCAACGACAGAGAGAGAGTGGCAGAATCCGCAGAAGAGCTTTCTAAAATGGTAGCATATATCATCTTCTCATATGGCAAACAAGTGCAATGAACCAGGATGTTTGTGGAAGTGTTTTGTTTGCCTAATGTGCTTGAGTTGCCTCATCTGTGTCTTTTCCTGTGTGTATGTGCAGTTGCAGGAAGATGAACTGAGGGACGCCGTGCTGCTGGTTTTCGCAAACAAACAGGATCTGCCTAACGCCATGCCTGTCAGTGAACTCACAGACAAACTTGGGCTGCAGAGTCTACGCAGCAGAACGGTAACACCAGCATGCACTCCCTACTCATAATTTTTTTTTTTCAGAAGATGTCTGTGTTCCTCAAGGCAGCATTTATTTAATAAACAAATACAGTAATATTATGAAATATAAATAGTTATTTCATTTTTTTACGTGTAATTTATTCCTGTGATGCAAAGCTGTGTTTTCAGCATCACGTGTCACATGATCCCTCAAAAAACCCTAAAATACTAATTCGCTGCTCAAGAAGCATTTCTAATTATTATCGTTGTCTAAAACAGTTGTGCTGCTGTGGACACTTTTTGTGGAGAGGTATTTCAGTATTTATTTGAAATTGAATAACACAATAGTATACTGTTACTTTTCATCCATTTTAATGCATTCCTGCTTATAAATTATTAATTTGATTCAAGGAATAAAAAAACAAACCTCCCCATGACTAAACTCTTGAACAGTAGTAAAAATGCCAGACAAAACCGCTGTTACTATTGCCAGACTATTGTCTGACCTGATTTAAAAAAAGATGAATTATTTATCTAGTGATTGAAATCAGAGAAAAAGGTGTACTGGGGTGGTACCTATTTAGAAGATGCTAATATACAGCGGTTAAGGTTAAATAAAGCTTAAAGATTTACCTTTTCGTTTTGTACTTGAAGGTAATGCTCCAGTGACAGCATTGTGCTTTTTTCTAACATGTGTGGTCTGCTTTTCGTTTTATATTGATTGATTATTTTTCTCTCCGGGCTTCTTGCAGTGGTATGTTCAAGCGACCTGCGCCACACAGGGCACTGGACTCTATGAAGGACTGGACTGGTTATCCAATGAGCTCTCCAAACGCTAGTGGGTCTGTTAGGTGTTGAGATGGTGCGTATGAACCAATGGGAAGGCTAGAGACTCCTCTTAGCATTTTTAAGTGTGCGACACAGCTGGAAACTGGGGAGAAACCATCAAACACTCTGCGCCAGTCTTAGCTTTCCTTTTCTACAATATATTTCTTTGCCCAAAGGTTATCTATTTTTTCGTTTTAAATCCAACAAAAACAGTTTTTTTTGTGTCATTTTGCGAGAGGAAAAATGTTTCGAAGGACCTTCCTTCGCGATGGCTTTTTCAGTTTCTCAGAAAGTCGTCTTGCAAAACCAAAAACACTGGAGTCCCTGATCAGTGAGCAGGGTTATTGGTTTTGCTTTAGTCTGCTCAGCATCGTTTGTCTGAGAATTTGTTGTCAAGCTCACTGGAGATTCTCTGGGGTTAGTAATGTTTCAGAACTGGACTTTACGTGTGGCGTTGTTTGGCGAATCAAAGCCATGCCTGTTCCGTCAATACTTCTAGATATGCCAGCTGTAAAGTTTGTTACATTGCATCATCCGCTGTAGTGGCCTGTAGAGTCCTGTGGTCCTTCTAAACATTATCCTTGTCTGCATGAGTTAACTTGTTCTGGGTCTTGGTTTAAATTCCCCTCATCAACAGCACATGGCATGAGCTGCATAAAAAGGTTAAGGTTCGTTTTTTTCACACAATCCATTATTATTTGTGGCAAAGTGACCCAGAACACTGATTTCGCTGTAGGTCAGAGTCAAAGGGAACGTGATGTTCTTCAGCCACAACCACACAATGAACTTCTTTCCATTCTAATTTAAAGTTTTGAGATCGATTGACGTTTTTTTATGTTTGTCATGCCATGTGAAATGTTTCGCTCATGCGTGTTCCTTGAGCTTGTCGTCATCTGTGTCTGAATGTGACTGCTGAATGCAGGTTTAATGTATTGATGAATTCCATGTCTGGTTGAAATGGTTTGCTTTCCTAAACTGTGTAACAGATACAATCTATTTTACCCTATTATCATGACAAATTTGTTTGTGTATTATATGTATCATATTGTTTTAGAATAAAACATAATCGTGAACTCATCATCGTCTTGAATGTGATAAATCTATTAAGCTCCTCCTCAAATGCAGACCTGAAGTTTGTGTGTCCCACTTTTTGATCCGAAAGTGCCTCGGTTGTACTCATAGACACTAAAAAGCTTGTACTAAGTTCTAAGCCGCGTAACTGCATCAGTCCAGCAGATGGCACCTGGAATTAAAAACTCAATCAGCTGAATAGTAATCACAGATGAATAACTAAACGATAGCTAACAAGTAGATAATCGAAGAGCTATATTTGAGTACCTCTATTAATGTTTCTGTTTGAAGTGTATGCAAACTGAGAGGTGTTTCAACCTAAGCTACTTGCATCGTGTTCTTACATGTGCTGTTGTCCATTTGAAAAGCAGAGGAAGTGAGCCGTGTATGTGCCTGTATCATCATAGTAAAATATTTTACATTTAGCAGATTTGAGAATTATACATATTTAGTCAATTTGCTAAAGGGCTTCAATACGTGCTCTGTCCATCCCTCTCCATGAAGAGTACAAGTCAGAAAAACAGCCAAGAAAGTATGTTTAGTGCATGCAATGAGAAACTTGGTAAGAAACAAAACCATTATCAGCTGTAAACATGAGTGTTACAGGAGCCGCCCGGTTGCGTGTGTTTGTCAATCATGACTAAATTTGGGTGTGGAGATCATTTCAAGACGTTCCAGGGCAAGATACGTCTTAATAAATCACAGGAGGCATCAGTTAAATGTATGTTTATAAATGTCATTCAGGTGCATTTTCTGATATTTTTCCAATTTATTATTGGCATCCAGGATAGGGTTCACAGCCATGCCGGACTTTGTTGAATCTGCTTGGATCATACTAACACCATATACTGAGTTATTACAGTGCTGGTGAAGGAAGGTCACACATTCTTGCTCTAATGAAATGATCTCACACAGATAATGAAGGACGCTAAGATAGCTATAGCCCAAAGCTGAGACACTAATGTTCTGAATTTGTGACATCTTTCTAAATATACTGCTTTTAGTATGCTTCACGTGAGACCCCAGTGAATATATATTTTGTGTGTTGTTCTAATTCTCTATTTTAATTATTACCAAATTTTGTCCTGTTTGGCTTCATTGACATCTCATCTTACCTACATCTCAGGAAACTGTTACGGGCTTTCAGATCAAAATATGAATCTGTTATGAAACAGGATCTTGATTTTCATACATGTCCTCATGAAGACTAAAGGTATGTTTACTCTGCAATTTGGGAGTCACAAAAAATGAATAGGGAATTAAATCATATTTCAATATTTTACAAATTATTATAAAAATCTGGTCGGTTATTAATCCCATTATTACATTTCCTTTTTCACCCCAAAAACACATTAATATGCAAATAAGAGTTTAGTTTATAGATATAGATATATTGTACATAATGAGAAAACCAGTTTATGATCATTTTATACACATTTTGCAGAAACTTATGAATGAAATATCATTTTTTTATTTGTTCCTGCAGAAATGTTTTAGTGATCATAGGCCAAAAAATAGCAAATAGAAATTCATATATTGTTTATACTGTCATAAAACTTTACAGAAAGCATGGAGAGCGTTGTTTATGGGATATTGTATTGTTTGTTTTGAACCTTTGTGCTTTTTGTGAGCAATTTGAAATGCAATGTTCATACACCACACTTTGTCCTCTGTTTTATGAAGGAACCAAAACTCCATCTGTGAAAAAATGGAGAAATGAATGACCAGATGAAACTTCATTTCCAGTTTAATTTCGAACACTGCCATGTCAGAATGTGTAAAGGAATTACTGTGTGTGTGAAAGAGTGTGTGTCTGATTCCTGTGATCTGTGATCTTTTAATGCTGATCCATTTTTACCAGTCCCAATTTTCTGTACTCATTACAAATAATGTTTAGAGAAAAGGACATTTCAGGAACATATAAATAGATGTATTTTCTCAACAAAGATAAAAACAAGTTAGATTCATTTTAAAAGGCTCAAAGAAAATACAGTAAAAACAACAAAGACTTCCTGAAGAGGGATGGGCCGACAGAGGATCAGAAACTTACTGAGAAAATGAAACTTACAAAAACAAGGGCAACAACTGTTCAGAGATCAGATGAGGGCAGGAACATCACCACTATAAATGACAGACAGACCCACTGATCTGTCCTTTCCAGAGCCTTCTGCTGCCAGATCAACAAGGTAAGACAAAATATCTCACAATTATTATTATTATTCAAAAAAACATTTTCCATAAATGTGTTTTAGTCCTTACAATAATTATTATTTTTTTTTTTACAATGCAACGTTTTATTTTGGTGGTTTGTCACTGTGTAACCTGAAAACTGAATCATCTCATCAGTTTTGATGGCGTTTCCTCAGTGGGAGATGCCGTGGAAACTTGACTGGTCTTGTAGCACTAATGTGTGAGTATATCAGACCATCCACAATGTTATATCCAGTGATCTTATTCGATATTGTTGTTTTTTAATAAGTTATATGGGTCTACAGTTGTTATATCATTGATATTTGACACCCTCTGCACTTCCTGGATCTGAATGGTTTTGTTGTTTGTTCTAGCATCATGAAGAAGGCGGAGTAAAACCTCACTGCCAAGGGTGGGGTCATCTGGCCCAGTGCCATTCAGTGGGAAACCCATTTGTTTGGTGCTGCTGTCCAGATGAGCAAGGCTCACAAGCCGCGCGTAAAGCCTAAGTCAAAAGCTATAAAGCCAAGAACGAACCATATATAAAAACAATGCAAGTGAAATGAAAATGTAACTAAGAAGTTTAACAAATTAAAACCTTTGCATTGCTTGGTTCAGTTTTTCCGGGGGGAAAACTGGAAAAAAACAAAGAACCCCGGTATTGTAAAAAACAATGCAAAAGAAATAAAAACAACCAAAAAAATCATATTGTGCTGTGTTTATTTCTTATTGTCTGCCAATGAGTTGACTTACTATTGCACTTCTTACATAAGCCATATGGGACTGTTTAGATTCTGTGTAAAAAAAAAACAAAAACAGAAAAAAATAACACTATATATATATGAAGTATATATAAGTAAGTTTGGTAACATTTTACAATAATTAACAATGCACTACATGTGTTACAGTGTTTATTAATCATTGTTTGTGTTAGTTAACAAAACTGTCCATGCTAGAATAAAACACATTATTAACATATAAAGACTTAAGAAGCAAGATTTTTATTTGAAATGTGCAATTTTATAATAGTTTTTGTAAAAATATATTTATATTAAGAGACACTACCGAACCTAAAAAAAGGTCTCATTTACAAGAAATAAAAATGTCAGACTGACATACAGTAGAGGTTTACATCTGAAATTTTCATAATTCTTGATTTTAATGTTGAAATTGTCATTAACTAGGATTAATATAATTCAGCCATACATTTTGAAAATGACAGGAAATTAGCCACAAAAGCTGCCATTACACACAAACCACCAAACAACTAGGATTAATAATTGATTTGGTATTTATCAGTATTTATCAGTTATAGTTCATGAATGCAAACAAATGACTGTAACGTCCTCGTCGTGCGGAGATAGAGACTCAGGAGAGTAGATACAAATAAATGACTTTTAATGACTTTGGAGATATAAGAAATGCAGCACATACAATACGACATTAAGTAAACATAATCCTGGACAGGGGTGAACTCAAAAAGACAGGTATTTAAACACTGAGAACTAATGACTAAAGGAAGGACAGCTGGGGAGAAACAGGTGGAACATGATTAACTAATAATCACGAGGAAACACAGGAAAAACCACATATGGGCAAACATGTGGGGGAATGACCTAAATAAAGACGTTTAAAAACTCCCTCATGTGTCCATGTCATTCCCTTTTACTAAGGCTGTCTTTTCTCATCTTACATGATCATATGGTCTAAACTTTTGTTCTGTATCTGATTTGTCTCAAGATAAATTATATAACTGAGAACATCTGAAATCCCCCACAAGTTCAGTTTCACTTTCGTTTCTGTGGAAAGTCTTCCTCTAGAAGGCGTGAGCAGTTTCTGTAGGAAGAGTATAAATAACAGATGAAGATACACTTCACTTAAACTGCTCTACACTGTTCTGAACCTTAAACAAATCAGCAGCATGGTAAGATTTTCTTTACAATTTTACATTTAGAAGTATATGGTAAAATGGTACAACTAGCCTATTCGCTATTAGCAAGTATGAATGAATTATAATATGTGTGAGTCCACATTTATGTGAAAACATTTTTTTTGAAAGCCATGCATGTGCAACGATGTTGAACATTTGTATTTTTTAATTATAATATCATCCTAAAATGTAACATTTTCATTTCTGCACATTCAAGTATGACTTTAAGTTTGCTGTTACACTGCAGTAAATATCACTTCATCTGAACCTGTCATGCATGTAGTGCATAAAACATAGCTTTAGATACATTTATAGGTAGATAAATTGAGATTACAAGTGGTATATATGCACTAATGTGTCTTGTAGGAATAACTGACACTATGGTAAGGTTATATATTAGCAGACACAGTTTAACTGTACTGTATTTTATTTTTTAGTCTGTTTGTGCATGGCACCTTATATGTTCAAAGTTCAGGCTATCGTTTGATAGTCACCCCACCTCTGTAGAGAATGTGTTTGTGTAAGAGGGTGTGCCATTCCTCAGGGTAAAGGATGGCTGGATAACTCAAACCTACTTGCTGTAAATAAATTGATAATCTGCAAGAAACATTTACTTAAATCAATAACACAATAATAAAATAAGATATTTAAGCTTCATAGATGTTTGTTCTCCATCAACAGATCTTATCCGAGGGGAGTGATGAAGGGGATGATGATGAAGATGATGATGAAGATGATGGAGGTTCTGGAGTAAGTGTCTGCTGCCAAGGGTAAACAACTGCTCCAGACCTTGATGCAGCCAGTGTTGAGAAAGACCCAATAGCACGCTGGATCAAACAAACTGTGTGCAATTGCTGATACAAGCCAGCAGCAGACAAAGCAATCACACAGCTTCAGTTGTGATAGACATCACGACCCAAGTACCTCCCACGCCATGTGTGTCCGTGGCAAAGTTGACACGTAGACCACAACTCCTCCGTGGAAAACGATGGACCTCGCAACTTCCCCCCCGGCTGTGCAGTGGCAGCACCATCGCTTTTCTTCCGAACGGCTCTGCTTTCCTGTCTGTTTGTGCAACCGCGAAGAAACCATGGAGAGAGGAACTAAATGTTCACGGAGAGGTGACCCTGACGAGAGCTGCTGGTCTAGAGGTTGGACGATGTGCGCCAGTTTATTCTGCAACCACAATCGTCCTCAATCACCATTGTGCCGTCGAGCAACGCACATGACTCCGACGCAGGACTGACTGATTCTGCCAGAGGTCTACAGTAGTCAACACTCCATTAAAACACAAACAGAGAATGGGCTGGATGGGCATTTTGTAGATGCACTAATGGATGCATGTTGCTCACATATTTAGGGAGGTCATGCCCTTTTAAAGCCCAAGTGTATTTGTTGTAAAGATGTATTCAGACTATGGCTGCTTGGTCCAAATAGCTCTCCAGTAAAACTAGCAGAAGGTTTCTGGAGAAGCGGATCAGGGTTAGAGGTAAAAGCCCACTGTTTTCTGATGTTATTTTACCTCATTTTGATGCCATAGAGAGCATGATCAGAGCGAGACGACATGTTCACCAGAATAGGGTTCACAGGCGCACCGGTTCTGCAGGTTGTGCTGACTTGGTTGAATCCACTGGTTCAGATATCTTACTAACAATACACAATATGACACACTGCTGAATTTCACGATCAGTTGTCATCGCAGTGCTGTTAAACACATGTTACACAATAGAGGTAACGCACCTGTAATGAGACAAGGTCTCATACAAAACAAGGTCCTAATCAAAGGCCCTTTGAAGGTCTAGCCAGAAATGAAGTCCAATAGATGTGACACAACATCACGACAATCATATCCTATTGAGCACCTGATGTTTTCTTGGTTATGTAGCTAGGGGATCATTAGTGAGTGATCTGTTTGCCATGATGTTCTGTACATGTGCATTCATCTGCCTAAATGTATCGCTTTCTGATGAGCTACACGGGAACTCCCCAACTGTATGTTAAAATAAACAAAACAAAACAAAAAAAACTTTGTGTACGAGTTTTTACTTGATGATGAAGTCAAACTCTAGTTTAATATTTTAAAGGTACAGTGCACAGCATAAATGAGCACACCCCATCTCTTTACTTAGATGACATGTTAGGATTCTTTGGAGATTTAATGTTCCAACAAGCCTGCTTGAACAATCACCAAAAAAGAAAATGAAACCAAAAGCAATGGACTTCTGGCAAGACTCCTGGAATAATCAGGTCTTCACTTAGTTTTCATTTAGCGATAAGAGAATTGTGGCTTGAAAAAGAACAGGAGAAATAACATGTAAGTGTCTCAGAGCTGGTAAAAGTTATAGAAAAGCGACATTTTACCTCACAGAGTAGCACTAGAATTACCTACTGCTGCCAAAGCAAAACAAACTCATTTAAGCTCATCCATGGCCCATATTTACAATATATCTGGGAATCCATACTCAAGAGACCAAGTCAATCATTTCGGATGCAAAAGCATCCAAAATATTCTGGTTTTGCTAGAGGAGGAATACAAAACAGTGAGATGTGCTTGGGATTCACAGGCACGTTCAGTGCAAATAAGAGATGAAGGTGTGAGGGAGTTCTGCTTTATCAACACTGTCATCAATTCACACACTACTGTGTGATCTAATAAAAAAAGTCCCCTTCCCTCATTCCCTGGATTATTGGGCATTTTTTCAGCAAGACAATGAAGATATTAACTCTCCCAAGGTGAAAATCCTTCAGTGGACATGTATTTCACTCAATCTTAACACGCTTGAGCAGCTGTGGGGGATGAGACGAGCTGAGCAAAACTCCCCTTTAAAGACCATAGTATTTAAGGAGCTCGTCCCCCAGCAGTTAAACAGAACAGGTGTGTCATGAACTTGTAGGAGGACATACTAAGTACTGGAATGTTATACATTTGCTGAATTAGATCTAGTGTGAGCTCATCTCTGCAATCTTTCATTTAAACAAAATTGTCTAATTTACTTGTCTTACAGAGGATATTAACATACATTTTATGGTTTTTAAAGTATATTTAATACATTTAAATTTTGCCACCTTTCCATGAATTACTGTATATTAGTGATCATTAAGAAAATACATCTTTTATATTTATTCAGAGGGGGTGTTTTTAAAACTCTATGCTAAATTAGAGCATTCTGGGAAATTACAGTACCAATATTTCGATGTCATTTTAGTGTTATTTACAAATAGTATTTATCAATATTCTGAATTTTAATCAATATTCTGCTTTTTATATTTTCAGTTTCTGTATATATCCTAAATCTGTATTGTTTTCATACTGAAAAAATTTAATGTAGTTTATTAAATCTCAGCTTTCTCAATTCAACCGTTACTTATTTAAAAATAACTTTGCAGTTGTTATACATATATATATATATATATACATACATACAATTTCTTTAATTATTGAAAATGTGCATGAGAAACTATGTTATTATGTAAGTACACAGGTATTAGGAACCCATTTTCATAACCCGGCACTGTACGAACTTGTATTTTGTGCTATAAAACTGAACTAACAGAATATCATGTTTATTCCTCTTTACATCATGGGCTGGTGCATCATTATCTGGCACATACAAAACTTATATCTAATTAATTACAATTTAAAAGTTCATACACACAAGGGGGAACATTCCCCATCTTATTCTATATTTTATTTAACTATAGTATAGAAAAATAATCCTTGATGCATCATGAAATAAAAAAAATACACAGAAAATTAAGACAGGACAATAATGTTTTCTTGGTTCACTTTTAGCATCACAAGGATAGTAAAACCTGAAACTTTCGACATTATGTTGTAATTCTGATATGCATATGGTTGACCTGAAGCAGCCAATCCAGAGCATGCATGTTAGATTAGATGTTTATAAAGTAAAAGTAAAACGTTGCTGGTGATTTCAGAATGTCTAAATCATGTTTATCAAATAACAATTCAGCCAGAAAAATAGCATTTTATTTTGCATATTTGTTATTACACGTTATATGTACTTACTGTATTAATAACATAAATAGATACAACTAGCTGTAAATCAAACCCTAACCCTAAACTTAACCCTGCAGAAATGCTGTTAATTAATATTTCTCAGAAAGACAGTAACATGATGCTTATGAGGAAGATTAGATCATGACTGACCTCCTGCTTAAGGAGAGTTATGTCAAGTCTATAATGCTTTTGATAGCAGTATAATCATATAGTTTTTCAAATGTATACTTTGTTTCCCCATTGATTGCATTTTTTTCTCTATATATTTAAACGTAATCCAGTGACCTACTAAAATAAGGGCTATGAATAGTAAAAATAAATAAATAAATAAACACACACAGCACAACAATTTAGATTTTTTGTTTTATCAGATGGGCCCTTGACCAGCCAAACCAAGCAATGCAGAAACCAAAGGTTTTCTCTTTCTATTTTGTAGACTTTGTAGTAGACTTCATGTGAGATGTCAGGCTTCACATGAGAGATTTCAGGCTTTCCGGGAAGTGCTAGGCTTCACGTAAGGTGTCAGTAATAACGTAAAGTTATTAGGCTTTAGGTATTTGTTACTAGGCTTCACATAAGGTGCTTTGTAGCATTAAGGAAATTGCCTCTGCGCACCTGGAGACCAGCGCAAAACAGAGGAACAGAGAAAGACTAATGCATCCTCTTAAAAGCACTGGTCCAGATAATCCCGCCCCTGGCAGCAAGGATTTACATAAGCCCCGCCTCCTTCATGATGCTAGAACAAACAACAAAACCATTCAGCTTCAGGAAGTGCAGAGAGTGTCAAATATCAATAACAATTGATCTCTATAACAAGTTGTCTTGTTGATATGTCAGCAGAAGGCTCTGAAAAGGACAGATCAGTGTGGCTCTCTGTATTTTATGCTGATGCACGGCCCCATCCTTAACTGATCTGTGAACAGCTGATGTTTTGCATTTTTAGTATCTTCTGTCGGCCCATCTCACAGGTAGCTCTTTAAACATTCACTAAAATGAATTTCAGTCAATCTTTTCTTTGCAGATAAAACACATTTTATTTTGACCAATTGCTTTGCATCTTTTTCTAGGTTCAGAAGAAGAAGAAAAAAACAGAATGGAAATCGTGGTAACATTACAATAAGGTTTTGTTTGTTAACCCTATGGCTGCTCGACCAAATGGTTGCGCACATTTTGTGTCACTAAACTTCACTGAGAAGAGTACATAACTTAACACTAGAATAACTCATGGTCCCCGGACAAACAAATCACGTTCCAGTGGTTCCCCCACGGTACAAATTGTGCCCGTGTCCCCCAGTAGAAATCACATTTCCCCCCCAGCGGAGCCCCTGGTGACGTACAAAAACAAGGGATTCCATTTCAGTAAGACAATAATCCCAAACACAACCAAGGAAACTCTCAACTGGTTTCAGAGAAATCAAATAAAGCTGCTAGTCAATCACCTGACTTGAATTCAATAGACAATAGGAGCTAAAGATCATATAAGAGGCCTACAGAACCTTTAACATTTGAAGAATTGGCATAAATCACACCTGAGCAATGTATGCGACTAGTTTCTACATACAGGAGGCATCTCGAAGCTGTCGTTTTAAATTTTTAAACAAAGTATGAAATAAATTACAGAAGTTCAATATTTTTCAGTGTGTTATTATATTCTACACTTTTTTTGTTGTTGTTGTTGTTGTATGGATTACTTGTATTGTTAGTGACATCTGGGGAACATTCCAGCCAACAGCATGTTTAGAAATGTATTTACTAAGAAAAATGGTGATGTATAGTCTTGTGTGTCAGAAAATCTTGCAAAACATACAGATTTGACATAATCAGGTGGGAACCATCCTCAAATATAATAATAATAATAAAAAAAACATGTTTCAAGTCTCTATTCTAAATATTTTTTCGTTAAATTCTTTAGCAGTAGGTATGCAGAAAATCCAGAATTCTTCCACCAGGTATTACAGCTCTAATCTGAAGTGTCTGTTCCAGATTGGCTGCTGCAGGTCACATTATGCTTGCGTGATTTTAAAGGAGGTGCAAACAGTTTCTAGCAAGAGTATAAATAACGGATGAAGACTTTTAGACTTTCTTTTCTTAGCGAGGCTGGTCTGAACCATCAACAAACCATCAGGATGGTAAGCTTTCTAAAGTCCCTATCATTAGAGATTTTGCTGTTTGGTTTATTTTGAGAAATGTAAATATGTCACTGCACAGTATTGACACACAATATTGATAAAAAAAACATGAAAGAGTGACAAAATAAAAAATGATATGTACTCGATGTTAAATAGAGTTATACGATGCTAAATAATAAAATCAGATATGCAAAGGAACTGAAATAAAAGAAAAGTGAAAAAGAACAAAAAATACAGTGTGGTTTAACTTTGTTACTGCTAAAGTAGGAACTGGAATTTTTAAGCAATTTTAACACAGACTACTTTTTGTTTCAGTACTGATCAGGAAGTGTGACCGCAGATAAAATCATTTTAAAATGTATGCAACCTATGCAACAGGTTTTGCAGGAACGACCAGTGCTATAAAACAAGAAAATAAACACAAAGTTGTTTTCCGTTTACCCTGTCATAAGATCATTTATTTACATAGGTTATTTACATATCCCTTTGCTAACAAAATTCAAATCTAAAACCTGAGAAACTAATTCTCAGTGTTCAGTGGTGTTCTGAAACAAGCACGATCATTTACTTTTTAATTATTTGCCTATTTTCTTTTTTAAAGAAAGAGAAAAGAATAAATACAATTCTATTTTGTAATTTTACATTATTCCTTTACATAATTTTTTTGATCATTATTCAGACACGAAGCCCGCAAACTCTGACCAAAGATGTCGAGATGTACCTTTAATTATCACCTCATTAAAAAAACTCCACAAATCATCAATTCAAGCCATTTTATTATGTGGGTAAGTTGTTGACTTACATTTTAATTAGTCTTCTCCATTAATCCCATCATTTTGTTTGTTGAGACTGATTGCATGAACCAGTAATAATCAATCACAGCACGATTAATCCATTCATTTTTAGTTACAACTGTTTGTGCTCTACATATTTAACTGAGCAATACTGCTTGTCCTTCATATAGAGATCCTGTCGGAGAAGTGTGGTGAAGAGGAGGATGACAACGACGATGAAGAAATTGATGTAGTTTCACCAAAATAAGTCTGCTGCCAGGGGCAGACATACGGTGGCCGAGACGAGAGAGTTTTACATGCTGCAACTTAAAAAGAACACATGCAAACAGAAAAAACGACAAAACATTAAGAAAACATCTTCATCAGTTTGACAACACACGAACACGCTGCTAACAGCACGGACCACAACGGAAATGTTTCAGGGGGGCCTCAAAAAGTGACGAACCCATCTGGGACCTGATTATTTGTTCAGTGGCTTTTGGTCTTTACCTTTTAGTTCAGCGACATCACCTCTGCTCTGACCAAAAACCACTCGACAAATAATCAGGTCCCATATGGGTTCGTCACTTTTTGAGGTCTTTTCAAAAAACTGAATTTTTATTTTTTTAAGTTGCAGCATGTTGAACTCTCACGACCACCGACCACCAGATAACACAATAGCAGGCTGATCTTCAACAAACTGTTCTGCTTTTAATCAGTATTTTTTGTTGACATTTTTTGAAAGATCTCCAAACCAAATTATCCTGGAATGGTGGATCAAATTTCCCACTGTTAAGTGGCAAAGACCATCTATGTTCTTCCGAATGTCTTAGCATTTCTGTTTATGCAACTCTGAAGAACAACCTGATGGTTAAAGACCTACTGGTCCAAAGGTGCACTTAGACATTGACTGGACTACATTGGATGCCTTTTTGCATCAATTAGATGCATTAAGTGCATAAACCAAGATACACTTTTAAAAATAAGGGTTCATTTTTAGCATAAATATGGTAGTTTACTGGAAACATTCAATTAAACAAAAGTTTCTTATCTAGTAATCTAGTTCAATTAAACAAAAGTTTCTTAAGATTATGGTTCTTTACACTCTGAAAAGAAAATTGTTCGTTCTTAAAACTTGTCACTGATAGATTCTTTGAGGTACCAAAATGTCATTGCAGCAAAAACAATTTTTTACAACCTTTATTTTTAAAAGTGTCGGGTTCATAGCTTGTTCTACTTCGACTATGAATCCACTACTATTTATAAGTATTTACTAGGGGTGTGACGAGACCAGACCAGACTCTGGGTTCACGAGAATGAGAAGAAATTTTTAGACTTAAAAAAAAAAAAAAAAAAAAATCCTCAAGGATGAAACAAATTGGGAAAAAAATATATTTTATTCAACAAAAGCATTCCAAAAATGTAGGGGAATTTTGTAATTAACTTTTTGAAATTAAACTATTTTTATGAATTACATGCAGTAATAAACAACATGCGAACACTGCAAAATATTTTGTCACAAACTGACAGGCAAGTAATTAACAATAAATAGCAAAACATGTAAAATACTGTAAATAAATAAAAACAAATAAAAGTAAGTGATTTTTTCAAAAAACCTTCAGGGCCAAATACCTAAGCAAAGTATACTGTGCATGAGATAGAAAGGGACGTGGAAAGTGAAGTGCCACGAGATCTCGTCACACCCCTAGTAGTTACTAACACTACACAATAAACTAGTTACTTGATTTGTTGTGTTTATTTTATTGTCATGTATAGGCTTTGAATACATATTCAAACTAACATTATGGCAATGTATTACTCTGGTATTGAGAAATCTCATACTGGACATGGTCCAATATACATATATACATATTTATATATATATAAAGGACCCAATGCAGCCTAAATTGTTGATTTGGACTTGGTTATGTGGCAAGGGATCATTAGCAAGTTATCATTCTGTAACATTCATACAGTGATGTTCTCTGAATCGGGTGTCTTTCTAATGAGCTACATGGTAACTTCCCCCAAATAAAAGATAAGATATATTGTGAAACGTATTTTTTATGTTTGTTTTTTTCTTTTGAAAGACTCTTGGGGTAAATGAAAGCACATGATTGATAAACATCTTTCAAGTGGTTTGGCTATATCGTGTGCACAAACTGCACAGAACAGGTTATATAATCGGGCTTACTATGAATCGTGAACGTCTATCCACTAATGTGTTTATGACACTTAATAAGGATTAGAAGCCAATCGCTGGGTCAGCTATGAGGCATGAACATGTGTCTGTATGCAGCATAGCCATGTTAGATTCTCTCTGCATGTTTGCCGTGTTATCTACAAGTAAACAGCTCACATCTGACACTTTCTTTGGATGGAGGCACATGGGTGAGTCTGTTCTTCTGTCTGTCAATTATCAATAAAGAAAAGTAGGCTACAGAGCGGTACATAAATCAAAGCCTGGTCTCATGAAAATAGGTATGAATAGTACACCAAATAAAAACTGGTGGTATTAGCAAAAATGGATTTTGGTTTATATATGACATGCACGTGTTTGGTGTGCCTAATACACAGTTGCAACGTGCATGATACAAAATTTGTTGGCCCCACAACCCTAATCTTAGCCATTGTGTTGCATAAACAAGCCATTTTTGAGTATCTATACCACAAGTTTTTTGTTTTTATTTGCACATTCATGAGTTTGGGTAGTATGTATTAATAGGCCTAAAATGTAGGTCATCTAACATGGCGACGATACAGTGATTAATTAGTGTGTTGCCTTGACCGTTAATTGACTCATTTGTTGTCAAG